>UXGC01000252.1:0-193276 GCA_900480045.1 Eurytoma adleriae | reverse complement strand
TCGCCCAACGTGGGGCTCGAACCCACGACCCTGAGATTAAGAGTCTCATGCTCTACCGACTGAGCTAGCCGGGCCTGGCTCTTCTTTTTCAAAAATTCATTCAAATTGCTCAGTTTGTTACCCATTCACCAGAACTAAAAAAAATGATAAATATCAATTAAATTAAATTAAATATAAAAATTTAAGTTTAATACAGATAGTAATACTGATTTAGTAAATTAAACCAACATTGCAAACTATTGGTTTTATGAATTTAAAACATAATTCACATAAATCATCTCATATTTTTGAAAATATAAGTAGTAAAAACAAAGTTTTATTACTTATATTTAACTACTATAAATTTTTGATTGCGTAATACATTTATAAATACATTTATAACGTGTTCCATACTTTTTATCGACAGAGCAGTAACTTGTGGCTCGTGATTCTTAGTCAAGTAAGTGGTGCCATCTGTATCGTATCAAATTAAATTTGAGTGTTATATTGTCTATTTTTTTGTATAAAAATAAATGAAGTTAAATAGATTTGTACTTTTTCATTTTTTTATTAGAAATAAAATTATTCAAAATAAAGTTCTTATTGATTAAGCGATCTGACGCCTCAGATTATTGATCGATTTTGCTGTTCTGTAGACGAATACGTGTATCCGCAAACGCGCGCAGCGTAGTAAGTGAATTCAATATGGCTGCCACGTCATATAGACTTCCCTTAGCATTGACAAAAAGATGGCGTCACTTAAATTTTGTTTGTTTTCTGGATTTAAGTAGCATAAAACATGTTATACTTTATTTGAAATGTATCTTTCCACGAATACATTTATTTACACTACATTTATAATAAAATTAAACACTTTAGTCATTGAACGATAGTGCACTCATTGAACACGTTCATTCCTAATTTATAAACAAGATAGTTAGGCCATTGTATTCATTTATTTGCAACAATAATTGACAAAAAAATTGCAATTTGAAAAATCCACAATATCTAATGTTTACATTAAGCTATTATGAAAATTAAACTTATTTATATGTTTCTCTTGTATATGTGACCTAAAAGTAAGAGATAACTCACAACAGTATTTGTTGTCTTTCAAATTAATTTCAAAAGATCAATTAATTTTTATGTTATACTTATTAAAATGTAGATTTTTAATTAAATTCTTATATTTTTTAACTATTGTGATATATACGTTTAACTATTAAAACCTTTTAATTTTTAAAATGTATAATTTGATATAGTGTGTATTTAAGTAACAGTTAACCATTGAGACAGTAACCTTAATGTTAAGTGGAGAAACAGCATACGTTTCGCGTCAGCCCCCACTTCGCTGTCTGTTGTCTCGTTCCATATGGACAACACAAGATATTCCGAGAGCTGGAAATTTTCCACATGCAGGCGTAGCAGTGCGATCGACTCGCCGTCCAGCTTGGTCTGCACCTCAGCCAATGAGAATAGAATTCGTGATTTCCTTAAGCCTCCATTCTTCTGCAATAGAAATTGTCAAGAACGTTAGGCGCGAATACAAATAGTTTTTAATGCTTGTCAATAAAAATATTTTATGTATACCTTTTTTCCTTTTGATCAATTCAAAATGTTACCTTAAATGTATGATGCAATGTTGCACAAAATATTTTGTTTGTTGTATTGAAGGCAGAAGGTCCTAGTTTCCTACACCTAAAAAATAGAAGTGCTTTATTAAAATCATTCATTTTTAATGCAATGTTAGAAAAGTATTTACATAGCATTGCTTGGCATTATCAAGTGAGTTAGTTATTAAGGGCAAAAAAACTTGAATAAATGGTGGGAATAACCGTAAAAGAAAGACTTTCTATAGTTGTTTGCGTAAGAGCAAAACCGAGAATCACTTTGGGGTTTTTTTTTAGAGAATTCATATAATCAAGGCTTGTGAAAGTTTCCGTTGTCCGCGCAGCAAGGATGAAACGAGGGGAACCCGAGAAGGGGGTCATTGGTGGGGATGGAAAGACAGAGATAGAGCGAACGGACGTTTTTCGTTACCGCGGTCGGTATATAAGTATCAGACAAGATTGAACTCGCGTAAGGCTGAACGCGCATGCGCTGCACGTAAAACTCCGATATCTCTAACCTGCGTCATCGAGTACCGTCTCAGCCTACTGCTTAGCTGTTTCACAGTGCTGACACTAAGTATTTTCAAATCGAAATTCCCTCCTTTTTATTCTCACCACTGACAGTAAAAGCCGGGTGCTATTCTTATATTTTTTTTTTCTAGACATTTGTGCACTTTTTAATATAAAAATTTTATTCGCTTTATTGCTTAGTCATCAGGGAGGATCAGTTTCCTTCTTTCTCAGCTTAATGAGCTTAGGCAAGCAGTTTAATGCAGCGATGATAAAAAATATTCAGACTTACGTAGTCGAGGCTAGTCCGACACTAAATCGCGCGGTTTTGCATGTATACCACGTGTTTTAGTGATAAGCAGAACAAAAACTGCAGGGATACTATGAAATTTGCATTTAAAATATAACACATTTTGCCATTATTTTCAAACTATACTGCGATGATTAATAATTCAATTAAGGACTACCAATATTATAGTACATATATAGCAAGTAATCGCGACAATTTTCTCATACTACAAGGACACGAAATTTTGATTGCATGATGCAACCCAATAATGATAAGCAAGCACATTATTTATATTTATTTACAAAACAAAAATTTCCGTCGTGCAATAATTCTGATTTGAATCTAATTTGCATCATCAAATTTCAGGATCATACGAAAAATGTGACAAAAATTTCGCGGAACTGTCAAAGTACTTAAAAACCCTTAAAAAATGTGACAAAAGAAAATTTCGCGGAACTGTCAAAGTACTTAAAAACCCCTTTGAACATTCCACACTGTGAAAAAACCCAACAAAGCACACACGGTTATACTTGTAAACAAAACAATTCACCTGAAGAAGAATCGCCAAAAATTTCAGTGCGCCTCGCTGACGCAGCGCATATAAAGTCCGCGGGGATGTGGAGAGGCGCGAGAATAACATTTGCCCATGCACATTCAAGAGGCGGTAAAATAAAGAAGGACTCACCTACCTGTGCGCCGAGGCGCGCGAGAGAGACAGCCATCCTCACGGCACGCACACTGACCTCCTTACCCTCTCCGTCCTCGTCGCACTCGCGGCCCTCGGCTCGCCGTTCAAATTCGAAATCCTCGGACTTCCACGAAATTCATCCAGATTTCGTCAGGACAACAAAGTCGCCACTCGCTCTGCGTCCACTCCGTCAGCCGAAGAACCCTGGCAGCTCCTGGGCCAATCTCCGGGGCACGTCGTCAAGAAGATGCGTCAGGACGATCGAAAAATCTCTTCGGTTAAGCAAACGGAAGGTCGTGATAACAGCAGCTCCTCTCGCTCGCGCTGCCGGTCGCGCCATGTAGGCCCGCCGCCGCCATCTTGACGAGCGCCTCCCGTTACGCGCACCAACACTCGCGCGCTTTGTTCCCCTCCTCTGCCCCTCCCCCCGTCGCGGTGGCGCTGCGCGAGTTCCACTGTAGGTTAAACACACACACAGCACTCGCACGGGTGTACATACGAGGCTGCTGTGGCGCGGCCAGTGAATGCAAGGCTTCCGTCGGAGGCGGGTGCGAGTTTTTTGCGCGACGCGATACTGGCCAGCCTGCGCCACGATCCTGCGGGTCGCGCGCCTATTCCTCGCCGAGAGGCACTCCTCCCCGAGGAGAAGAGAGCAGATTACGCGCGGAGTCGCACAGCCGCGAGCAGTCCAGCTATCAGGGCGATCGAGTGTCCGTGTGTTGTGCACGAAGGCGACCGGAGCTCGCGCGCACGTATGCGCGACGATCCGCCGCCGCGGGAGAAGGACGGAGCGAGCGAGGTTAGAGTGTTGGTGTGTGGGCTTCGCGGAAGCCGCCCGAGTGTGTTTATTCGCGGCTGGCCGACATGCCGATGAGCATCGGGGTGAACCTCCGGGTGACCGGGCACTGCAACCAGGGCGGCCGCAAGTACATGGAGGACATGTTCAGCGTGGCCTACCAGCAGTCCTCCAACGACCGGGAGCTCGAGTATGCCTTCTTCGGCATATTCGATGGCCACGGGGGCGGCGAGGCCGCGACCTTCGCCAAGGAGAACCTCATGGACATCATCGTCAAGCAGAAGAACTTCTGGAGCGACAACGACGAGGACGTCCTCAAAGCCATCCGCGACGGATACGTCAACACGCACTACGCGATGTGGCGAGAGCTTGGTGAGTGTGTCTTGTGTGCTGTTATTTTTTTTTTGCCTTTTTTTTCGTGAGGAGGGCGAGGGAACTATCGAAGCATCCCCGTCGCCAGTGTTGTTGTTTCGGCTGTCGAAAAATGTGCTGTAGCCGTATCTGGGACAGGAAAACGGATTCGTCCCGCGTATTTTCCATCCCCACCATGTATGTGCTTCGGAGCGATGATTCGCGAGGCGGCTTATGTGCCTCCTCGTCTGGTCAACGTGTTGCGCGTACGGCTGTCCTCGTCTCGCGCGCGCGCTTGAGATAGAGCGAGAGAGAGAGCCCCGCGGGAGCGGAAAACGAGAGAAAGGCCGAGGTTAGGAATATTTAGGTTATGTAACGCGCGAGTTGACCGAGCGAGCGGCTCACAACGCCCGTTTCGACGAGCGCGGGAACTTTAAATCTTTTGTTTACGTTTTGTTGAGATTTTGTTTTGGGACGGGGCGGTATTGTTACGCGGTTTCAATTGTTGTGCGCACTTGAAATCTTAGATGTTAGTGTTATGAAAATTTCTAAATACACGGATCTTGTGTAAAGGTAAATCTAACCTTTCTCATGTTCTTTTTTAAATTATGAGCTATAATAAGTTTTTATGAACAATAAGTAAAAAAGGTAATAAAATTCTATGGTTTATAACGAATTTGTAAAAATATTGTTCAGATATTGTTTCTACTTATATCACTTATTGTCCTATTATATTTTTATTTTTTTTCGAGTTAAACTTTAAAAAACAATTTGTATTTTAAAGTATAAATAATTGTACATTTATAGTTATGTTATCGCAAACAAGAATTTATTGTTTTTATAAATTCATTTAAATTTCTCATTTTTCTTAAACAATACAAGATGACAAAATAATAATAATATTTTAAGAAATTAATTAAATAAAGATAGTAAATCTAATTGAATTAAATAATCAAAAAAATTTATGGATAAAACGTGCTATAATAAATTGTTAAATAAGATTATCACATGATGTGCATTAGGGCTTATTTTTACAATAAATATAGTATTTATTAAAAATTAAATATTAAAAATGATTTAATTCGTTAACTATTTTATTAATTCATATAAATAAATTGTTTATAATATATAATATTTTATTGACCTTACTTCAAATAAATTTATTGATTAACACCTAACAGTACTTAATTTGTTTTAAACCAAACAATTATTCTTATTTATTAAAATCTTTGTTTTTCTGTTTTAGATAAATGGCCTAGAACGGCATCTGGTTTACCATCTACAGCTGGAACAACAGCCAGTATTGCATTCATTCGCAAGGGAAAAATTTACATTGGTCATGTTGGCGATTCTGGCATAATTTTAGGATACCAAGAAAAAGGTGATCCTATATGGAAGTCAAAAGCATTAACAAGAGATCATAAACCAGAGTGTGGAGATGAAATGACAAGAATTCATGAGTCTGGAGGAAAAGTTGTTTGTAAATCAGGAGTACCTCGAGTTGTTTGGAACAGGCCAAGATTGGGTCATAAAGGTCCAGTACGCAGATCAACGCACATAGATGAAATTCCCTTTTTAGCAGTTGCTAGATCGTTAGGTAAGCAATTGGTTGTTGTTGGATTGTTTTATTAAAGGAAAATCGTTTTGTAAATAAATTTTCATTTTTATTAGGTGATTTGTGGAGTTATAATTCAGAACTGAACACATTTGTGGTTTCACCAGAACCAGATGTAAGGGTAGTCAAAATTGACGTAACATCACATAGGTGTCTTATTTTTGGAACAGATGGTTTATGGAATATGCTCACTCCTCAAGCTGCTGTAGCTATAGTTCAGGCTGCCGAAAGGCACAATGAAAAACATTTAATTGCTTCGCAACAAACAGGAAATGGGGTAAAAATTTTTTTTATTCTTAAAAATTATGTCATTTATGAAATTGAATTATTGGAGCATTAAAAAGTGTTTACACTAAATTAATTAAAATGTTTTATTTATTACAGCAAGGTGGTGTACAAATGTGGATTAACCCTTCAAAGAGCCTAGTTGATCGTGCACTCGACAGGTGGTCTTCAACAAGATTAAGAGCGGATAATACTAGTGTAGTAACTTTAATGCTTGACCCACCTGGACCTACACATAGTGAGGTTTGTATTCACTTGTATTTTCTTATATAATAAGACTATTTAATATTTGGTATTATATTATATTATAATAGAAAATCAATTTAATTATAATTGCAAATCTAATATAAAAATATTTATTTTTTAGATACTTCTGAGTCAGAGACGCGAACAAATGGCATCGAATCGAGGACCAATGCGTCCAATTCCGGAAAATCCAGTAGCAAACATTATTCATACTGAGGGCCAATGTTCCTGTCCATCTGCTCTTCACAAACCTTGGATAGAATCAACAACGTGTCCCTACCCCGAGAGCCCCGCGACGAGTGCACCTCCTAGTTATTCCGCCATCCAAAAACATCCAGATTCCTCCAATCATGAAGTCGAGGGCAGTACGAATCTTCCAAGTCAGGAAACGTCTGCTCCAGCAAGTGATTTCAGCCAAAGCGTATCCTCTCCATCCAAAGAAGAGCCCACGGCGGTGACATCGCTGCAGGAAAGTGTCGCAGAGTCATCTCAGGACGAGGAGAGCATCCAAGTAGCGGAGATATCTTCCAGCAATGCTTCGGACGAGAACAGTGCCGTAGAGGAAGCTACCAGTTCGAGTAGCGAACCAGACAAAGTGGCTGCAGACAGTAGTCTGTACGTGGAGGAAGAGCCTACTCCAGAGGAAATCAACGTCGAGTCCGAAGCGACGGATACTGAATTCATGCTCAAGCGGGAGAGCTGGTTACAGCAAGTACCGGAGGCTGAGCAGTATCCCACGGAGAAGGACAACGTTGACCTCCAGCCCATAAGGTGCAGCGAGCCTCAGGGGCCGAGGCTGAGGAGGAACACGCCCGAGACCAGCACCTTGACCAAGCGTGTGGCTGCCTCGGCGAACTTTATCATGCGCCAGACTAACAGCAGAAGGCGTCACAGCACCGGAGCGCCGCAAAACAACTCGCGGCCACAACAGAGGCAGAGGAGGTCGTTAACGCCGAAGTCGACCACGGCTCCGGCCTCGACGCCTTACCTGCCGAGCAGCAATAAACTCAAGCGGGGCTCCAAGGTGATGCTGGCGGATAGCGAATTCAACGAGCCCAGAGTTGGCGTTGGTACGAAGAACGAATGCTGTTACGAGGTCAAGGAAATGAGCAACGAAAGCTTGGTTGGAGAACCTTGCCTCAAGAGGAGAACGCGGTCGGAAGATCGAAGGACACTTCAGGATGAAAATGATCCTGCTAATCAGAAAATTGATCACCGAAGCAGGCTCAGGTGGCCTGGAACCGATACGTCGATTTCAAGGACCAGTAAGTTTCACTGCAATTATTTGAAAAATCTTCAAATTGATATCTTAAAATGCATCTTTAAACCAAAATATACAATTTTTTATTTCAAAATTATAATATAAGGAATTATCGTAATCATTTTTATACAAACATTGATCAATTGCAGATCAATTTGTTTTTCTTAAATAAACTGAAACTAAATTTGTCTTTTTGTGTAGATGGACTGCTAAACACGAGAACGGCAGGCATTCAGGAAAGGCGAATGTCCTCACCGAATTCGTTTAAGCGACGAAATCTTGAGAAAAAGATCACTCCTGTGAAGACGATTAGAAGGCCGTCGATCAGTCGTCCAACGAATCGCATCCAGATGCGCGAGAACTTCTGGGAGGGTCGGACGAGTCGAACGGGCGCGAATTGTTCGGGAAGCCGTCGCCAGACTGTCGTGGGTTTGATCAGCACCATAACCGACGCTGTGAACCCGTCGCCGTCGTCTTCGAGCTCGGCGCCCAAACGTTGGCTTAGATCAGACACGATAGCCGCTACGCCCATCAAGACCCTGAGGTCGCGGAACGTCGACATAGCCGGGCACACCGTACCATCCCAAATCGCTCACCAGTACGGCACGGTCAAAACACCCAGAATACTCGAGTCTACGACGAAGCTCAAGCAACAGGTTGCGACGACTGGAGATGTTTTAGCGAGTACACCAATAACGCAAACTCCAGGTAAGCATTTTTTTTCTGTTTCATTAAAAGTTAATGTCCTTCGTTATCATAAAAATCTGTAATACATCTATCAATTAAGGATATTTTTAATATTTTTTACAGTGATGTAAAAATGAATGCATAAAACATTTTAACAATAAGTTTAAGCACACGCACTCATTATTAAATAACTTACTGCATTAGTCGATTGATGTATAATTATTTTTTAGGAGCGGAGAAAGTAAAGGCTGCGAATTGCACGTCTACACCGAACAGGACGAAGCAGAACTGCAATGTCTCCAACGTATTGAACAGTTCTACATCCCCGGCGTCGAGTCCGTCGCCGGCGTCTTCCGGTTCAATCTCGAAGAGAGCGAAAGTCCCGTACAACCCAAGTGCGAGGTCGCTCTCGACGAGAACGCGCATCAAGCGGTTCAGCAAATGAACAAGCCAGAACCTTCGTAAACAAGCACATCGATCGCTGATGACATTTACTTTATTGTAGATAGGAAAACTTAAATAAGGTTTCACAGAGATTATAGTCAATCACATCATATATTGTATGCAGATTTTCACGCTGAAAAAAGGAAAGTCTAGCGAATGCAAATAATTGTTCGTTCCAGCGTTCTTGGAGGCGCGATTATTTGAAACTAATAGCATTTTTTATAACTTAAGTAATTTATTTCGGCAGATATTAATTTCAAATGAGTCGACGTAGCGAACAGTTGGAATGAAAACTTGTTTGAATTCCATGTAGTCTCGTTTTCAGTTGATCATTTCATTTCGCGCGGATTATTTTTTTGTCATTGAACCATTGATCACTCTACTGTCTTTCCTCTATTATCTCTCGTTTCTTGTACGCATCGGACGCACAGATCTCCATTAAGGAATTCTGAACTTCTTTTTATAGTTTTTGGATTTTATAATGTAATATTAAGCGAGAGACGTTCTTTTGATTAGTGACAAAATGTAAAATATTCCTTATTTGTTGAAGTAGGTGAAAGATTTGAATAGATTTTGTCACGTTTTTGTAATATTTCTATGCTGCTTTATCTCGTTAGAACTAACTTTCAACCCAACATGTTATTTTAAAATATATTTTAAATTAAGATGACATTTTAACTCTTGTAAGAGATAATTTAAAATTGTTTTTTTTTTTTTTTTAATTAAACTTTTTTTTTTTAATTTTAAGCAAAACATTTTAAAACTAATAATGTAATAAATATCAATAATAGTATTAATTGAACATTTTTTAATTATTACTATTATTATTTGAGTATTGTAACATACCGCTTTAAAAGATATAGATTTAACGAGATAGATAATTCAACTTTAGAAATATTACAAAAAGATAAACAGTTTATTCGTCTCTTTACATGACGAAAAATAACTTAACCACTAATTACCTACTCATACAAGTTATTTCTGATTCTTTTCCTTTTATTTGTAAATTGATATCAAAAAGCACATTTTTACTTGTCAATTAGAAGACTTTGAGTATTAAAGTCATTATTTGTGTACATGTTCAAACATAGAAAAGACAACATACAATTTTAAGATTATTTTTTCTAAAAAAAATTTTCTTACTTTCCAAAATTTTCATTTTTTTACAAAATGGTATATCGATGTTTCATCAATTTAAAATGAAATAGTATTTTTTACATTATTGTAGTCTTAAAAGTATGTTACGTCTTGGACCATATTGCCAAAGTAAAGATGCTATCTGTATCACTTGATCTGTTCCACTACTTTTACTTACATTGTTGAGTATATATACGTTAATATATACATTTTACTTAATAAGAATAAAAGTAATGAAACGCAGTACAATCGAAGATAGTTTCTTTATTTTAAAGGATAGTTTCTATTGTAGATGTTATAGTTTTTTTTTTAAATACTGACAGCGAAGTTAAAACAGATGACTTCTCTTTCCGTGTGGTAAGATACTATCTAAAAAGAAATAAGTAAATAATGCGACGTGCCAGCGAGGCCGAAGTTTGTTAATTAGAAGAAAAAGAGCATTTATAAAGGTTGTATCTTCCACATGTGAATATTCATAAGAACATGTGATAAATATATTTCCTTGTATAGATATATATAAATATATATTATCCGATGCGTACGCAACACAGAGGTTTTTCGTGCATTATTAAACAATGGAATTAAACGAAGAGGTACATTATATATATATAATTAATTATATAGCATTAAAAGCTAAGGTTGAGAATAAAAAAAAATTCGTATTTCTTTAAATCTCGGTTGATTAAGGCGAGCTATTTTGACTTCTTATTGTGAAGGGCTGATACTGCTCTACGTGTATGTATAGTTAATTTTTAATTTTGTGTATAAAAAAACTTGCGAAAAGTTAAAGCGATACTGAATGTAAAAGGCACTCGCCTTAAAAAAAATATCTATATATAATATTAATGGCGAGGGTTATGAGAGTATTTTTATAAAAAAAAGAAAGATTAGTTCAACCGCGCGAATTGAGCATACGGAAGAAAAGTTAAATAAGTAGAGTGATAGTTACGAGTATAGAATGTGAGAAAAGTAATGCGTTATAGGCAAAAATTATAATATTAAATAAATAGGTTTCAGAATGCGGACACAGCAAAATGTGATCAGCTGCTTAACCTATGCTGTATATTTTAATAAAAAAAGAGGATAATAAATCACATTGAGATACGACTAAAAACTGTTATTTTATTTATTAAGCTTGTTTTATGTACTCCCTTATACTTAAATAAAATAATAATTTTTAATAAAATAATTTTTTCTGATTACAGTTAAATTTTATAAATATCTTTGATTTAAATAGATTTCCATTATTATATTTTAATAAATTATAAAATATAGAATAATTTATTCTTTTCAAAAATTAACAAATGAAATATTTTAATTAACATTTAAATGTTAAATTTATTTACGTTTTGTAAATATTGCGCCAAAGTATTGCAAGCTCGAAACTTTCGAAACCGGTATTTACCTTTACTGTGATTCCCCGCAACTCATGCCCACGGACGATATATATGTACAGGTTAATTATTCTGCGATTAATATCGAATACAAAATTAGCAATAATAATAGGCAAGAATTGCTTATTTGCAGCTAAACTAAGTTATTGAATGATTATAATATTTCAAAAAAAGAAATCGCCTTTAAAATTTAATAATGTATACTTGCGCAACGTAAAAGAATAAAAATTAAGCTAATATTGTTTAAAATACTTAAATTAATTTAACTTCACAACGAAATTTGGAATAATGTGCTTGAAAGTAACTGCGGTTTTTTAATATACATATTTTAACATTTATACTTTGGTTTGTAACTTCTAATTGCATTATTATTTATTTAAATTATTTAACTATCCTTCCTTTAATAGTTTTATATTAGCAACAGATTTTTTAAAAAAAATTTATCAAAAAATATTCACAGTATTTACTGCACTGAAAATAGCAGCAGGTGCACTGCAACGTAAGTGGAAGAAGCAATAAAAAATTGCGCGCATTTCTTGTTAATGCAATTCGAAGAATCGGGGATGAAGCCGGTGAGGGTAAACTTTTCTTGAAACTTCATTCCTCCTTCGCACGGCACAGTGACACGACGGAACTAATTTCCTGGACCTTTGAAGAAGGGTTTGAAATTGCAAACGTAAGTTTAAAGTTTAATTTGAGGACTTTATTTATAAACGTTTATTGTTTATAGTTTTCCTGTAATTAAGTAGTACGGAAAAAAGTGTGCGAAAATAAATTTTTTTTAAATGTTTTTTTATATATATTGTGAAATGTTCTTTTAGAGATTTAATTTTGCTTTTTACTTGCAGATGGACTTTACAAACATTTTTTCTGACTTGGGAAAGAGTAGAAAAGGAAAAATAGCACGTCTGCCAGCATGTAGGATTGCAGCGATGCATAAAAACTTCTATGGAAATGGTTCACATAAATTATCCAAAGCTGAAATTGAAAGTGTGGATATTTCTAGAGTATGGTATGATCACATAGTAATTATTTTTTAAGTCTTTTAAACCTAATAAATTATTATTTATTTTATATATTTTAAAATCTTTGACAATGCCGTATAATTATAGTTCATTTTTTATCTCTCTAAATCTATTTTGTACTTTATTTATTCTTATTATTTGGTAGTCGAATCTTGGTTTCCATGCATAAGGCAAACCAAAAATCTAATTTACTTTATTTGTTACCTTGTCTGTGTGATTTTATATTTTATTTTTTTTGCCTATTTTTTTTATAATTTCAATTTATTTGATATTATATATTTTAATTTAGCTAATTATTTTTGCATTTGTAAACTGCTTTTTTAATTTATTTAACTAATTTATTTTAGTGGTGATATAAAAAGTTATATGACTCCAGATAATCTTGTAAATCCTCTTTACTTTCTTCTACCATGTCAATTAACATTTGGTGCTCTAAGGATTCTTGAAAAACAAATTGATTTTTTTCAAGGTAACAGTTTTTAAGTGTTAATATTTAACTTCGAGAATTATTGCTCTAATTCTTTTATGGTGTTTGTTAGAACAATGTGATGATACGCTTGCAACGTTAATGGTATCTAATCAGCCCAAAAAATTACCAAAGTATGTCATTTTTTTTATATTTAACACTAATATTGTCACTATATTTTACAATTGGTTATTAGGAAGAAAGTAAATGAATTAGATGATGATTGGCATGAAAAGGAGATTGAAGTTATAGATGTAACAAATTTATTCGGCAGTCCTAAAGAAAAATATCTCCTTCCTGAAAAAGATTATCAATTGGTATTATACACTTGTCTGAAGAGTCTTGAATGAAATTTTTTTAATATTGAATATTTTGTTTTAGCCAATCGATACAACAGTTGAGTTTAATTTTAATGATGAATTGTCAACTACTTCACAAATTGATGCAATTCCTACACACCTCGAAGGTCCTGACAGATTTCCTGAAGACTTAAATTTTTGTAAGAGTTACTTAAGTTACATTTACACTTTAATAATACATTTCATTAGAAGGCACTAAATTTATTTTTTATTTTACAATACAGTAAATGAAACAGCAATCTCTAAAGGAACTCCAAAGAGGAAGTCACGAACATCACACAATGAAACACCATCAAAGCGATCACGTGTATGTTATTTCAGTTACTATTATGAAAATTCATTAGTACTGTGTAAAGCACTGCCCTTAATGAATGACTTTATTTTTCAGAAAGATAAAGATTCAGCACCATCACATTCAAAAACTGCAGAAGTAACTGTAAATGAAATTTCATGTTTTTATAATTTTTCAAGTATTATTAGCTATAATAAATCAGAATAATCAATTAAATATTTATGCTCAGGACACAAGTGAACACGTATCAGCTGGAAGAATTTCAGAACCGTCACAGTCCAGGGCTAGGAGATCAATCTTTCCACCAGACATTCCACAAGAACCTTCTGCAGTTGATGCAGATGAAATTCTACCACCTGGACCACCTGAAGGTATAGCAAATAAAAAAAGTTAATAAATTTTTAACGAGATTAACAAATTATTATTTTTTTTATATAAGCAATGAAAAAAGAATTTTATTTCAAAATTATTTAGAATAATTTAACTCATCTAAGTAACTTCAAAATTGTATTTGAAATTTGTATTTCAAAATTATTAATACTTCAAAAGAATATTATTTTTAGTTAGATTTATGCATTTGTGAGTGCATCAGAATTTTCAATTATGGTACACTCATTTACAAGTATAAGTCAATGAAAAACCACATTTTTCTAATATAAGTGTTGGCAAAAATTATAATTGAATAAAATTTCTTAGATTTAGCAGAGCCATTACAAAATTTTCCAAATCTGGCAAATGGCGTCGAGGAACCCATGGATCAGTCAGTTCCACAGAATCCAGAAGTGAGTGCATTTCCACAACCGCACATGTCTCAGGAAATACCTGCTGATCATCTTGTGACCGACAATATACAGAGACCGTAAGTAGGCTTCATCCATTAATTCATTGTGATCTCTTTCAACAATTTTTTTATAGTGAACTTAGAACTGGACATAGTATTTGAAAGATCAATAGTATTTTATGAATCATTTTTTTATTGATACTATTAAATATGTATAAATATATTCTATAACAATTTTTTCAATATTACTCGTTAATAAGCTATTATCTAAAATTAGAGCGTCCGTAGTTCAAGAGGATCGTGAGGATGAAGAATCGATGCGGCTGTCAGAACTTGACGATTCCTTCATCAAACAAAGTCGTCGAAAAAAGAGTCGAAAATTAGTGGTTTTCGATCAAATAAAGATTATTGATCTAAAAGAAAATCTGAATAATCCAAAGAATCCGTATGTACACGTTCGAGTAAGTTTTCTAAACACTTTTCTACCTTTATGAATATCACTCGTTTTTAAGTAAACCTGCACTTTTTTAGGAAGCCACTAAAGTCAAGCCGCATTATACGAGAGTGCCTGCTAAGATATTATTATCATTGCCATCTGTTCACCTTAAATCAGAAACTCTTAAATATAAAATTGGTTGTTCTTGGGGAAAGGCTTTAGCTTCGCAATTCTTGGAAATGATTATAACTCCCTGCCCCAGTGTTATGGGTAAAGCATGTTTTCGACCATTATAATCTTACAAAACTAATTCTTTTATTGCAAATTGTGTCAACATTTCGAAACAATCAAAACTGTTTATATTCATTGATTTCACTCCCATATTTATACAAAAACCATCAACTAAAATTCCACATTGAATTGGCACAATTTGTAATAAAAAATCTGTTTTGATAGATAACCGTCAATTTAATTTTATTTATCGACTTTAACATCGAAATTTTTATCACCGTCACACAATGGCCATTAAAGAAAATACGTTTAATTTTCAGAAGAAACTGCGGGAGGAATTTTGCCTAGAGACCGAGGTATCGACAAAAGACGAAGACACACCACCTTTACTGTACCAGAGAGACCTACAATTTCTTACACTTCTATGGATTCTGCAAAATCGGTCCATCAATCGGTACCTGATGTCTATGCTAATGCCGACGACCAACCAGGCTTTCAAGATCCCATGTTAATGCCTCCTCCTCAACCGCCTATTGATGAAGAGCATCCGCCTTTCGAAGAAGTGCACCCTCCGAGCACTCCTGGTCGAGAAAATCGAGCACAACCTTCGCCAATTGCTCAGAAATCATTACCGCGCACACCCAGGTTCATTTTCTCTGTCAGTCGGTTATCAATCACAGCGATTGATTATATTAAAACCTATATTTTTTTATCAGTATGGGACGAATGCGTTCGGAGCCACGGGTCGGCGTTTCGCCGCAACAACGTGGACGTCGGAGCGGAGCTGTCCCGCCACAGCAAGAGCCAGAACCTGCTAGTGAATCGCCAATTGCTACTCGTTCAATGATGGCTGGTACAAGTGTTCACAGATCTCGACATTCTTTGACCAGAACGCCAGAGTATTCACCAGGTGCCGATTCGGAATCAATGTAAGTTTCAATGCGTTATAATTTGAATAAACTAATTCTATGTTAAGGTCCATATTATCAGCAACAAGTACTTGTTGATAAATGAATTTTATTGATGAAAGGCATCTGCTTCTCGTTGAAAAAGGGTTTTTAAAATTGAGCTTTTTGAAGTACAGCGTTAATTTTAAATACATTACCTGTTTTAGCAATGTGAAAAATGCTAGTTTTAAAGGATGTAAATAAATTAAAATTTGTTTATTCGGCTTCTTTTAGGAGAATAGAGAACGGGAAATATTTCATGAGCGTAGAAGAATTTGGTCAATATTTGGAAAAAATTTGGATTCTCTTGAGAAACCAAAGCTCTTATAAAGAGCTTCAATTTGATTTGAGAGCTATACTAGTTCCAGGAGAATCTTCTTCCGAAGAAGTAGTAGTGTACTTCACTTATCTTTGTAGTAAGTATTATTTTTCATTAAATACTTTTGAGAATGATATTATAAGAATAATAAATTTTTTAGTATATGAGTTACGGGACGCATTGCAGATTAAACAAGATAAGCCGTATGGTACAGTATCAATAATAAAATTAGATTAAAGCAAAAGCTCTGTGCAAATGCACTGAAGTATAAGAATTGTATATAAATTAATTTTAAACTGATGGATTACTGAATTTGGCAGTATATTGCGATATGATTCATAATTTAAAAATTTTTTTAAAAATTAAAAACTTTCTTCAATTGCTTTTTTAAGTATTCACTATATTTGCTAAAATTGTACATTATTTTATTTTTTTCATGCATTTATTATAAATGATTTTAAAACTTTTTTATGTAAATTTTGTTAGAACAATTACTATATTTTTTACCTTTTCGTTATATTTTAATATATATGGTACAGTTTATTTATAAAGAGCATCTATATTTATCAAATACCAATTATATATAAGATATGCCTACGTACTGCCTGTTTATTAAACGAGTAAAAAAATAAAAATTTAATTTTTTTAATATCTCTTTTTAAGTTGAATATTTTTTATTATCTTGAATTTTTCACTTGAGTTTTTTTTATATTAAGTAAGTTTTGTAAAAGGAAATTTTTGTTGAAATTGTAAAAGTTACAAATAAATAAAATTATCAAAAAATACATTAAAGTAAATTATCAAAAAATACCTTAAAGTAAATTATCAAAATTACATTGTTAACCGTAGTTCAATTCGAAAATAACTGCAAAAAAATTTGTCGAGATTATACAATCAGCAGATAAAAGTAATCTCTCAGATACATAGTAACAGGGATAAATCTATTATGTTCGCACTTTCGATCCGCGTTGTAGTGACCAGTAGTTCAAACGGTACGTTTCGTGCAAAGGGATCAAGCAGTGAACGTTATTCATTTATTTTGTAAACATGATTAATTTCTGGATCAAAAGTGTGATTACGCTATGCGTCTTTTTCGCAAAAGTTTGTTATTCGGTGCCGCTTCATAAAACCAATTTTGAGTTGTCCATCATACACTTCAGCGATTTTCACTCCAGGTAACAAGAAAAAATATCTATCTTTTTACGTTAAAAAAAAAACTTTTTCAGGTTTTGTTAAGTAACTTTGTTTTACATTAAATGTATAGAGTAGCGAGTTTTCGTAAACTATCTTTTCGGATATTATTTAAGATATTAGCTTTTATTTTATTAAACAAATTAAACAATTAGATATAGAGAATTGGATTCAATACCAAAGGGATTGTAATGTATATTTGGTATAAATGAGCGCACAAATTTAAATAACACATAAAACAACACAAGTAAAATAAATTGATATCACTCCATTCTAATATATTTTATATTAGAAAGTCTTGAACTGAGATACGTATAATGTATTAGTTTTTCTTTTCCTGTCACTATTTGATTAGTCTACACATACTTTGCGCAATTAAGGGAATTTGATACATTTATAGACCGTTCGATGAATTTTTAAATCTGCAAAGCTTTTTATTAATTACCTATTACTATGAATCCGCAAGGTTTTACAAAATTTATAAGACAATAACAAAAAACCATTGTTCTTCGCACTGTAGATTCGTCCCAGTATCGCCAAGCGGCGGTCTCTGCTACGATTACGCCAAGGACAAGTGCGTAGGCGGAGTTGCACGAGTCGCTACGATCGTCAATCATTTGAAGCAAGTACGGCCCAACGCGATCTTCTTAAACGCTGGCGACTGCTTCCAAGGGACCCTCTACTATGCCGTTCATCATGGCAACATTTCAGCTTATTTCATGAACCAACTGCCGCACGATGCAATTGTAAGTTTGAGTTAATTTATGTTAGATAATTATATATCTAATATATCAATATGTGATATATTATATTATATCAATATATAATCAAATTTTAACCACCAGCGACATCCCTATTTCAATATAGCATTGAATAAATTCTCTCAGCAGTTCGAGCGTAGATCATATAAATTGTAATCGCTGAAAACGATGCATGCTTACAAGAGATATTTATTATTACAGTGCACTACTCTCTAAATTTTATTCAGTGATAAGTCCGCAACTGATCCGAAAAAGTGTATATGCACTGCAAAATTATAGTGACTATTCACAGTATTCACTTATTTTGCAGTGTACGTACACTTTTTTCGGATCAGTTGCGGACTTATCAGTGAATTAAATTTAGAGAGTAGTGTTGTTATTGTGCAAAAATATTTATTGCAAATTCCGATAATTCTTTATCAGAAAGAATACAAGAATAAAGAAGAAAAAATAAAGAGTTCTTTAATTATTAAATTATTTTTCTTTTTTTTTTGTGCAGACATACAAAACCTGATAAATTTGAACGAATCTTTCTCATAGGCACTGGCAAACTGTTTTCTTCTGTAAAAACAAATTTTATGCGGGAATCGCAGTCTAAAAAATCGTATGCGTAATATAAAAAGTAACAGAAAATCGAAATTCATCTAAATGAATTGGAGATTACTTGGCGCACATTAAAATTGAATATCGCAGTTTATCTTTAATAATTATAATATTTACTCTACAAATTGATTTTGGATTTAAAAGAATGAAATAGTTTTTAAGTTATTATTTTCAAAATTTCAGACGATTGGGAATCACGACTTGGACGATGAAATACCGGGCCTGGTGTCGTTCATCAATCAACTGAATGCACCTGTCGTAGTCAGTAACATAGATCACAGTGAAGAACCATCGATACCCCAGGTAGGTTCAAATTTTCAAGAAAAATTAAGTTAATTAGATTCTTTTTACAAACTTAAACCAGACTAAAATTAGTGAAGGTTAAAAACTAGAAGTATTATATATGCAAAATTGTAACTGATATTCTTCATTTTTTAGGATCTTTTCACGAATAGCACGATTATTCAGAAAGGCGGAAAAAATATAGGTGTGATTGGATTGATCACTTCAGACACAAAGGTAAGCTGTGAAAAATGAAAATTATACTTTTTAAACATTATTATAATAAAATCATCTTTATCTTTTAGAAAATATCAACGCACACTGGGCACTTAAAGTTTTTGGACGAAGTCGCTACTGTGAATTTGGAAGCGAGGAAACTAAAGGAAAAGGGAGTAAATATTATTATCGTTTTGAGTCACTGCGGTATCGAACACGATAAAATAATAGCTAGCAGTTGCCCAGATGTGGATGTCATAGTTGGCGGACACTCCCACATCCTTCTCTACAATGGTATAAAAACAACACGCCAAGCGCGAAAATAGATGGACGTTTCTATAATGTTTTGCTTTTTTGTAGGAGTTCCTCCGTCCAACGAACTTGCCTACGGCGAGTATCCACTTGTGGTCACGCAAGAAAAAGGCAACAGAAAAGTGTTGATAGTCCATGCCAGTGCCTTTACTAAGTAAATTGTCATACTAAAGGAACAGAATTGATTTTATTTTAATTAACTCTTTGATCCCTAGTGTTACCTTGAAGTAATACTTTGAAATGCTTTTTTGATCAAATTGCGAATCAAAAGGGAAAAACAAAGGAAATTCCCAAAATAGTTTTTTATTTTAAAGTTAAATTTTTTAAATTACAATTGCATTTCGTACAACGAAAAAAATATAGGAATTCTTAATTAAAAAGTCTTAATTTAGAGGTCAAAGGGTTAATTAAAACTAAATGAAAGTTAATTAATATTAAAACGATTTCAGGTACATGGGTGATATACGGGTAACCTTTGATCAAAACGATGAAGTTGCTGACTGGGTTGGAAATCCAATTTACTTGGACAAATCAATAGTAGAGGGTATACAAAACTTCCATCAAAATGACAAAAAAATAGTCTAATAAAATTTAATGGAAATTGTCACAAGGATTAAAATGACATTTGCAGATCAGCAAATCGTGGAGGAGCTTAAGCCGTGGAAGGTCGAGGTCGACAAAATTGGTAAAATTGTAATAGGAACATCGTTGGTATTTTTAAACGGATCCTGCGCCACGGGCGAATGCAATTTAGGGAACTTGATAACTGATGCTCTAGTTGATAAAGTAAGGAAAACATACTACCTTTGCCATTGATCAAAACTAATAATAAACGATTTTTCATTCTAATCAATGAATTTTTTTTCAGTACGCCGGTGAAGCGGCTGTCGGCCTCACAAACGCTGTGGAAATTCAGAACAGCATTCCTGCGGGAGCAATTGTTTACGAGGACATATACATGACTTTGCCGTACAACAATACCTGGGATCTTGTTCAGCTTCAAGGAAGAGACCTTTTGCAGGTAAGACAAAGAAAACACTTGCTGAACTTCACGCGAGTTTAAAAATAAATGATTAATGATATATCGCAAATGTTGTAGTTGCTGGAAGATAATGTAGCAACTTCTGCGAGCAATACAAGCTTCTTGAATTCTATGCTACTGCAGTGGTCTGGATTGAAAGTGGCCTATGATCTAAACAATAAAGGCTCTAAAGTAGTTAGTGTAAAAATAAGGTAAGGGTACTTTATGAAGTTTAGAGCACTCTTAAATTTTGTTTTGTTTTCAGATAAAAATTATTTAACACAGTCGTACATTTTTAATTTTATAAAAATAGAGTTACGAATTTAAACTTTACTTTACAATAAACATCTATATCTTAATATATATGGGAAACAAATAAAATTAAAATTTTACGTTTTAGGTGTCTCCAATGTGTACATAAAAAATTTACAGATCTTAATGTTACGGAATGGTATTCGGCAGCTCTTCCAAATTATCTCGTATCAGCATTTCCAATAATTTTGAATAAACATAGAAATCATTTAATTGGGAAAACTTATGATGTCAACAATTTGATCAAGTACATAAGAAAAGTGAAAGAGATTAATGTCAAAACGGAAGGAAGAATCATTTTCATTTAATTTTAACAGTAATTTTTTATAAAACAACCAATAATTGAAAGAAATTTCGTGATAAGAATTGTTTTAAAAATTCAAATTAATTAAAAATATATGTCGTGTATAACTAGCTAGATTTACTGTACAGTATACACCTTTATTATACTACCTAGCGAAAAACATGTATAAAGTTAATCATATTGCCAGAGAAAAACTAATTTTCTACTTGATATGTTCATTAAACTTTTCTATTTTTAATTCGAAACCGCTTGTAAACTTTTGATTGCTGTAGAAGCCTGGCCTTGTCCATTTATATTTTTAATTAATCATTGATAAATCAATAATAATGCTGTGGATCAACTGTCAGCGAACAAGAATCAAACTACCGCGACGACCAACGCCCGAGCGTCACCGAATCCTTCGCGTGTCCGCGCTAGCGCAACACGTGTGGTCGTCGGTGGCTTATGAGACAATCGGGTGAACCCCGAGGACGATAGGGATGATAACAGTAATGTCCGCGTGGCGTGCTTACAACCGCTGCGCCGCCCACGCGATTTTCGTAATCAGACCCCGGAGCGCGCAGCAGTGCAACCCCTGCAGAAAACGTGCTCAAGTCACGAGATTTCAGCCGGTGCACGCCAAGTTTTTACTGCAAGTACGAGGATGTTAATAAAATTATGACGCGCAAGCATCTTTTATTGGGACTGGAAATTGCGAGCTTTGGATTTTAGCGATTGCGAGCTTGCAATGCAATTTATTGCAGGGGAGGTGGAGCGATGAGGGGTTTGAAGATGTACGGGTATTTTTAAAGTGTAAGTCTCTTTATGAGAGTTTGATGATTGTGCGACAGAACAAGTCATTTTGTTAAGAAATTTTTATTTAAAGATATGATTCTACTATATTAGTAAGACAATTATGTCCGCAATTAAATTCTGACAGCGAGACAATCTTGTAAAAAAAATTATAAATACAGTAACTTATAAAAATGCTACTATAAAAATAAACAAAACTAAAGTAAATATGAAAGGATGGACAAAAGAATTAATAACATACATGAAATATCTTTGATAATTTTTATATTTTTCTTAATAGGTGTTTGAATGAATGGCCTCCCAGGAGGCTCTCGATAATCGACGCCAATCGCTCGTCTTACAAATACCAAAGATCTCCGTGTCATCGTCTCTTCGCTCGCTAAAACATTGCTCTCTGTAAAAAGTAAATAAGCCTTAATCGCCTCAGCCCCAGACTGCCAACAAGTTCAGCGCCCGATTTACAGTATCGTCAAACGTAAACCCGGCATAATCACGACGCACTCAGTTATTTCTCTGTTCAAACAATAATTAATTTTTGTTTTAAACGTATACAAGTAATTAGGAGTAGTAATTATTACACAGTAATAGAGCGGGTAATAGATAATAAAATTCAATACGATTCCTTGGAAAAATCCGCCTACGCAACGTAATGCAATGTAAAAATAGCTACGCTTTTTTTTAATTCTATAGCCGTTTCGCGATCGGTAATTTCTTATAAGTTCACCTTTTTATTTTGCACGTTACGCGTGCAAAACCGTACGGTCAAATTTACTGAAAATCTAAACAGTAAAAAATTCATCACCACTTCTTTACTTTGTTTTGTTCGATTGTTCATGATTAATAATTCGCAAACCATGCGTTTTAACATCGAAAATAATTCGTTTTCATGGAAAATATCATAAATCGCTAAAAATATAACTTGATTATTTGAACAACTTTTCTAATAAACAAAAATCTGCAAGGCAAATATGAACGATAAAGATTATTAAAAAATGAGTGGACTTTTTAATGTGTATATACGGTAAACGAAAATCGCTTCCTACATTTCCACACCGCCGAAATAAAATAGAGAAATGGTGCACGTTTTTTTCTTCCTTTATGAAAATCTTTACACATTTGTACAAGTGTAAACACACATAAGGGGTTTCATTTTGTTGCCGTGATGGCGGGACTCTCGTGTGTGGCACATCGATAAGAGCACGTATATAATAAAAAATTAATTCTACCACAACGCTTAGTGTTCGTCGTCCCTAAACTATGCATTTTAGTTTACTTTTTTTTTCTCTCATATCGCGTCAACCTTTCTTTTTTTCTCAATATATTTATATACTGGTCAGTCGATAGACATTTACAGAGGTTTACATTTCGCTTTTTATATTACATCGGAGGAGAAAAACAGTCAGGATGCCGTTTACGTACGAGTAAATTCATTTTGTTTAAATAGTTATTTTTATCACTTAACATTATTTGTTTAATTAATAGCTTTTCAATACGAATGTAAAATGTTCGGTTGGTAAATTATCGTCTTTACCTCTACAGTTATTGATATTTTTTTAGTAGGAATTCTGACTAAGGATGAATCGTTTAATTAGAAATTCATTTAAGCTTATTGCATCTTGATTGTTTTCATTTACAAATTTAATTTTTATTACACGGTTCAGGGTTCATTAAAAGAATACGGTTGACTACTTTGGCAAAAAGATTTCTCTAAAAATTCAATGAAATTTTCGCGTTGACTTTTTTTAAAGCTAAAATACACGAAAAATAAAAGGAATACAAATTCTTTTTTAATAAAAAAATCATGTCCCTGTCATTTTTAGAGAAATCTTTAATCGAGGTATAACAAATGGCAAACTTATTATGCAAGAAATACTTAAAACATTAATATAAATAACAATGAATAAAAATTACTTTATAAAACTAATCATTACGTGGGCATTAAAATACATAATAGATAAGATTGTCTAAATAATCGTCTTTTTTACAGAGACATTCCCAACACATTTCAACAAAGGTTTAAACAAAATCGTCGTCTCATGCATCGGATAGAACACAACATTCCACAAGCAATTTGATCGATAAAATCTTAATTATATATGAATAAACTTAAGTAACTGAGTACAAAGAATAATAAATGAAATACATTTGTGTTCGCATTCACATTCGGCAGAGTTTTTTTATATTCGATTACAAAGTTTTACGTATTATATGTACATCTTCGCATTCCTTAAAAATCTAATAATGCTCTAAGGAAAATTCATTAAAGGTAAGACATACTGTCATAAATGCGATTCCTGCCCTTCGCACAAGATTGTTTTTTTACACTATTGCTACCGAAAATATTTGTGTTATACAAGACTAATTTACTATTTTTCATTATTTGCAAACAAATTATGTCGTGCTTTGAAGCAATATTGCGGGTGAAATAATTTTTATTACTGAACTTTTTATCCACAGATATTTTACTATCATTTTCAAATTCGTTGTTAATCTTCAAATTTTTAAAACATATGAATTTTATACAAACAAAACGATTCTTAAAATATCTTAAAGTTGCAATTAAATAAAAATTCATACTTAGGGGAGACCGTGATTAATAATTTGTTTATAAAGCTAATTAATTTATTTAGAATACCTTTAATTGAAAGTACTGCATAAAAATCTATTAAAAATATTTATTAAATTATTATTTCAACTTGATACGTAGTTGTTGATTTATATTAAATTTTACAATTTAATTTGTAAGAAAATAATTACTTATGAAAACCTATTTTATTAACAATTTTCTAGGAATTATGTACGTTATTTTTGTAAGGTTGTATAATATTAAGTAGTAAAGCATATCATAAAAATAAAAACAATTTTTTATCGAATTAATTAAATTTAAATAAATTTAATGAAATTTTACTCTGTTAAAACCGCATTATAAAATAATAATTAAATCGTTATTTAAAATAGTCGACAACGCTTATAAATCCCTCTCTTAGAACTAATGCTTAGCAACAACTTCGGTCTGCTTAGAAATATTTTAAAATTATTTTGTAACCATTATAAAATTTTAAAGAAAAATAGTGTGAATATTAATCATGGTCTCTCCAATTGGTTATTGTATAAAAATGTTGTTTGAAAAAAACATTTAGACAGCCGGAAAAACTAATTATTGCACGCAGGTAAACTAATTTCTCGTAAATGATGAAAAGCATAAATCTCAAAGCACATGCTCATCGAGGCTCGTTTGACTATTGCAATAAAAGACAACAACGTTGGAACGTTCACATTTTTTGGTAAACTAAAGAGTTAAAAAGAAAAAAAAATAACGCGTACGCATGGTGCAAAGACAAAACAAATTGATTAATCTCAACTGCCGCAACCGTCGTAGCGACGTAGGAAATGTCTCGGAGCTGAGATTTATTCTCTTGTAAGGCACGGAGTATTTACAAGTGAGACCCATCGCTCGTCATTCGTCTTTTTCTCTTTTCTCACGGCGCAATCGTCGTCCCTTACATCTGTTGTAGTTTTATGCAGCTCGCGCGAAAAATTGCACAGCCCAGTGTTAAATTAACAGATAAGGAAATACGCTAGGAACTCGCCATGCGATCAAGTTGATGAGTACGCTCGTTAATTTACGGTGATCGGGGGACATTAAGTAAGCAAATTAACGGTGGTTTAAATATCCACAACATTGGCAACGGTTCAAAAAGAAAATAAAAAACAAAAATTTCATTTAACTGTTCATTTCAATAAATTAAAATCATCAGTCGTAAATATGTCTACGTACATTCGATTAGATCGTAAATTTAGAAACTCAATCAACAAGAGATAAAATTCAAAACTGCGTGATAATAAAATAAATTGCTTTGATGCAACGTCAGTGCGCAATGAAAATTCTATTAAAAACAAAAAAAAACTATTATAATAATTGAATGATATTAGCATTATTATCATTTGACTTTACAAACTGTACAAACGAATTTCGACTAATATCTCTGTAATTAGAAATTAACGTACAAGGGAAAGTTATATTCCTTAATAAATACAAAGTCATTATCTCGATAAAAAAACGTCAACATTCGTTTTCTCTCTACGTATCTCCTACAATCTTTTCCAGTACATACGTTCTACACGCGATATATTTTCTTTTATATTCCCTTTAAATATCCGCATTGCCACTTTGAGTTTTCCTCATCACATTCCGTCATTCGCTGGTATAAAAAATATTCAGGTATATGATATAACATTATGACTATCCTTGCGTTACAAACGCTCATCTCTTTTAGTTACAACCTGTAGCGCATTTTCAATGCACGTATTTTTTTTAATCGTACTTATCACTCTTTTTCTTTTTATATTTACTTTAAGTGTTCCGTTTTTAGTTATTTTTTTAGTTTTGCATCTAATAATTCTTTTTTTACAATAAAGTTCTACTTACTGATCAGATTCGGACAATTGTCGAGAATACTGATTATTTGTTGCAGTACCGGCAATTTGTTCTACAACAATGATCTTTACACAATCGAATTAATACGTACTTAAAAACTAAACTTTCATAGTAATTTAAAAATACGATTTTATCATCAAATATGAAACGTGTACATTTTAAAGAGGTTTTCTTCAAACTCCAATTTACAAAAATCCAATTTTAAAATATTAAAATGCACTTTAATTCGGATTCATATAAATTATTTGCGCTGAATCCAATATTTGTTTAGTAATACAAGTAAACTATGAGCTTATGACCCACTTAACAGAAAATCCACTTGCGCAACTAAAGAATTGTGAAACAAACGTATCGAGGATGAAGAAAAAAAGAAGACCTCGAGTGAAATTGCCGGAACAGCATCAAATAAATCCAACTAGAAGAGTAATAGAGCTACTTATGCGTAATCCTAAGAAGTATACAATGCGATGACTTTTACGTATGAATAACCGAAAGCGGAAAGTGCCGAAAAAGGATGCCCGTAGAATTTCTCCCGGCTCCCGACGCTCAGCTGGCGAGTCACAAGTCGGCTTTTCTCCGCAAGCAGCTTCTTGCCTCCTTCTCTCCTCGCCGCACCGTAGAAAAATATCTTCCTTGCGAACTCGCGTTCTCTCTTCTTTTTTTTCTTGTTTTTGATTCGTCGACGAAACAAAGTCCGTCCCCTTCGACGCACAGTTTCCCGTTTTTAAGCACCTAGCACCGCATCCTTACAGAATACAAAAAAACAAAGTCGTTCGGGGATTCTTAAAAATAGAAGTCGAGCCGTGGCAATTCGACGTGTCTCTGTGTGTGTCAGCGGGACGATGAGCCGCGCGAGCGTCGCTCAGCACTCGGCGCGGCCCCGCCACCTCGAGGCGAAGAACGAGGCGGGGTGGGGCCGCTTTTTGGCACTTCGTGGCGGCTCGGGGGCCGTGCACTAGACGGCGCAGCCCTTCCGCGTGCCGTACAGCACCTTCAGCTCCGGCACGATGATCTTCTTGATCAGGATGTTCGTCTTCGCCGTGAGCGTGTCCCTGTAGTTGTCCTTCTTGTAGATCTTGATGCCCGGCCTGTGCACCAGGAAGGCGTTGTCCAGGATCAGGAAATCGTAGTCCAGGACGCACAACGCGTAGCCCTACAATTTTAATTTTTTGTTAACGAATGATAAATATATATTATATACGTGACAAAGAGAAAGTGATTGTGCATGATTTTTTAAATTAACAATTCCAAATTTTGAAATAAATTAAATTTAATAATTAAAAAAATCATGCATAATTCATGAATATTTTTCAACTAATTTTAGAGAAAACTAAAACTTGAATTGTGTCGTGTACAGGTTTCTTAAAAGTCTTACTAATCTTGTCTATATCTACTTAAGTGTACTCAACATTCCAGAGATAACTTTCAAAACTTCTATACATTTACCTGTCGCCGAGAAAAAAAGTGAAAACAATGTATTTCTTTATTATTAGTAAATTCAAATTATTATGAAACTTCCAATTCCTTATTTGCGAGACAATATTAAAAATTTTTTTAATGCTAATTAATTTAGCTTATGATGTACTAACGAGGAGAGTATTTCACCTTTAGATATATTAAATTTTTGCTGAAAATTGTCTTGCTCTCCTACTTCGATTTTACATCGACAGGCCTTTCTATACCAACGAACAATAAAGAAAAAAAATATCGTTAGCGTGGGTAAGAAATGGCAAATGTACCTGGGTCATCTTGTCGCTCTTGCCCTCCCAGCTGAGTCGCTCGTCGTAGAGCGGGTCGTCGTTGGTGCCGATGTAGATCGGTTCCCAGTGGATGAAGCTGCCGATGCGCTTGCCCGTGTGAAAGACATTCAAGCCGGTTGTCTCCGGGGCCTCCTGCCACTCCTTGCTGCGCGGCACATTGTGGCAGCCCGCGCACAGCTTCTTGTGGAACGGTATCGCCGTGCCCGCTTTCAACATTTGCATCTGCACGAATACACAAAAAATTATCAATTTTCAATGTTACAAATTTCAATGTTAAATTTGTAGTCTTTACAATTATCATAATTCATTGTAGTAATTTTTATGTAGGCTATATGTACTATGATGAAATATTTTCATTAAGTAACATACTTTCGGGTCGAAAATTCCAGTAAAAATTGTGAAGAATATAAATTCTTATTATTACTTTTCTTTATATTCTTCCTGAAACAACAAATAATTACATTTTATTCTAACTTAATGCAGTCGATAAAATAAACATCAATTTTATTACACTCGTTGACAATATTAGAAAACATTTGCATAGAAATAGCGTCGCCTGTGAAATATAAGTTTGTCGAAATCTAAATTTTAATTTCGACTCTGAGGTAAATACAATGAGTTGCTTTACCAGCAAAGATTTTCATGGACCTTTCGTGCGGACAAACAAGAAGAGTCGTAAAAGGCATGAATAATTTTATGATAATAATACGTTGCGTAATAACTTTCTCCATTGAGATTCTCAGAAAGTTATTTTACAGTTCATCAAGCAGCTTGAAATTTATGTATTTGGGTTTACGAGCGTAATAACTCTAGAGGATGTTACGGCATTCTGTCTTTTCTTCTTTCAACTACCTCACTATTTTATTTAACACTTTGTGTAGCAATACATTTTTTTTTACGTTTCAATTTTTTCCGAGAGAGAATAATATTAAATTACATAGTCTTTTTGCGTCTATGTAGACAAATAACACAAAATACAATGTACGCAAATAAACTAATTCTAACTATCTAAACTAACTGAAGAGGGAAAAGAGAGAAAGAGAGAGAATGAATACAGTTATTTTCTATTGAATCGCAAAATATGCAATATCGAAGATCGAGAGAATATTTGCGATATCGAAGATATTGAATGAGACTGATACAAGCTTGTTTTCTTTTTATTTGTCTCGATTGTAAACATCATTGGAATATATTGCAAAAGAGAATTGTTTGCACTTTATACGTTGCCAATTCGGGCGAGAATTTTATTCCTATTGAACCTGGATAAATACATTGAGAAAGAACTATAAAAATATTCTTAACATGGTTACAATTAAAATCTATTATTCGCGAAGTATAAAAACAGGAAATTCAATTTATGAGTGAAAAAAAGACCGAATTTAATTTTTACAAATCAATTTTCTTAATTTAATTAGAAATGATTTCTTTCCATTAATTTTTTCTTTCATTCAGTTCATTCTTACATTTTTTCTTTTATGAAAAGGCAAATGGTTCTTAATTAAATAATACATACTTTGAATTAATAAAAAATGAAGAAAAATAAGAACAGATTTTCCAGCTACCTGCAGATTGCACTTAATGAATTACAATGCCGTTAATTAAAGAATAATATTAATACTTTTTATAGATTAAAAAGTTTTTTTCAATCTAAATTTCATTTTAAGCAACTTTCAGTAATAATTTTAAGAAATTCTTTCTCATGTTTATAAGGTACAACGAATCAATTTAACATTATTGAGAAAGGACACGTTTCACTTATAATAGCTTCTCTCTTATCTGATTGAGATTTTCCAAATAAATTAATTTAAAAAAATAACATGACAATAATGATTAATAATTAATACAATAATTTTCCACGCAGGTTCAGTAACAACAAATAAAATCTCTAGCAGTCTCCATCCTTAAAAAAGAAAACGACGGCACGTCTCACTCTTACAACCTCGTCGAAATCTCTTAAAAAAATCCTGAAAAAAAAAACAAAACCAAGTAAACTATATACGTAAAAGCTTTCTCACCAGTCTTGTCTTGTTGGTAGGCGGCTGGCTCTTTTCGTCCACCTCGAAGATGGAGAGTACGAAGACCTTGGGATTGGGCTTGGCGAGGGCCGGCTGATCGTGTCGCCTGATCATCTCGAGGAACTTGGCCGGCAGCTCGGGGCTCGGGTACAGCTCGATGTCGCTGGCGAGGATGTAGCGCGTTGGCGCCGACTCGCGCGCCACGTTCCTGCCGACGTTCACCGGGTAGAGGAGCTTACGCTCGCTCTTGTACATGCGCGCCACGCTCACGTTCGCCCACGGCGCCGGCCTGCTGCAGTTCACCCGCTCGTTCGCCACCTTCTCGCCCGGCGGGATCTGCGGAACAATTTTTCAATAAGTAAAATCATAATAACTATTGAAATAAAAAGATGCTCCATTTACTTTTTAACACGGTAAATTCAGAGCACCCCTGTCTATTATCTACATTTCTTAGTGTCAATTATAGTCTTTTTTCTCGTTGTTGATAATTTCTGCGAAATCAATTCACAAGGCACTTCTTATCTGTGTTTTTACTGAACGTGCTACTGGTCGTTAACAAAAAAGTAACCAAATCTCTTGATATATGTGTTAAATAAACAGAGCATTTTGCTTATCTCTGAGTCGCTTTAGAAAGAAAATATTTATATAAACTTAAGCACATGCATCTCCTAAATTTTTATCGCTTCCTGAACAATTGATTTCCTTATGAATAACTAATTTTATGTCAGTTTCCTTTCTTAAAAACGATAATAATTTAGATCACTCCGCATGCGATTTGCCTGATAAAATTAGGTCGTGTACGCCGTCTACGTGCAACTACACGTATACTACTGGTCATAAATTGTGTTTCATAATATTACGTAAAAAAAATACCAAGAATCCTCGAGCTCTCGCCAAAATTGATATCACGCATTATCTCGCAAGGTATACGCGGAGAAAAACATTCCATTAAAAATCAATACAATGAGTAGCAAATTTTCCTATATGGTAAAATTGAGTGTAACTGTATAACATTAAAATATAATACAAATATTTTTACATCGATGTAGTAGACAGTTATATATGTACTAATTTTTCTGATTTTTCCAAGTTTATCCTGGATATAGAGTACAGTAAAAAATACAATAATTTGTAATGCAACATTTTTCTTAGCATCCGACGTGACTGAAAAACACGCTGAACTGATTTTTCGAGTGCACAAGTGCAAGCGAGTAAGTAACGTTTCAACTATTCTGGAGAAGTATATCTTGTGCGAAAATATCTTTGATTGACGTAGCCGTCAGTACTTTGAGTGCAGGGCCTAAAAATATACATTTCTCATGTCCGACGTGGTTCTAAGCTTATACGTCTGTAGAATTTCCGGGTCAGCGGAGGAAGGAGCAATGCATATTAACGACGGCCCTTTCGCCTTGTTTTCCTTTTGTCGGTGCTTATTTAGTCTTTGCACGAGGATAATGATGACGCGCGCATCGAACTGTCGCATTCTATTAGATTCGGGAATAGGCTTCATGTTTACGAGTTGTGCAGGAAATTATTGTTTTCTTATTTTCATAATTCAGTGTATAAATTTCCATTATGACCATGCACTGAGAAAAATGATTAATAAAATTTGCAATAATTATAACAAACAACATACTCAACTTAGACAGAAAATTGCTATAAAATATATAGCAACTTTTACAATAATTTACAGCAATTTTTTAATAAAAGCGAATAAGACTCACCGTTACTATAATTTATAATAATTTTTACTATAATTGTAGTAAATTTTTCTATAACGGTTTTCTCAGTGCAGAACATTTTTTGATTCAATAATTCCCTGCAGTACATTACAATTTCTATATAGATAAAGGATAATAAGCCTGTATAAAACATCAGACTGGCCTCGAAGCGTTTTGATTTATAATCTCGATTTACACAAATTTAAAAAAAATCAGTTAAAAAAAGATACATTCTAATTTTTACCCAACAAATTTTACAAAGGCATTTCGTTAATGACACTGATTCGTTAAAAAAAGGAGAAATTAATAAATACAAGAATACCCCAGTGCTCCCCGCAGCGGAGCTCGATAAAAATCGTCAACGATCGTTATGTAAGTGCATTATTGCGATTTAAGAGGATCCGCTCAATTATTGCATTACTATCGACGTTTCTCAATTGGAGGACGGCGATTACGGCCGGAGAGCCTTTGTGTCGCTCCGCGATTTTCGCGGGTATTGCGCGCGCGCCTGTGCATTCGACGATTTTCTGATGCAATTTAATAATTGACCCCGCGAGCGGCTCTGCCCGATGGTTTTATAGCTTCTGCTGGCGCGAGCTCGTTGCGAAAGGCGAGCGAAGAAAAGCGCGCGCTCCGTTTCGGTAAAGGCGGGGGAAAACGTATTTTTTTTTTAATCCGAGTCTCTTAAGGATGAACTGGAAATAAAGTCAGTTTCGAAAGCTAATTTTCACTTAAAAAGTTAACTATAGTTTTTTATTTCGCGTCGGAATTACTTTTTTAAGTTTACTTGAACTTATTGATTTAAGTTTTTATTTATTGAATCGACACGAAACGTTGAAATAATAAGAGGTGTGTACATACATTATATAAAAATTGAAAAAGTACGCATAAGAAAAAAAAATGTTTTTTTTTAGAACTGCAAACTTTGTAGAAAAATGCAAACATAAAGAAATTGTAAAAGTATAATTCTTTTCTAGTTACTCAATTTCATTCATATGGCTAACATTTGTTCTTTTTATGACTTTTTTAATTTCAGTGAAAATTTTTACATGAAACATTTCGTAACTAATTTTATTAAAAAGAGATCATCTTTTTAAGGTAAACATTAGTTTTTTACACTGACTGTATAAGAAGTAATACATTAACGAGGCAGCGCTCTTTTTCTCCTTTGCTCGATAGCGCGCCTCTTCGAGAAGAAATAAGTTTTCTTTTTATTGTCTCCTACCGAAGTAAAAGGAGATCGGGAAAATCTCGTTAGAGCGACTTTAAAGCAAAGTACGTTTTATGTATAATGGAGTTAGTGAATTTAGCAGCAGTTCGCGAGGCAAACGACTGTTTGGACTTTTGCGCTCGGTTTAAATGCCTTTTTAATTTTTAAATAAATTAAAAGCGGCTTACGCCGATAAGCCGAATCGTGAATAACCGATTGCGCCTGATCGATGCTGCATTTAATTATATCCAGCTCGGCTCGTTCAATTGCTTTGAGTACCTTTCCAGCGGGCAAATTAGATTTAACTCGGACTTTCTTTTTTTTTTCTTTATTAACGGCGCACTCGGTTCGCACGGTTGAAAGTTTTTTTCCCGGCTTTCGTAAAACGAATTTCTTTTTTTGCGGCGGTGTAATTTTAAACGGATTCGTCGATGGGCAAATTATAATTTAGCTGTCAAGCGAAGCGTGTTTGTTTAAAGATTATTCAATTCGTTTAATCACGGTTTAAAAAAATTACGATGATGATTGAAATCAGCGTGAATTGTGCGAATCAAGATTTGTATTGTCGATTCGAGCGATGAGGAAACAAACGCTACAGAACGGGTTTCTAGTATGATTCTTTGCGCTAACAGGGGAAATGAATTATGGTACATTGGCGATTTTTCATCGTAGAATTGCGAGATCTGCAATTTTTTTTCTTTAAGAAAAATTTAATTGGTTATGAATCATCGCTTATTGACGATTGGCTAAGTGCATGTCAATTGCAAAATAGATGAACTTTTAATAATCAATATAAATTCAGATTATTTTTAAAAGATAAGTTAATGTGGATAAATTTAAAAAAAAAAGTGGAATAAAGTGATCTTTACATTTTTAGAAGGCAATAATTTTTTTTACACGATTAACGTAATTAAATCATAATGCATGCAGTAACAAAAATTATGACGAAAATCGCATATGTACTTGCACAGAGAAACATCTTCGAATAAAAATTACAATAGTGTAACATAATGATTTCATAGAATGGCAAATTACAGTTGTCAGATTCTAAAATTTAACATAATTCTAAGAAATCATATTTGAAAAGCTAATTAATTTTTTAAGAAACTATTGTAATTTTTTCCCCGATATCAGTGCGTCAATTTTACAATGCATTATTTTCATTTTTCCTAAGATTTTCTTCTGAAACGTATTGACTCGGCTGCAGGAACTGCAGTATTAAAATAATCTACTCAAGATACATATTCATAATGCTCTACAATAAAAAAAGGATTTCTCTTAAAAAGAAAAATTACATTTCGCAATAATTGCCAATCCCTGCTTATAAATAACAAAAAAAGCAGCATCGGAAGATAGAATAACGAAAAATAAATATTTTTTTAAATGTATTGTTACAATATTGAGTTTTAATTCGATCAATTTTTTAAGAATAAAGTTCTAAATTATGAAAATAAATCATTTTAAATTCGCATTTGTTAATATTTAATTCGCAGCTCCTAGTTCTGCTTTCCTCGAGTAGGCATATATGAAATAAAAATAATTCTAATATGAAGCCTGATCGATCAATATGTAAATAATTAATTTATGTAAATAGAATGGCCGTTTAACCTTAAATAATTTAAAATTCTCCATTTGTTAACACTTAGCGCCCATTAGCTCGCTGTCAAGGTAACCTTATCTGAGTTTGCAGAATCGACACAAATACCAGGCTTGTACGGTAGCACCATAATTCACGCGCTCCTCAACCCTTCCATTCGCTGTTGACTCGAACGGGTCGCGCGCGGAAAAAGGCATCGAGTCGCGGAGGCTCGGGGGAATTCGGCGCGGCATCCGCGATGACGCACACCGCGCGCGATAAGAGTCGTCGTAGCGTCCGCGCGTAATGGTGATCATCGATCGAGGCCATGGAAATCGTTACGCCGACACGATTTTCTATAGTCGGCGATCATCTCTCTGCGCTTCTCCGGGTTGAACAAACGTCGACACCTCGCTTTTTTTCGGTCGCGTTTTAACGGTCCGGCCGTCCTTGTGCACGCGGCAATCAACTCTACACGATTGGTGCGGTTCTGAAGTCGAGCTTTAAAGGTGATTGTTTTTCTTTCTTTTTTTGGTATAGCTTTGGGTGGGTTATGGAAGCAGAACCTTTCTTTTAATATTTCTTTAGTTTCCTAGCTTAAGCCGTTTTTTTAGTTTCCTAGCTTAAGATTGAGCCTTTATTAACCTTTGCATTTACACTATATATTTCTATTTAGTCCGAATATATTTCTCAGCTAACTGAATAAATAAAAATGTAAGATCTACTTTGTCTCGCTAATGAAAAAACTTTATTGGCAGTTGCGATTGTCGCCGCGATGCTATCATCTATCCCCTACACGTGAGCTTCTTTCTTATCGGCCTTTCCGCCTCCCCAGAATCCTTAGAGCTAAAGTATAGCCGGTCGTAGCGTGTTATTGCACCCGGTGACAAGACAGCCTCCGTCCGTGTCCGCCTCAATTTTTTTCCATCCAACGAACGCATAAACAAGCATACCGACTGCATTATAAACGCGGCACTGCTTCCTCCCTCTTAATTCACGGCTTAATCGCGGAACGAAAATATCGCGCGGATGCTCAGTTTACTATTTTCATTAAGACTGCGCCCCGGAGCGCAAGATTTACGCTGCAATTCAACGACTAAGCGCCGAAATAAATTCCGATTCGCGCAGGCACGCAGCGTAATTAAAAAATCTCCCTCTCGCGCCGAGAAGAAAAATAAAATTCCCGCGCGCAGTGTACAAATTACGCGCGTTTAAGAGGCGCGCGCTCGCTTAAAAAATTCCGCGTCTTTCCCGCTAATTTCATTATCGTACAGGAACTGCGCGATGAGTTTCCGCGAAGCGCCAATGCAAAATCGCCGTACGCTTTTATCTGCCTCGTTCCCGAGCGGCGATTCGCCTGCGCTCCTCCGCCGGCAGTGCGATATCGCCCGATCGAGAAATTACGCGCTCGCGTAGGTGTGAATTACGCGGATGCGATTTTCTTTGAAAGCGCCGCCGCGGCCACTTTAATTTAATTGCCGCGGGCAGTTGGAACGGACGATGACGTCGGCAGATTTTTCCGACGATCTGCTTGTTTTTTTTTCTTAATTGCATTAATTATCAATCGACCGGTGAAAAAAAGTTGGTAGACGACGCCGGTCGGATCGAGGTTAATGCGGTGGTTATATTACGGTGATTGCGTTTTAATTGGGAGTCCATGCATTTTGTTTAATCAACAATGAAGGCAGTTGATTTTATCGTTAATTATATACTACTGCGTTTTATCGGGATTACTTCCTGTAGGTGCAAAAAGTCGGTTTAAGAGCGCATTAATTATGAATGAGTATTATAGTTGTAAAAAAATTACTGTAATTATGTCCTACAAAAACTCGAAATTACCTAATTATCTAAGTGTATATTTGTCAATGTTATCGCAACGTACTCTTTTATTTAATTTTACTACTGCCTTATAAATTTTAACAATTGTATACTGAGTCTCAGTTTTCTGCTCTGCGGCAATTTTCAAAACTTTATTTCTTCCCAAATTTATTTTAGTTGATTGCTTATCCGATGAAATATTGTCACTTTTAATTTCGCACGGTTGTAAATGAAACGAAGATATTTCGAGCTTTGTTCCTTATTCGTCTAGTCAATAATATACGTTTCAGTGAGAACAGTTATTTAGCCGATAGCATTAGAAAAACGCTCGCAAAAGTATTTTACAGCAATAATTAAACTTTGATTTGTACAGTAATCACAAAGCTTCACTCATTGTAATGACATGGCACACGCCAACACGATGTATTTACTTTATCTCAATTTTTTGTGAATTCAACTCGATGATTAGTTTTTTTTAATCTTCAATATCAGTGATTCAATCCGATCTTCCAGTCACGATTCATTCGTTTCTCTTTTTTTCATTGGTTTCCACCGTCGAAAAAAACCGCTAATTAACTACAAATCAGCGTAATTTTACAAAAAAAAAACCTCCAAAATCCATTTCCTCTCCACTTCCTTCTAATCACAAAACCAGCAACAAAAAGAACAATAAAAAACTCCGGTAAAAAAGTAACAAAAGCTCTCCCCAATCCTCGCTCGTTCGACCTTTCAACGGCGTATTGTACCCCCCGTCGGTGCACGAGGCATTTTAGCGACGCTAATGTCCCGCGGTGTGTCGCTCACCATTTTTGGCACGTGCTTGCTGCTGAAGTAGACGTGGAAGGTGACCAGCTGGGCGACGAGGGGCCCGGCGCAGCTGCGCGCGTACTTGATCGCCTCGATCGTCGGCGGGAAGTCGGCGCCGGGCGCGTGCAGCGCTATCGAGATCGGCGCCCGCCACCGTTCCAGCAGCGGCTGCAGATTGTCCAGGAACGTGTAGTCCGCGTGCGTCGTGTACGTCACGCTCTCCCAGCAGTGGACCTGCAAGAGAAAAAAAAGCGTGAATTTTGGGATGGATGTGACGGTCTGTGTTTTTTGAGCGCGTGGAGAATGAATGGTTTAGGCAAAAACTTTTGGATTCTCGACGTAGTCGTAGGAGGAGTCAGGGACTCTGTGAGAAGAATTATCTACGTAGCCCACGTGGGACTCGATCTTTAGTCAATATTGTTTCTAATTCGGACATTCTGCAAGAATAAAATCTGTAGAAATATCTAGTTTTTTTTCATAAAGTTATCAACTTACAATAAAATCGGCAAACTTTTTTTATACAGGCAGAAAATACTACAGAAATTATTAACATTTATCGAAGTGTTCTTGTGAATCACAGCATTACTTGTATTGTATGACACAATAACTTTTCATTGAATATTAAATAAGGAAAATCAAGTTTTAGAACGAATGTTAATTGCACGGGTAGAAATTTCTATTAAAAAGTGCGAGTATAAAGATTGAGTGCAACATGGGATAGTAAACATTAGTGAATCCACGAAAAGACCTCTTCGCGAAAACTTAGTTATTTAGCATCCTATTTTCCATCACGCAAAATTTGTTTTAGATTCCAAATGTTCATAATAGAAGCTATTGTAAAGAGTACAATGGTTGTCGCTCATGCTCGTTTTTGGTGAAAGCTCATTGTTTCTCTTGATATCACCGGAATTTCGAGCGAATGACACTCTAAACAACACTGAAGAGCGCCCATCGAGAAGCCGAATTAATGAGTTCATCAAGCTGCAGGTTGATGCGCAAGCCCTCTGACATGATTATTTACTTGCATATAAGTACGGTGCATGAGAATCACTGTTGCAATATAGATGCATGAGGCGAAAAGCTCCGTAAATGTGAGTGAAGGAAGTACGTGGAGCTTTTTTTCACAAACCTCTTTCTTTCTTTTCCCCTTTCGCGTTCATTTTTCTGAAGAGGTCCCTCGGTGCATATAAATGTTTACTACACAACGTAACAATTTTTCTCCCAGTGCAAAATTGTTTAGTGGGTTAAAAAGAAAAATAAATTAGATGGGTGTAATAGATCACTTCCTAAACATAAGGTGTCATATCGTCGCTCCTAACGAAGAAAACATATTTCAAAAAAGGTTTATTTTCATTTGTCTTTTTTAAGCACTAGTGAAAAGTAAACTCTTCTAAAACCTGATAAACTTAGGGTATCATACGAATGATACCTTCAATTTGCCAGGTTCTGGGCGAGTTTTCTTTTCTCTAGTGCCTTAAAAATGACAAATTCAAATTGACCCTTTTTGAAATGTGCTTTTTTTTGCTAGGAATATCGATATACATGATGTCCAGTATTTAGAGGATTGTAGATCAAGATCGCGTTATCATCTGGTGGCCTATTACACCTCACTGATTCATTGTACTTTCTACCCTATTGCAGTCGCTCTCCTTTACTACTAGACGACGTATATTAATTTTGCAGAAAATAACACAATAATTTTTGCTAAACCATCATTGTCCCCGGTGCGTATACTTAAACGATGACGGGAGCTCGGCGGGATGCTGCGTAATTGGTTGTTGTCGGGCTCGTGTCACTTGATACGCACAATGTGACGCACCGCCGCGGTCGATGGAGTTACGCTGCGGGTGCATGGTTTTATGAATGGGAGGAGGTTTTGACGCGCAATTTGCGCGGAGGATGAATGCGAGGTGTTTCGGTGGGGAAGGCGAGTAGGTGTTTTTTTTGGTTTTTTGTCCCATTTACCTTCGAGCTCATCGGCACGTAATTGTAGAGCACCCAGTAGTCGCCTCGTTGAGCAGTTTTTGGCTCCAGCGACTTGTCGTTGCAGGGTATCGCTTCCTGCAGCGTCAGTTCCTTTTTCGCACTCTGATTTGGCGTCTGCAAAGTAGTTTGTACAGTGAGATGTAATGAAAGAAAAAAATGGGATTTAAATCATTAGTTATTTTTTTAGCGTTTGTACCATTAACTTATAAAGATTTATTCAACTTTCTAATTTCGTAAGCGGAATTTTACAAAAATAAAATATTTATTTTACTATATGTATAACTACGATTTTATGTATGCGCAATTTTCGTTAAATACATATTCGCAACTAGTTTTCAAATAATAATTTATATATTTAAATATTAAATGTTTGACCATCGCTTTTTGTATGTACAATTTCCCTGGTAAAAAGTTTCTTACTGCTTATAGAAAATACAGTAGATTAAAATTTACTACGATCGTGTCGATATCACGATTATATCGAAAAAAGAAAAAATACCTGTCGATTACTTTTCACTATTCTACCAGACGGATGTAACGAAACCTGAAAAAAATGAATCTTCCCAAATAAAATAACAAAAGTAAGCCATCCCTCGTATAATCGAGGGACGCCGTCGTGACGTACCGTCTGATTGAGCTTGCGCTCGGGTTCGGGCGCGGAGGCGGCGGGTGGCTCCGCGGCCAGCACCACCGGCGCCTTGGTCTCGTTGGCCTTGAAGTCGACGGCGGCGACCGGCGGCTGCTCCGGCGGCGGCGCGGCCTTCGGCTGCTGCTGCGGCTGCTGCTGCGGCGAGCTGGAGGTGGCGGGCCCGGTGCCGTTCGCCCGCGCCGCCGTCCCGTACACCAGCTCCTGCTGGATGGGGGAGGAGGCGGGCGCGGCCCAGCCGGCGCCCCCGTCCTCGACCCACGGGCCCGAGACCGCGCCGAAGTGCGCGCAGACGTACAGCACCACGCAGACGTTCAGCACTATGGAGAGGCGGAGCGCCCAGTTGCGCCGGCACACCACGCCGAACATCGCGCCCGCGACCTTCGCCTGCGACGCGCTCTCACGTTGGCCTGCCTGGGAAAAGTGAATCGGACGATGTCGTTACGCTGATTTTTTTGCGGCGTTTGGAGGATGATTTTTTCTTTTGTATTGATTCGAGGGAAAGGGGTCTGAAATAGATTCTTGAAAAATTATTTATAAGTTTATTTCAAACTTTTCTTAATTATGAACGAGATTTTCATTTTTACCCAGATGCTGATTATTTTAGCGACTGTAATTATATAAATTTTTATGCAAGTATTTTCTGTAAACGTAGTAAACAATTTTTCACTTCAAGAAATAAGAGTTCGTACTAAAAGAAAGTTAAAACTGTTAGGATTTCTTAAAGATAAAAGCAGCATTGAATACATAAGCAATGAAAAAAGGAACAGGCACATACAGATTATTCAAGCAAAATGAATTTTACAAAAACACTTTCCATTAATTATATTTCCAAAATCAAATTTTCTGAACCATTCTGAACCCATTAAAAGTATCCTCTAATGTGAAAATCATCGCGCTTTAAGTTTCGCTCGCTATTCTTATGTTACTCCCCAAAGTCACTTTGAAATCAGATAAAAAATGGTTCTCCCGGTGAAATTCAAAAAGAAAAAGAAAGATGTACGCAATAGATAACGCGTAAAGCCTTCAACGTGCGACAGCTGAAAAAAAATTCGAGATAATTAATTCTTTTTGAAGTCTTCTGGTTACTTCTTTTTTTTGTTTGAAAACTGCATGAACCTCGCCCATGTCCGTCAAAAGACTTATACTCGCAAAGCCTTCGCTTTTATCAGGCTAAGTGAAACAGAAATTTTTTCAGCTCTAAAAAATAATTGATGGAACCTCCTTTCCCGTTGTAACTCAAGACAATCGTTAAAACGCTAAATAAATTTCGTACATTAATTTGATACTCAAATATCTTTAATTGAATTTGTAAGATAAGTTATGTATCAGAAGCAATGTATAAATATTTAATAAACCGAGATTAACTGGCGATGAGATGTCTCCGAATAACACTTTATAATGTATTCTTTATCAAATTGAAAACACCAAATACATGTGATAACGCACGATTTAATGAATTATTTCAATAACACGCTCAATATTTCGAGAAATTATTCTTGTCGGGACAGTGATGAAAGGAGTAAGATACAGAAAAGCAGGATATAATTACGATAAAAAAATGAGAAAATGCTACCTTTATTGATTAGAACTGAAATTAAGAATGTATGTTATTTGTTGTAATTATTTCGAACGAATAATCCCGTGAAAATTTCGCGCGCACACGTGAATAGTAACGCGTAACTCTTTTTATTTTTACTGCTATCCAAAAATAAAGTAAAATAGAAAAAAATTGACTTATTTTTAGGCAAAATCTACTTATCACATTCATGGTCAATGCTGAGTCACATAGTAATCACACCGTTCCACCATCTGCCGCTATACATTGAACTCCGTCCAATAATATTGAAATATCAATGAAAGATTAAAAAAAAAAATAAAGGTCGTACCATAACTAAAGAAAGCGAGTTTCGCTCCAGCAGCTCCGCGTCGAAAACAGTAGCCTCGGGGAACGTGCAGCAGGTTTGTTTTCTGGGAGATAGAGCGGGGGTGGCGGATGCAGGAGAAAAAGAGGTGAACTGAAAGGCCGAGATATCGCGGGTTCGATAAAGAGCGAGAAAAGCGAAGTATGTGTAGCGGGCAGCGCGCTAATTGCGCACAGTCCGCACGGCGCTCGGGAGAGTGGCGAACTGACCGGCTCGGGTGGCGGGACGTCGTTGTCGACGCTGGCCGCGGCTCGCGGCGTACCTCCACGACTCCTTCCGGCTCGTCTCAGCTGCGTCGCGACGCTGCGATCATCTTCCCTCGACTGTCACCCCACGGCGATCTGAAATCAAACGGAGAGGTTGCACTTTAGTTTGCGTGGTGAATGCAGCTGGCGAGCGAATGGCAGTATTGCGCCGGTATATGGTCGTTGAGGTAGCGGTAATAGAGATAGCGCGGCTTAGTCGGGCGATGTATGTAGTTCATATTTGAAAAGGATAAAAAAGCTTTTAATTATTATAAGATAACGGTACTTTGATAATGTCAAAGGGTGAAAAATCACTCGTTTAGAGTGGAAAAATAGGACAGTCGTGCTCAATTAAAGTGATGCGGTATTTAATTTTTTACTCGAATGCATTGTTGCAATTTTTCGAATTCGATGTAATGGACAACCAGACTTTATAAAATCTGAACTAAAAAATCAAACTTCACCTTACTACAGCAAGCAATATAGTTTTTTTGTTATTTAATTATAAAAAGAAAAATTGTACCACTCTGAGTAAAGGTAATGAAATATTTTTTATTTAATATTATTATTTTTATGCGGAATAACAAGAATCTTAGATTTTAGAGTAAGACAAATACATACAGTGTGATATACCTATAGACACATTTATATGTTTAGCTATTACGTTAAATTACATTTATTGGGGAAAATAAAGACTATAACGTATTTTATTACTTTAAACGTGATATTCACATTTTTATGCAAATAAATGGAACATTTTATGCGACGAAAAGGACATTATCGTAAGCGAACGTTGTAATTCAGACCTTTTAATGCACAGTTATAATAACGTTGTATGTTAATTAATTACACGAGTGCCACTGTAATTATTTTATATTTAATGGTTCATTAGTGAACTGCGCAGTTCTCACATTTTTACAGAGTTGGATTCACGGTATTACGTAGAATCTGATAGATGCTTTAAAGACGATTAGTTCTTTAAAAAAGTTTCAAAGCGTCTTCGTTCACGTTAAAAAATTTATTAAAAGAATATCGCACTGGTTTAGATAACGTCCTTTTAAGTACAGACATTAAAAATTTTATGACCCTCAAAGAGCTCATAAATAATCCATTAAAAAATTTATTAAAATAATCTTCTTTGGTTTAAAAAAGTTTTTTTTTAATGGCTTAATACGTGTGTATTATATCAAAGAGTCCAGCAAACACTTTTCTCCAAATATATATCCACGCATCTCCATGATTACACGTATGCGTATATACAAAGAAACGCCGCGTCCCGAAGAAACGTACACCGCATCGCTATCGCATCTTCGAAAAAAGCCAGCGTCCATTAGCTCCGAAAATAGAAAAAGCCCGAGGCGAGCAGAACCGATTTTTCGCGTTCGTTCTCAAATGACAGTGCGTTTTATCGCGCTACACCCACCCGCCGAGCATTAGCGTCCGAGTAGGTACATAGCTGCGCGCCGAGGGAAACGCAAGCACTTAACGAGGGACGGCGCGAACGAAAAAGCCAAACACGTCTCTATCCCTCTCTTATTTTCTCCAAAAAACAACACCAGCTCTCTACGGAAGCAAACAGCGTCTCCTACTCACCCACGCACACTAACGTTCTCGTTCTAACGTACTTACACTCGTTCTCTATCGCACGCAAACAGCGACTACTAGATTTAGTCAAATTTTATATTGAAAGATTTTAAAAATTACTGATTTTTCGTATTTATCCTCGATTTGTAAAGAAAATACTACTAATTTTTAAAACAACGTAATACGCAGTCACGTATTCGTTCAGAACGTGTTTATATAAATGAACAGGACACACGTATCTGTATTTCTATATGTAAATGTGTGCATCTATACATGCGTACGTATAGATAGACCTATTGTATCGAGAGGGGTAAAGACGAAATTAATCGGACGCCTCGCATTAGTGACCGGCGGCTTATCGATCGGCGGTGGCGAGCTTATTCGTGTTTTTTTTTTTTCGTCGTTCGAAAAGCTGGAAACACCTGAAGGCGCGGCACACGGCCGGCTGGAGGAGAGTAGGGCAATTTGTGACCCGGCGGCCGCGGCCGCGCACCACCCCTTGATTAAGACGTGTATATTTTTGGCGCGTCCGCTTTGAAGAGCCGCCCGGCGGGCAGGCGCGCTTGCGACCCGATATCAAGCTCGATACGGCGTACGTGTTCCGCGGGCCGGCGGCGTGACCATAATAGATCCGCGCTTAAATAATGCCCGCTTAACTCCGTGTTTTTTTTTCTTTTTTTTACTGACGAGCACAGGTACTGGAGTTTAGCGGATGTTTTACTTGACGAAAACGTTATTTTTAATGCTGAAATAATTGCGAATTATTTTTGCGCTTGCAGTTCAATAATTATCAGTTTGGATGACGACTTTATCAGAAAATAGATGCATGTTTTCATTTAAATAGAATTAATTTTCAATTAGTGAATCTTTGCAAAACTTTGGAACGTTTAATTTAAGCTATAAGATTATGATCCACAATTGAATAAGATAAAGAAAATCTGAAAATATTGAAAACTATCGTGAAAACGGAAATAACGATTTTTCGGTGAAAATAAACTGTTGATATTGACTGTATAGTTGATACATGTATTTAAAATAGGATTTTCATAAAAGTTTATAAAACTTTTTATATGTAGTAGAAAATTCTGTTTTCAAAGAGCAAAATAGGATACAAGCAGCAAAAAAATTATATTCAAAAGAACCTGATACGTTGAAAGGGTTTAAAAGTATAACGCAGAAAGATACGTGATACTATATACGTATGCGTCGTAAAATTTTTATTATATTTACACTAAGGTGTACACGTAGCGACGTAGAAGTTTTATTTTTTATTTGCGGTGCACATCCATTTGGTAGCTCGTATATTAAGCTATTAAAAAGTTAGCGAGCGCGTAAGGGAGATATGAAATTAAAGTTCAAAATGATGTAAATTTCGTTAGGAGCTATTTGTAAAAGTTTCGTGCGTATGAGTAATTTACATGTTGCACGTTACTCTCATTAGCAGTAAAAGATAAAAAGGTACTATAAATTTGTTTCAGCATGCAGCTTAATGTCTAATTCTGCATTGTTATAATCTAACTTCCGTTAGTCTTTGTTTTACATTCTTTATCTCGATCTCAACACATGAATGAAATGTTTAGTTTTAATTAATTACCGTAAAAAGGTATCCGATTAAATTTAACTTTTATATTCCTTTATAAACAAAAGTGACATAACTTTGATTGTTATCAGACTAAAAAAATTACACTTAATTTTGATGTAAAACAATTTTTTAACTTCGTTTATTACTGAATCTATGATCTTTGTTTTTATTTGTCAATGAATTAGAGAAACCATTGTGAATTTTATGTTTTTATTATTATCAAAATTCACTCGTTTCTTAAAAATACTTAGAAAATGTTTTTTAAAGATCAAATCTTGATTATGTCAAATTCAGAAAAACAAGCGCATTTAATGCAATCTTTTACACATTCATGTATGTATCGCTGTGTAATAAATATTTTATCAAAACGTAAAAATGTTTTTTAAATAAACTTTTCAGAAAAAGAATGCGCGTACCATATATTGCGAAATAAAACATGAAACACAATGTTCAATAATGCATTGTTAGCATCAGAATGTAAAAATTTCAACAATACACCGCATCATTAAATGCGACTACTTTTGTTATATAAATAACCCGGCGAAGATATTTTTCGTCGAAGGACGATCATTATTTATAATAAAAGGTCGCTCCACCGCTGTGTGTTTCGATAGGAATATCTGACGGTAGCCAACACCCTCGGCAAATAATAGCCGCGTCAATATCTTCCATACAAGAGAATCTCAGTAAGTATGCCCAGAAAAAGAAAATGGGGCGCGATGAAAGCTACACGTCCCTGACTTTTTCTTTTTAAGCACGATGATAAACTAAAAAGGAAGGATTTGTAAAGCAAACGCAATTTTCACATTTTCGCGCGACACAAAAGATGTGAAAAAAAAGTAAAGGATATATGTAAAGCTCGAGTTTACATAAATAATTGATGATTTTTATTTTTTGAACTCGACGTTGTAAGTAATTAAACGTACGGTTGAAAAAAAGAAGTTTATGTTTCGGAAGTGAGGAGTAGTAAATTGAAAGCATTTAAAAAGTTTAACGAACATATTTTTAGACAGGAGGCAAGTGGAAATTGTCGGGTCACTTGGCTTAAAAAAAAATACTACGTCGTGCGAGAGCAGCTCCGGGGTACGGACTTGGCATATGTAAAGCTTCTGTACAAGGAGGCTCCCGGCATTTTTCATTTGACCAAATTAAATTAAAATTTACGTTACATTTTTATCGGGGCATCATTTTTTTAATATTTAAATTAAAACAAAATAATATATAAATTATTGTTACATGCTGTAACGCATAAAAATTTTGGTGACAAAAATATTTAGTTTAGTATAAAGATAATAAATAGATCATCAGATCTCGGCACACATCATAGACAATCGCGTTATTTAGCTAATCTTCCTGTGCAGTTGAAGACATTAATTTTTGTATACTTTGGTTAGTTGGTCGTGTCCACTAGCGAATGTCATCTGGGGAAACCTGCCAAATTTTTTCCGACGAGTCCATGTCAGATCTATAGACGAAAAGCCTTATTTTTTGGTGTCTGGATTTAGAAAAATATAATTATTCTTCCATGTTATTTATTACTTAAGGACTGTTCGTTAGAACATTAAAAAATTATAATAAAAATATATTGATATATTAAAAATTAATTGCTTCCTTCGTTTACCGAATGAAAAATTCCAATTTAATTTACAACTTTTTTTTCAGAAAATTAGTTGGTGACTTATTTATATTGTTTAAAACGCATTCGAATGTTGCCCAATTCTGCAATTTTAGCTTCTTTTAGAAAAGAACATTTGATAATTCTTATATTATTATTATTAGTGATTTGTAACGTCAAGACAGATTGATGATGCAATAAGGGAAGCCACCATAAAATGAGAAACGTATAGGAAAATCAATCATTTTGCCCAGGTATAAGTCTCATTCTGCTTCAATTTTCTTATTTCAACCCAGTCTCCGTTAAATATTACATCAAATAAACAGTAAATTTTTTGATGTATACATTTGTTACTTGCTAAATAAAAGTGATATGTGCACCTCAGCCCACCGTTGGAAACATCTTCCCACGAAAATTTCTTACAATACCTCTCGAATAGTCATGGTATCGTCGCGTCAGAAAAAAAAACCACAGAAGGCGCGCAAGTAAGACGCACCTCTTATACGTCATTTTATTCGCTTCGGGGTTACAGAGAAGCAGAGGGTCCTCCACGGCACAAAGCCTCCCTCGGCAAATAATGGCCGGCGCACCGGGGGAGTAGGACCTCCCCCAGCCACCTCCTCACGTTCGCGGTAGGGAATAATAATAAAAAAAAGAAGGAAAAAAAACGACAAGACGAGCGCGTCGGCGTAATGACGAACGCGCCCTCACACACGACGCAGTAATAAAATCGAATCGCGCGGGGGCGGAGGTGTGTGTATGTCCCACTTAGCCGCTATCTCGGCGTCTATAGGGAAACGAGATCAAGCTCCGCGTATTGTCCGAGCGCGCAAAACTGGTTTGCCGTTTTTACCTTTGACGCGCGGAGAAGCAGGTGCCGCGTATACGTGTAAGCGACGCGCGCGGTATCGGGAACATTTTTCACGGTGTTTGTGCATTTGTGTGTGTGGGCGAGAGCGAGAGGCGCGTCGATCTCCGCGGGGAATCTAACAGTGTCGCTTAGGAAGGGAGATAAGGCTCGGTGCGCGCGGCGCGACGCCCGGAGATACGAGCCGCTGACGGATGTGCGAACGACGTTTTCAATTCTGTGCTGCGGGTGAAAAAACGGGAACGATGGGTATCGATGGCGCAAGGTGCACGCGCGGTGCTTTTTAGTGGACGAGCTGCGATTCGAGACTGGCTGCTAAAGCAACGGCACCAATCTGGATATAGCATTACTTTTTGATAATACATACCTTGTTTTTCTTTAGAAAGTGAAGTGTTTATTTGATTTGCGCTTTCTTGTCTACTTTGTGCAATGGTCAGCAGTTTTGAAAGTGTAACATTTTTTTATCATATTTCCTTTTTTATATTTCCTTTTCTATATTTCCTTTTTTATAAACAAATGCATTTCTCGAACAATGAAATGCCACCTTTTCTTTTAATTAAAATGAAATAAATTGAAGTTATTCAATATTCTTTATATGCTAAGGATGAGACCATTTTAATATACTGATTTTAATTGAAATCTATTAATTCAGTACATTATGAAAGAACTCACGAACTTCATTTAAAAGAAATTCAAACTTCATAATGAAGTTCTCTCTGAAGGTCGACTAAATTTTTTCCTCATTGTATGACTAAAGTATGAAAGAGTGGAGAAACACTTTTTGCAGTGGAAAGTTTCTTTGGTTTAACTTCAAAAATAAATGCCAATTGCGTGAAGAAGTTAAAGAAACGTTGACGTGAAAGACAGTTGCACATTTATATCACTGGTATGAAAGTTTTCACATCCAAGTATTGTACAAAATAAATGATAAAGTTTGACTTATCAATTTTTTTATTTTAAGACAATGAAATATTGTTTCGTGAAATATTTTATTCAACTATTTTTAATTAATAACAAATTTTTATGTACTGAATTTATTAATGGGCACTGTGAATATTGTTTCCAATTGTGCAATGAAATTTTATTCTGCTTTATTAGTTGTAAATTAAATATATATTATTTTATTTTATTGCGTTGTCTTTCGAAATATTTGCTGAAATTATTTATTGTTTTTAAAATCACTGTTACGAAAAAGCTCACAAGAGATTACATTAAAGATCCTATAATCCCCTTATTTATTGTAGAATTAAATAAATCATTTTTTTACTTGATTTAGCGTTTTAATAACAATAAATTTACATTATTAATTTAATCTTGTTGCATGTGCAACATGACTAGCTTTTTTATCACCCATCCTAACATTCCTTAAATTAGGGTCAAGCGAGATAATAAATCTTGGAAAAAAATTACTGCATTCTATTTCTTTACGTACATTTTAATTATTGAAACCTACAGTTCCTGGTATTCTACACAATAAATATCAATTAAACTACTAAATGAAATAATTTTCGCATACTATTAAAAAAAAATTACGCGTATTACCTCCAATCCACCTCACCCCAATCGTCAAATCTAACATTCGAAATCCGCCTTACTCGAACAACATTTAACACATCCCACGCAAGCGATGACTCACAGCAGTTAATCCAACAAATCATCCAAAGCCCGAAAGGATCTCCGCCGGCATATATCAGCACCCTCTCGCACGCGTCCCGGACGACTGCTTCTCCTCCGCCGAGAGAAAAGCCCTAATCCCCCGGAGAAAGTCTCATCGCGATCGCCTCTGAAAGCCCGACCGTACTGTATATCTATACACTTACACACACCCAGTAGGGATACACGTCGCGCGCAAGTCAACCCGGCACGCGCGCAAGCTCCGGGCGAGGAGGAAGCGCGGCCCTTCCGGCGCGCGTCGCTTCCGCGCCGGGGGAGCGGAAGCGTGGGCGGCTCAAGCCCGAGACGCGGCGACTCCTTATCCGGCCGGGAGGGGAGGGGAGGGGGACTCCCGTCCGCTGGCTGCTCTTAATTGAGGCACGTAGACGCGAGATTTCGGCGGAACACGTGCGCGCGCCCTTGACGCGCGCCGGCCGATCTAACAGGTCGCTTCCTAATTGCTGACGGAATTTCTCGATCTTGGATTGATCGCGCCGTCGAGTGAGAGCCCGCCGGAGGGGGAGGGATATTTGGATTAGCGAGCCGTATAGGTTTTTCTTGATGATTTCATATATATACCCGAGTGTAGATGTTTGCGGAGGGTGCCGTTTGGTGACCGTTTGTTTTTCGCTCGGTGACTGTTATACTACTTTGCAGTTGTTACTTGTTTGTTTGTTGTTCGGTGGGTTAGAATTCATTACGTTCGTTGTGGAGGACACTAATGAATTATTAAGGATTTTTTTTTATTAAATGCGTTAGAGTTGATTCCTGCAATACAAATACTTTTATTAAATTATTGAATTACTAAAAAGTAGTAAAATATTTTTAAAAACGCAGTAAATCTACTTATCACGCAAAGAATACTACTCTTCGCTTTCTAAGCTATCGCGCGCTCTAAGCGTTGAAGCACAAAAACTAGATCTTCATAAAATTGTTAAACGCTTTCAAACCGCAAAAAGAATCTTATCAAAATGAATAGATGAGCACTCCACATCCGCCGAAGCGCGATAATGAATGTAAGTAAAATACGTATACTCCCCGTAAATCAAGCCACTTTTTCGATGCAAAAGTAAACTTTCCCGTTCAAAATCAATCGCGCGAACTTTCATAATGCGTTACCCGGCGGACACAGAGCGCGCAAATAAAAGGTGCGAAACAAGCCCGCGCGGAAAGTAGCAGCGCGCGGCAGGAAGTAATAACTCACTGCATTACAATGAAGCAGCAACTACAACTTTTAGCCGTCAGCGTGACTTCTCACGATTAAAAAATTACCGTTGTGCACTATCTCTCGAGCTGCTCTTTCGTGTTTTTTATTTTTTAATTAAGTTATTACTTCCGAATTGCTTAGGTGCTTTCAACGTCCGTATTTAAAGCAGGTAGCCACCTTCGAGCACAGATTGTCAGTTAAACAATGATGGATCTGAAACTTTGATAATTGAAACGCAGACCGACAATCCGTCATTTATTTCAAATTCAAATCTGTGAAATTTATGCAACCGATGACGAACGTTTCATTTTATTAACATATTAAATGGTAATAATGCACTTTTTATTGTGAGTTATATACATAACAACTATAAAATATTACTCGTGCATAAATATTGAAATCAAAGCTCCCTTGACTAAAAAATACTCGAATTCCCGTGAGTTTAATCCACTAAAAGGTTCGTTAATTTAAAAAAAGGAAGATATTTTTTCATTAAACTTCGCGAGCTTTATTCCCCTGAAAAATAAATGAAAACGCACAGCGAAGGTACAGTAAGCCAGCCGGACTGTACGCTCGATTCTACTGAATGGGCGGCGATAAAAAATGCCTCTTTAAAATTGCACTGCCGGAAAATAAAAAAAAATCGACGTCCCCCGTTGACGGTCGTTGACCGTGCGCGGATGTCGTATTTTTTTCGTCCCGCTTTATCGCTCGCTCTAAAAGAAAAAAAAATGATAAGGCTTCGGTTAGTCGGTCACGACGCCGCGGCGTTACACAACCGACAACACGACTTTTGTTATTACACTATTTTACGCACCGCAGGTTTTTTTTATCTCGCCGTTCGCGCCTTTAAGACTTTTCACTAATTGCCCTTATCTCGGCGCCTCTTTCTCGTTCCCGCGCGCGCACTTACACGCTCGAGCGCCAAAACGACTATTTTTTTTGTCGAACGATAAGAAACTGTCATCGCAGCTCGACTCGTGAATGAATCCGCGCGACCGGGAATCCGGCGTCGGCGAAAAGTGCAGCGATTTATATTAGTCGGCGCATCAATTAGCGAGTTCCTCCTCTGGGCTCTCGCCTAATTAAAAAGCAAATTGCGCGGCTAATTAAAACTGGCCGAGCGGCTGGAAAAGCGCAACTTCGGAATTATTAATCGCCCCGCGTAGAATCAATTTCCGACCTTGTTTACTTTTTCTTCCGAGGCACCTGCACCCATTGTGCAATTAAATTTCGCCAGAGGGGGAGCGGGGGAGGAGGATGAGGCAATTCATTCGCTTTATGAATTCCCAAGCGGCAACTATCGCAATTGAATTTTCCCCGAGCCCCCCTTTTCCAGGGAATCTCATCTCGTGCATAAAAAAAAGGAACGGGGTATTTATTATAACATCGCTGGTTTAATGCAGGTACAATGGTTAACGAGGTATTAAACCGCCGAGCAATTTGCCGGCAGCGGGCGGGCATCGCTCGAGAGGCGCGCAGTTTCGTATCAAGAAGTCAAACAAAAAGTGCGCGCCCGCCAACGTACCAATTAGCGCGAATCAATGGAGAAAAAAAGCGGACCGAGGCTGCAGGCGCTCAAATTTTCCTCATTCAAACACAAATTAAACTGGGTTACCGGGCAAACGAAAAATTCCGCCGCGTTTTTATACCTCGCCGCCCGAAAGGAAAAAGGGACGGAATTCACCTCCAGGGTCGTGCGCGATTTTCCGTTAATTTCACGAGCGTTTCGGCCCGTTCCGCAGCGTCTGCACCTCCCGTTCCGCTTGCTCGTTTCCGGGACCTCCTCGAACCAAAGATTTCCAGCCGTTAATTAAAGAGACGGCTCCTCCGCGAGCCCGGTTATAAAAGCGGCGGGAATCGCGACTTTGATTGCGAGATAGACGCGATGGGAGGGGTGGGCGTCGATATGGCTCTGTATGCCATGTTCTCGGGGGCGGAGGAAATTAAAGAATCGAAACGACGGCGGAGCAGCCAGGAAGAAAATCCGAACGATCGAGGGATATCGGGTACTTTCCTTCTTTTTTTACACTCGGTCGCTCCAGCGGAGAGCCGGATTTGGTCGGACGACACCGGATGTATCGATAAGGGGATTTGCGGGCTGCGCGGATGAAAAGCCGTCGGTAATTAAAGGGGCCTTTTGTTGGGAGGCACTATTTTTTGTGGCGAGCCGCATTGTGATTTTACAATGTGGCCCCAGAGAGCCGCGAAAATTAATATGGATTATTTTTGCGATTGGGAAACAATAGTCGGTTGATTCACTTCAGATGTTTAAAATGTGAAAACGACTGGTTTTCTTTTCGATCGAATGTTTCTCAATTTTCTTTAATTGTCAGCTTGTTTTTAATTAATTTTAGTTGCAATTAAAAATCGTGTACTATAACTGGTTTTTAATTAAGTTTGTTTTTAAAATAAAATTTGCGTTACACGTGTTCGGATCTATAATTGATTTCGTCCCCTCTAATGAATGTTGCAATGTAACTTTTAATTGACGATTCAAGGTAAAATGACAGTTCCTGATATTTAAACTTTCAGTTGCACCTGCTTAAAGCAATTACGCAGAAAGTGCGAAGCGGGGTTATTATCATGCCTCAGTTGCTTCTTTTTTATCAAAATTTAATTTTTCAAAGTACATAAAATTACTTAATAAAAAATTTGTTTTAATTTCGAATCCAATTTTCAAATAACGTTATCAATTAACTATTTACATTAATTGCATACTGTTCGTTCATTCGTATTCTAAAATCTTTATAAAAATTGCCAAAAAAATTTTAAAAATTATAACGTGTCTTATTAATTTTAACTGCAGAAATTTTTTACGAAACTAATTCTCTGCAGCCAACAAGAAAAATAAACAAAAAAAAAAGAATAACACGCTTAAGCTAAAAAAACCTCGTGACGCCGCGCGAAACAACAACCGCAGGTGAGAGAAGGAAAGCACTGGAAAAAAGTCGGAAAGCAGCACCGAGTCTCCTTAGAAAGTACAGTCGAACGAATCTCCATCGGCGGCGTATAGAATCAACAAGGCGAGTGCGGCGAATCGCGCAAGTCGATCTCGAAGCTTCGAGGCGACGTCTCCCGCGCCCATCCTCCTCTCGTCAGCGCGATCGCTTCCTCGTCGCGTCGCGGCGAAAACCCGTTCGCCCCCCTTCCCCCCGCGCAAAGCGATTTTCTCTTTCGCGGGAATAATCAAAGCCTTTTGCTTCCTGCGGCTCCGTTCTCCTTTCTTTTTTTTCTCTCGCGGCCATCCCCCCACGATGAAAGCCGCGCGCGCGCGCGCGACGTTCAATTAATTCTTGCGTCGAGCCGGGAAACTCCTCTTTCGGTTCCCCTGGAAATTGCGCTTTTCCTCCCTCTCCGTCTCTCTCTCTCTCTCTCTCTCCATTACGCGGCCGTCGTGGAAAGGCCCGACGCTGCTAATGCGGATCGCCGCGCCGGGATTGACGTTCGATTGCTCGTCCGGGGGGACGACTAACGTATATATAGGGGGTATGCGCGGAATTGTCGTCGCGACACTTTTTCGTCCTCTTTTTTTATGACGAAAGGGCAATGATTGCCGTTAAGCAAGAGGACGGGTGGCGATTATACTTAGCGTTCGGAAATCGGGTTTTAAGCCAGATTGTTTTTCTCTTAGCGAAAGGGTACACACGATAAGATAAGTTAGTCTGTTTTATCATACAGTGTGTATACTTTCGGTTTTGAAGTACTCCATTATTGTTGTTCGATGTCAATTTCATATTTATAGATTGCGTATTCGCTTCAGAAATGTGTAATGTGTTCCGTGGAGATATTTTTCTTTAATTTTTAATTGTTTTAGAGTATGAATCAGTGTAGGTGACTGGTAATCGATGAGTGTTGAAATGAGGTGATCAGATAATGGAAAATCACCTAACAGATACATCCTACTTTTATCTTAAAAAATAGCGTAGTTTTGAATTCTTTGTGCGCAAAACTTTTGTTACCTATATCAATATACACTTTTACACATTATTTAAGATATGATTCTCGTATTTTTTTATTATATTTTGTTCCCACGTTTTAAAAAATATGTACGATTTATAACTAGTTCGCACATTCATTTTTTCATAAACACGATTGAACGATTTTTGCGGGAATCGCCTATTTTGCGCACTAATTGAATAGTGTACTATTTATTTTGAATAGCTATTGTTCTCTTTGACACACATGTTTGCACTATAAACTGTGAACAATAGATTATATTGACTCAGGCAAAATGGCTTCACAACTTGCTCCAGAGCTCCAAAAGTATTATCAATGTTTGGAATATTTGAATAATGTAACCATGAGTATGTCGTACTATGGATCGATTGATTACATATCTAGCTAACATATCTACTCTTTCATATTTACGTATTATATACCTACTCTTCTTGGTGCTAATATACCTAAAACGAATGTACATTATTTCGTGGCAATCAAAAAAGATTATCATTAATTTTTGATGATAAACAAATTTTTATCAAAAGTAGGATACGTGGAGCGATCTAAACGACCAAATGAAAGAGGCGATTAATAATTCGAGTCTCGTATATCATTTCATTTGTTAAATGATCAAAACGAAAAAATAATTTATTTTACGTTGTCGTTGAAATAAATATATTCGCTGAATCAATTTTTTAATATTGCATAATTGCGAAAAATTTCCATTTTCAGGTAGATATTAAAAACGATAATAAATTATAAACGAACATAAAATATAACTTAAACAGTTAAACGACATAATTTTTTTGAATGACATTTTAGTAAACCCTTTATTTAATAAAATATTTTACTAAATTTGCTCAATTAATTTCATCGACAAAGCTTTTAAGGTTGATTACGATTGAATTCATTTATCATAAAATAATCGAGTTCTTTCAAAATGCACATCGCTTAAATTTAACATACTTCAAGAGTGTATAGTCGCTTACGAAGCAAATTACGAAAACAAATTACAGAAAAATGTGAATTCGCGCGTAATAACAAATAATTTTACAATTACGTCTGTTACTGCAGACCTCAATTGTTCATCTTGAAAGGAAAGTGCCATTAGTCAACGAGAAAAATAGCATCACTTATTACACAAGCCTCGTCCGAAATGCTCTTCAATAATCATTACTCAAAATTAATAAAATCTTTTTATCGCCAATAAAACTATAACAAGCCATTTTCTCAGGCGGCCGCAAACTTTGCTAATAAAACAAAAGAAAACGCCACAATTTCCCACAACAAACAGCTGGTGAAACCTGCGCCTAACTCACTCACCGAACTCAGGCTCACATCAAAGTCTCTCCGAGAGCAGCGCTCATTAACCCTCCCCCAACCCATTCCACCCGCCGCCCGACAAACAAAAGGAGTAGCATGTACCCAAAGGGAAACGCTAAGCCCAGCGTCGAACAAAGCCGACCAGTGTCGGATACAACCCACTCACCTACCGCATACGTCGCGTGATTTTTCGCGCCTTCTCACCTGCCGATGCGACAAAGTACGCAGAAAAAAACAGGTTAAATTTTTTCGAAAGGACAATAAGAGCTGCTTTATGAAATTGGGAGTAGCGCTTTAACGCTTGTAAAAAGTCTCGATTTAAAACATCGGTAGATCTTCGTTCCAGTTGAAACTTGGAAGTGGAGCAAAATATTTTTTTAATTTGTTTTTGATCGTTTGGGCGGGTGTCCAAATTTATTCAGCAAATTTGTTATATTTTTATAAATCCAGCGGTAAAAAGAGCAATTTTTATATTTATATAGATGATTGAAATCAGGTCGGCAGTGTACCGGGGAATGACTATCTCATACACGGCGCTAAGCTAATCTCCTCTAATTCACAGGATGAAGTAAACTCGAAAACTTAGTCTTGGAGATCTTGGAGTGTTTTCCAGTGCATGCCTCCTTACCGGTTCACCGTAGTACCCGTGACGGAAGTTCTTCCCTCTCACGACTACTTGGATTACCAATTGTTCCCGCCATGCGATTATAAAAATTCGGCGCTCAACTTCCCCACTCATTCTTAATTCTTAAATCTAAGCAGCATTTATTCCCGTTCTATACACGAAACAAGGAAATGGGACCAGGTTTTTTTTTGCGCGCAGAACCTATACCGCGAGCTCATCGAAGCGCCTTTTTTCTCCGCCGGGCGCTCGATAATAATCGCCGTTGCGGGGGGTATTCCGCGCGCGACACCTCGTATCGATCAGCGCAAATTGGGTCGGCCCTGGGTATACCGCGTATTACCTGTCGCGATCGGCGCACGAGTAATTCACGCGGCGACGTGCAATCTTAATCCCGCGACTGATTATGCCAAGGTGCCCCGACGTCGTGCGCGCCGTTCCTTTATAATAACAGCAACTCCGCGCGCGCGACTTCGCTGATATTGGATCGAGGCGAGCGGACGGTTATTACGGAAATTCCTTTAAACGAGTGGTTTTGTATCAATATAGCGCCGCGAGAGAGGCATTCACTGCGCACGGGACGGTCATCTTTAATAGGGCGGGTTATTCGAGGAGCCGTCGATGGCTTCCAGCGGTTTTGCGGATACTCGAGAAACTTTGGAGTAAACGCTCGCTCGTGCGCCGTACGCTTGCGGCAAGTCATTTTTGACGGATTGATTCGATGAGGTACAATGGATCCGGGGTTTGGTCTGGGATTTAATTAGCGAATGGAAAGCTTGAAAGTGACATTGTCATGTGCATATTATTAAGATTTTTTTTGTTATTGATATGCAAATGGTGAGGGAGAATATTTATTCATTAGATATTGAATGCGCAGTTATGATTATATTACATCTTCATGTGAAGTTTATTATAAATAGATGCATTAATCTGTCTTATTTGTCATACTTATTTGTAAGCTTTTATTATAACGAACTCAATTTGTGATATTTTAAAATTAAAAGACACGTAAAATAAGATTTATTATGTATAATGAGTTACGGGTATTTAAATTTTACACATTCATGTACTGATGGTGTAGTTATTAGTACTTAAAATCAAGTTTAATATATGATTAACCAAATTGCATGATATGAAAATTGAATATAATTAAATATAATAAAATATTATTGATAAGTTAAGTAGCTCAGCTCAGATTAGGTACAAAATAAAATCACCTTTAATGTTATCGTCACGGAAATATTTAGTAACTAATAAATTCATTTGACTTCACTTTAGCATTACACGTGATTTTCTTCACCTGTGAGTATTTTCGTTTTATTGCAAATATCATCGGGAGATACGACCCTTAATTAAATAAATTAAAATAAAAATGAAACGACTCATATCAAATAGCACAATTATCGAATGCACGTCGTACAAACCGAACTCCCGAACTTAACAGAAAGGTTCAATTTCAGCCCGGCCATCGGCGCCGCCTTATCTGGACGTCCGCCGGCGGGCCATCACGCACGCCGCGGTAATCGATGCGAGCGGCGCGCCGCGCACATATATAAACCCACACCACCACCCGCCAAGCCCCGAGAGTCTCGAATTCGAGCGTCTACTGTCGCCGCCTCCGAGCACCCACTCCCCTCCCGGAAGCTTCCCTTATCGGCGCGAGTACCGCGCCTCGGCGGCGGCCGATCGCGCGTCCGGCCAATTTCGCCGCGGCACTAATGCCCCGCATTGCCGATAGGCCCGGCGGGACGCGTTTTTCGCGATCCGCACGCCCCGGGTGCCGCGTGCGCGTCCATTAGCGCTAATTGCGCGCCTGCCCTGTGGTCCACGCGACGGCGAAAGCGTGCGCCCCGGCTGTATGTAGGACTGATAAGGCTCGCCGGGGCGGCGGAATTAGTTGGGCCAATTAGCTGATTAGCTCGGGGGAGGGGAAAAATTTGTGGGGATCTCACTCTGCTTTGCAAAGTTTCGGTAATTGCGCCTGTCGTGCGGACGCGACGGAGTCGAGTTTTTAGAAATTTATGAGATAAAGTGAAGGACCAAAAGGGAAATTTGACTGCTAGGTGTTATTAATAAGTTTTCTTCATTTATTTTCATTACGCTAATTATTGGACAAATTAAGATTTTTTTATTAAAATCATATCTCTGATGTTTTATTCAATACTTTATTGAAAGAATAAAACTTAATTTATATTTGCAAAATTAGAAAATTTATTATCAGTAACAAACCAGACAAAAATTGCGGCTAAACAATGATTTCCTGCTGAAAAGAAAAAAACCATTCTAAACATTGGATACCTCTCGATTTAAAAAAAAAAAAGTAACGAATCCGGCGCTCTATTGAATTAGCGGATGGAGGAAACAGAACGCGGCGTTTCGGTGGCGCTCAAAAACAGAGCGCAGATTGATTAGTGCAAAATCGCGTTGTAATTCCGATCGTCGTCAGTCATTCGTGCGGGGCTCGGCCCGCGGCCGTGCCGCTAGAAAGCACCGGCGCGGAAACACAATGGCGCAAAAACAAAACCTCACACGGTGAGCGCGTCGTCGCCAACATCGACAGACAGAAAAACACCGTAAAACTTTTCCTGCCCTCGTCGATGTTCCGCCGTAATGGCTAAAAAAATATCACCGCGAGGTCGAACCTTGTAATTCTCTCTCGAATTTATCGCAGGCCAAGAGATAGAGAGATTAATAGAGATTGTGTCCTCACCTTGCTAGCTCAAAATCAAGGTATTTCTTGACTTTTACGATATACTTTAATTTCTTTTTTTTAAGCAATAAAACGATATAGATTAATGAGTCAGTAAATATAAGTCATCCCATTCTACAATTCATTTTCACATTAGTTAATTAAATAAATTACCCAACACTTTGTCTATGAGAAACAAATGTAAAACTCATAGCGCACTTAGCACGAACAAAAATTTATTATTCCACAATGACGATTGTTGCAATCACCCCGCGTGCAAACAAAATTTACAAAGCGCATTAATTCACTCAGAAATCGTTACCCTTGCGAAAGACGAAGCGAAAAGCAAAACGAACACAGCGACTGCCTTCGTCATTGCGATGCAAATGAAAAGTGCCTGCAACGTTGCGCGAGCGTCGCCGTTCCCTCCCCGCGTAGCGGGGGAAGGGGGGTGCATTACGAAATAAAACTAGTTAGCCGAACTCATTGGGAGATTTAGGCAACTAATTTAACATTATAACGAAAGCCGCGAGGCGAGCGAGCTGGAAACTGAACGCCCGCCTGGGCCATTGTACCTCGGGTAGGTATAACAGACAAAGTCCGAGTGGGGTCGTGTACACACATCTACGGCGGTCCGTTGTTTTCGCCGCGCACGACGCTGCGAACTCCCTCGATCTCGCCAAAAAGCCAACAGAGACGGGCAATCAGTGTAATTGGTCCCGGCGCGACTGGAACCTATTTTTTCATTTTTATTTTAGGAGGTCGTTGAACTGCCGCGCGGAATTTTCTTTAGTCTGAGAAAGTGATAAGAAAGGATGGCTCGACGCTGGAGGTTGTTGTTTGATTTTTATTGAGGCAGTTACGTAGAGTAGGATTTTTGATACGTCTTCCGAGAGATTAAGCTGTTCGGACAAACTCGAGCTAATTGCTGCAATTTATCAAGAACATAAATTAGTTTTGATGGCGTATTAAGCACTAATGTATCGCAATTAGCTTCGTCGAAGTGTGCGCGATTACCGATGACGAGGAAACTTTGCAGTTTTTACTCTTATGTTTGCACCTTTATCAGAAACTGATAAATCTCAAATGGAATGTTTTTTTACGAGCTCAATAAAAAGCTGTTTACGAGCGAGCTTGCGGGCACTACTGCTGTATGCGTAGCTTATTTAGCGCAGACCAATTAGGCGTTTTGCGATAAAAAGAAAATTATTTATAGGATGTACAGTGGTGAATAAGGTTTAAAGGGAACCTAGTTAAGGAACTATAATAAGCGTTAAACTACTTAAAGTAAATGTCGTAAGATAATAATGTATTTAATCAACTTTTTTTTATAAAAATAGCTATTGTTTATTATAACTACCTAATTCTAATAATAAAAATTGTATTTTTAATGAATCTCCTATATCTTTTAAATATTTATAATATTATTATAAACTGATATCTATTCGTTAAATTTAAACGCATAAAAACAATTTCACGAATAAAAACTTCTCTCGCATACATGCAGATACTATAATTATAAAGCAAAATGCATTTCCTTATTATCTCTGATTGGATTAAATGTGGAAATTGTTATTTTTTAATAAAACGCTGACAGCGCAGCTGCAAGCAAAAAAATTAAAACAAAACAATATTAAAACTTTTAATTTAAATTTCAATTTCGCGAAAAATAAGAAAAGCTTTCGGCAATAACACAACGCGCATACTGTGTGCAAAAGCCGCGCGAAAATTTATTTCGCCATCGCCAGAATCTCGAAGAAAACAATCCATTGAAAATTTCAAAACGATCGACCTTCGCTCGCATGCAAAGCGAACTCGAAAAATTAATTAAACGTGCGAGCGTAAGCACGCGCGCAACCAGACCGCGAAAAAAAAACCGAGGAACTCCCCCATCAATTTCACGAAACGCAATTTCAGCCTCGAATAAAGCCTCATTTTCCCCGGCGTACGCCGTATATCAAAACAACGCAGTCATGCGGCGCGCCCCACAAAACAAAAAGAGAAGGAAAAAAACGAGCCACCGAGAGAGCGAGAGAGAGAAGAATTCGGTCTATTCACCCGCGACTCACCTGTGCACCGGCGCCACGTGTGCGCATCGATCATTGCGTGCGCGCCGCCCTTTTCAAAGCTCTCCGCGCGGCCGATTCGAAACTGCATGCACACATCCGCCCCAGAAAGCCGGCGCACGCGACGCGCGGAGTCCACTTTGCGGGAAAACGAGGGGAAGTCCCGATGGGCTACGCGCGCGAAAAAAAGGTAAGCTACGGATAATCGCGCGAAGTGCGCGCGGAAAGCGGCCCGCAAGCTCGGGGGCGGAGCTTTGGGCGAATTCAAATGAAACGGTCAAAATTACCGGGATGCCTTCTCTTTTCGTTATGCGGCATTTACACGGTGCTCACTGGTGATTCATTGGGGGGCGAGAGGCGGGTAATTTATTGCGACGTCGAAATTGAGTTAGAATAAGTGCAATCTGTTTTTAATTAATGAGGTCTGCTAAATTTACGTTTTCGAAGATTTTCTTTATGAAGAGTTGACGAATCAGTTGTAAAAAAATTTTGTTTTTACTATAAAAAACACTTACTTAGGGAAATGTAACAAGAATAAATAAATAAATAAACTTTTTATCGAAGTTTAAATCTTCGGAAAAAAGAGTGACAGTATAAAAATAAAACAAAACGTTTACAGCTTCATTTATTTCCTCTAAGAGCAAGTTAATTATATATTTTGAAAGGAAATTACCTTTTCGAATAATAAAAAAAAAATAACTTAGTTGTCCTTAATTATTGACGTGAAAATCGACAATCGCGCCCGGCTGATCACAGATAAAGTACATCTGTCTACCCGCTCCGCGTCGTAAATCCTCGTTTGTATAGGTGAACGATAATGTCTACAAATATCGGGTCACCGATTCCGAGTTACATTGTTGTCTAGGTGCACCCTCCGTCGCATCGGTTTCGATACCTATATTTGTCAAATAGATGAAAATGGCTTTCTAGTCTAACAGATATCGTCCGATACTTTTTTTTTATCTCTATTGGCGTAAGATCACTTTGTTTTTCCTTATTTTAATCAAAATATTGTGGACAGTTTTCAAAATTTTAAATAAATTTATCTGCATTTCTTTTTATTTTTTATATTTAAATGTACCCATATTCATTTATTTAAAGGGTAATTTAATAAATTATTTACCAAACCCGCGTTAAAGGCAATTTTTTTGTTTAAAAAATGATTATTGATGTATTTATTACCCTACGTGTCTAATATGTCTAATGTTAAACTAGATTTTTGACTTAATGTCTCTCCAATTAAGTGATCGAATCTTATAAAATATGCAAGTAATTCGTTTGTCCATTACGAGGAGAATTACTCTAAATCAATAGTGTTTTTATCCGTCTAAGAACTATTATCCGCACGTTCCAACCCACTCTGAGTATAAAACAACAATAAATATTGTACAATAACAATGGTCTAACGACATCCATAAATTTTCCAGAATCTAAGACTACACTTTCCCAATCCCAACACCCTGCAGTTTATAAAAAAAAAACTTCATTAACCAATCAGCCAGGCATCCTACTTTTTCCAAACCCTATTCGGTTGATCCTCTTACCCCCTCCTGCAAAACTCACAAATGGCAAGGTCCAAGTGCACAATTAAGGATTGTAAGCGAGCGCGCACAACTTCCTGACCCCGTGCACACTGCATCGCCGAAAATCGATGAAAATTTTCACGCACCAATTTGCAACGCTGCAGCGCATATAGAGCGACTACCCTCCGTGTGCGCGGGCAGTATGCAAACGTCAAAGCTCGCGCGCTGCAATTGACGACTCGCCCCGGGAGCCCGGCTTTCTCGAATTAAGGGCCGAGGCACGCAAGACCCCTGGCCCGTATCCACGGAGACGCGGCCTTTATTTAAGCGCCCCGCTGATGAGGCGCGACTCTCGCGCGCGCACTACACCCCCCCGCACACGTCATCTTGGTCGGCCAGGCACGAAGCGCCTCGCATGCACACGGCCCGCGAGCTTTGATGTTTTGACGGCCGAAACTGGCGAAGTTCGCGCGTGCACTCGCTGAAAGTTTCCACTTCGCGCCCCCTTCGCGCGTCTCGAGTTATACGTCGAATTGGTTCGCGCGGAGTTCGCATCGCCCCGGTTTTGCGACGGCGTTTGATGCCGCCTTTTTTTGTTATTAGGGGGGTGTCTCGGGAAGGAGGGGTGCTTACGTCATTCGGCGAAGGGTGACGAGGAATTGATTAAGTGGAGAATAACTCGGACGAGTGGCGGGGAAAGTTGAAGCGCATCGATTGGTTGTAAAAATGGATTGTCTTACTGTAAACAGCTGGTTTTACTTCGGCGCATATTTTTAGCAACGTATATATGTTTTACTTCTGTTACGTTTGGTAACACTTCAGGAAATTAATTTATATATTGAATTTTTAACATACGTAATAATTGTTTCTACTCTCTAAGTATGAAAATGTGAAATTCACATTTTATAAGTGATTTATCACCTTAGAATTCAAGCGTGCTCACGAGCTATTCCGTGAGTTCCGACGTGAAGTCTGCTGCTTGAAACTTTAAAACAACGATAAAAGAAGAAAATCTTATTACGGTTACTCATTACAACTATAATTATTTCATCGATTACTTGCAGCCAGTGGTCTTTTTAAAAAAAATCATGGTTTTATAAGTTTTAGTGCGTCATACATTTTGCAAAACTAGTTACTTCGATTACGAAATTATAAATTAGTTTGAAAATGATTTCAAATAGTCATTTAATTAAAAGAGGTTTGTAATTATACCGAATGAATGATCTCTCAACTATTACATATGCAGATGATGATTAAGTCAAAATTATTTTATCAATAAAAAAGAAAAAAGAATTAATCTCTACAATCACTAATTTTTTTTTATTCGCGTCTGCAATAAAACTCGAATAAAGATGACTTCAAGTCCTGTTAATCGGGATGACTTAACTTCGATTTCGAATTCATTCATGAATGACTCGGGGCAAAAATAAAGTTGATGTAAGTACCTAAGATTCTCTAACGCGCTGCTACGAAGTGAACTTACAAGGGGAATGTCAGTCCTACCGAGAGTAGCCATTTCACTGGGACTGCCACGAAGAAGCTTCTCAGCGAAGGCACCTGAGCGTAGAACAGTGGATATTTTATGGGGATTCCCTGGATTTCAACTGTCTGGAGGTTCCTTAATATTTTATTCAGCCCAGCGGGAGCGCCGTTTCTCTAGGAAGATACTGACATTTGTTTTCTCGCAACATCACCCGTACAAAATTACCCTTGCAACTTCGTGCATCCAGCAATTATTTCAAGTGCGAGTGCCGGTGGAATTTAAAGCGCCTCGCTCTTGATGGAATTGTTTTCATGATCGATGCGTTTGTTGACGCAATTTAAGGCCAAATGAGAAAAGCACGAACGGCGGGTAATTCGTTTAACGAGACTTTTTTATTATTCGGACGCTGAAAGATCCATGCGCGGCGCGGCGCAAACATGTTAACTTAATGCGCCTGCGCATTTAAGGGATCACTTTGTAGCGTGAAAGGGATTGGAGAAACAAGGAATTACCCAAACGAGAGCTGGAAAATTGATGAATAATTCAATACCGAGTGCAAAGCTTTTTATCGCTTTCTAAACACTGTGTCTCGGCGGCGTCTACTTAAAATTAAGTGACCCTTTAGGAGCTAAACAAGCAACGAAGGACGAAACCAGATTGAAGCGATCAGAATGTTTGGAATTCAGACTTCCTTCCTCTTAATGGAGCGCGTCATTCTGCATACTTGAATAGGTAAAATACGCCCTGCAGCAGCCCCCAGGAATTCTTACACACATCCACACCCGAAGATGCGCATCGTTACGTAAAAATGCGCGCATCCACGTAACGCATCCAGGAAGAAGAATGTTCAAATGTAAATTAAAACGCACGCGTGGAACGTGATACGATTACGCGGGAAGTGCGTCCGCGGTGTGTAACGATGGGCTTGCAGAAATTCCTTAAACGCTAAGTGCGCGTTGAATGCCTAATGACTCATGGGCATTACACTTGGTTCTAGCGCGCGCGCCCGTCTCCGGTATGGCGCTGATCAAAATTGGTGTCTTGAAGGTTTAACAACTCTCCTAGTCGGTTAGCGTAACCCAGAAAGTTTGCCCCTAATGAATTAGTCATTTGCATTGATACGGGAAGCCTTTAACGCCGCGTCCTTCGTTTCGTTATTAAATTGAAAACTTCACGCGCGACGTCAAGTGCTTCGATTATGAAATGAAGGTTTCGTAACTTCGCCGTTTTATTTTAAAGTCAAGACTGAATGAAATACCTGCGAGGCTATTGTATTTCTACTTCAACAATCATTTTGTATTCTGTTTACTCGTCGGGAGAGCATTTTGAACTTTCAGTAATTGTTTGATTAAGTTAATTCAACGTAGAAATAGGGGCATGTGTATTATCATAATGCTTGAAATGCTCAAAGCTACAAAGAGTTAAAAGAACGATTCAATTATGATTGAATTAAACTGTTCTTACTCTTTCAGTCGCAGAAATATAACTCAGTATTACCTACTTCTCGAGATATAATTTAATTTTTTAATGGATAATTTTTACAATAGAGAAAGCAACTAAAAATATTCCACTAAATTATGAAAGAATTTCCATCCTGATGCAATGCCTCATCTGCAAAAATGACTCTACATCCATAAATCTAACCGGTATATAGATCGTTTAAAAAAACTCCTAGACATCTTAATTTTTCCGATGACTTACGGTAACGACTTTGGCGACTAGGACGTACGGGGATTCCCGCGCGTGTAACGGTAAATTTTGAGTAAAATTCCCGTGCGCGCCGGCGATAAGCACTCGAAAATCTCGACCAGAACCGGAAAATCGCCTCGGCGCCGGCCGCGATCGGCTCTAGCGCTCGCGCGCGTATATCGCACGGGGTGCATTATAATACGTGCGCATAAAAGCGCGGACTGGCATCGGCGCCCGCGTAAGGACGCGGAGGGGGTGCATCGTGTCTTGAATTCGTAATGCGATAAAGCCCCGACGTCGCGCTCCTCAGGGTCGTCTCGCTTAGGCCGGCTGATGATATTGCACCTTGCGGATTCAGTCGGGTACGTGCATCACCCACACGCGGGCACGCGTTGTACGTGTGCCGCGCGCGTCATACGTCCTATAGGCGACAAATCGAAGTGGCGGCCGCTGGCTTTTTGTTTTTTCACCCGCTATGCGGGTCGATGTGCGCCTCCTCGTGTTTGTGCATTTGAAAGAATTCCCGTCGCGTGGGTGTGTTTTTTTTTTCGACGAACAAATAGCCGATAAAAAGTTTCTCCCCGACTACGGCCTCGACGCGCTTTTGTGCCAAGTATTGCTTTTTTTATCATCGGGGAGCAGCAGAGAGAGAGAGAGAGAGAGAGCGGGTTCGAAAGAAATCGTGGACGCCGGGGCCGCTTGTTTAATAAAGTCGTTTTGCGAAAAGCGCGTTGCCATGGGGGTAATGCGTTATTCATGCGGGGGGAGGAGATGCAACGATAAGGATGCGGGGGATTCATGAAAATTCGCTCGGTTATACTACATGCTGTACTTACGGAATTGAAAAGAAGGCGGCGGAGTCGCGATTATACGATTTCAATTTAAATTTTAAAAATGCAACATTGTTATTAATAATGTGAGGCGAGCTTGAGGGAAAAGCAATGATTAAAGTTATTCAATTAGAAATTCGCAATTTATGTGATTCTGGAGTCGTTAAATCTGATGTTTATGGAGCTTTGAACAAATTTTATGATGCAGGGCAGATTATGCGGCGAAACAAAAAGTAAAAGTTCTTTATGCTCAAGTACGTATGATTTTTCTGTTTTACGTAGATTATTATAATTATCTCAGGATTTTTTAAATTTATTGTAATAATCTTCTTTTTCAAATTTTTTATAGTATTGAATTGAAACATAAAAAAGGTTCAACGGCCGTGAGTGGATAACGAAATTCCATTATATTACAATGTGGAAGATATAAACAGCACATAAAACCCGCGACTTCTGAACAGAGGTATAAGCTTTTATTAGGCTTACTATCTATATACCATTGGAGTACTAAAGGTGATACGAGAAAAATCATTTCAATTTTAAAACTTACCAGCCATTACTTCTCTAATAAAAATTTTCGTAAAAAAGTGTAGCTTTTATTACACTTCATAATATTTAAATCGCGTCATGCCTCACTTTAACATTTATTGCTATAACATTAAAAATGTAAATTAACTCATTAAAATAAAAATTAAAATAAAAATTGCTTATTAAAGTTAAGATTTCTTGCATAATTACATAGTATTTCGTTTTAAAAAGATAAATTTCACTTTCACAGTTGTTGTAATAAATACTAAAATGACATGACACAATTTTAATGTTGAAAATATACGAATGCATTGTTGTCAACGACGAATAAAAATTTCAGCGAAAGTCGCTTCGGTGCAAAAAGGCGCATATCTCTACAGCGCAAAATGTTACTTCGACAGCTCATCTACTTCGAAAGCGATAATAATAGAGGCTGCGTGAAAGCGTCTCCTAATTCTTTGTCCCGAGGTAGCTTTGAGCAGCCGTCAAAGAATTTCCGTCTGTCTTTCTCTATAATGGGGGTCTACATAAAATAATTTAAAATTGTCCATCCGAGAAAAAAAGCCGTGAAGGCAATAATATTTAATGGTCTTAATTGAACAAAAAGCAAGGCTAAACAGGTAAAAGTGGTTATAGCGATGATGCAATCAGCAGGATACTTAAAATTTTTTAACTCTCTTTTCTAAGAATGACAATAAATTTATATTTAATAACGAGGTTATCGAGTACTACCATTGTTGAAAGATTTTTATTACTAACGACGAGGGAGAAATTTTTCACAGGCATTAGTCTTACCTGTTTTGAAAAAATTGATACATGTACTTGGTAACTAATTGCCCTGTTTGGTAATAAGTCGCTATAAACGTAATTCAATTATAACTTTTCCGCTCAGAGTAATTTTCACACGCTGTTTAGTACATTTCACTAAACAGATGACTTGATCCCATGATTACTAACCACATATGAATGTTTAGCAAACAAATCTTTCTGTGTACAAAATGTTTCTGCATATTTTTCATATGAAAACATTTAAACCAAGATTTTATTGAAATTTGTGTAATCGATTTTCTTTTTAATTCATCTAAAACATTCATTTGCTCCGGCTAAAATGCAGCTGGATATTTAAAAAACGAGCTCGCAGAGAGGCAGCCTTTCGTCATTATGACAGGGGCTCCCGCGCGATTCAATGGACAAAAACGAAAGTAGGTATAGAAGGCTGCTGGAAATCACGCAGTTCTCAGCCGTGCGTCATCTCCCTCTTTTGCCGCAATATAGAAGATGAGTACTACCTTTTTTTTACATTTCATGCTTAAGGGGAAGCCATATTATTCACTAGCTCGTATTTAATGGACTTTTTTTCCTCGTTATTTAGAAAGCGTCTGTTGTATAAATAAGTACATGATCGTCTAAAGTGACTGGGAGGTAAGTCAAAGGTAAGATTGAACGCTGGTTTATTACAATTTTGAAGATTCATAATTTTAAATTAATGTATGAAAATATACTTTTGCAAGCAAGTTACACTTTGGCGTTGAGAAATAAAATAAATTTTTCAATGGCAAAATCAATATACTATCCAATTCCTTTTTAAACTTCTCTAAATAAAATTTTTATTTTTAATATATCTGTAATAATAATTAAATTAACTTACAACAACTCACTTAAGTATATATTATAATCATGTTAATTTAAAATGACAGACACATAATTTATTTTCAGAAGCGAAAATTTTAATTACTTTTATTCGACTGAGTAACTAACCCAGTTTTACATTCTTGAAAATTAATTTTCTTAAGCATTCGCAATCAATACTACACGAAACTAAAAAAGAGGGAATACGGCTATACAGTCTACTGTACTCTAGGTAGTTTTGGCTACTTGCCCTCGTGCTGTAGACAAAGTCGCCGTTCCGCAATTCCGCGAGCAAGCCGAAGTATTTCATTGGCAGTGTGTTGAAAATCGAAGAACATTTTGTTATAAAAAAAAAGTAGGAGATCGAATTTAGACTAGAAAATTGCGCTAAACTCCATCGCTAGCGCAATTTATTTTTTTCCCCCAAACGAGTACTTCTCACGTTCCTTTGTTGCGGCCCAAACCGCACTCAACTTTAAATTACTTTGAATACGTCTGCTGCCTCGCGTCGAGGTATTTCCTGTTCGCTGGTATCGAATTTCTACAACGCGCCTATACACTCAAACGCTTCGTCGCGAGAAATAGCATCCTCGTCGTTTATGGATCGTGATTTCTCGTTTTAAGTGCGTTGCCATGTGGCCGGCCGATCCCGCCACGCGCCTCGGCCTATACGTTTTCTAATTCCATTACGAAGATTTATTAGGCGTTCGTCAATTTTAATTCGACCAAGTGCGAATTAGACGAAACTGTTTAGTCTGCCTTGTCTACGGTTTACTGTTTGCGCCTATTCATTAAGTATACATTTCATTCGTCAGTGAAATTTAATCGGGTTGCGTGGTAAATTTTAATTATAATATACTATAAAATATTACAATTTTTTTCTAAATTATAATGCTAAAGTTTTCTATAAAAATGTCTTATCTTATACGCATTAAAACCACAGAAATTTTTAAATTACGACGACACAATGCATAATAGGCTCTCTCCGACATTCTCGTAATTAATTATTAGCAATCAAGAAGGATAGTTGCATGCAATTAAAAATTTATCACGCGCGAACTAATGCGCCTATTAAACCGCTTGACGATACGTGCCTTCGACATGACACCAAGCGAACGTGTGTGCAACAATGTATAATAGTGTACATTACACCGAGTACATGCGACTTTCTCGATTCCGCATATCGAGTCCCCCGTCACTATTTTCAAAACACACACGGGCGTAAAACAAGTCGTTAACGTATCGGCGATAATCAACCTCCCTCCCTCGCTGCTCGCAAAAAAAAGTCCGTATCATCACGAACGCGGCGATAAATTCAAAACTCTGTTTTTTTTTTCGCCTGCAGTAATCGGGCGCGCGCCTCCAGCCGGTTGAAATGCTTATCGCGCGGAGCAGGCCTCGAGGAGCCGTTGAATTAGGCTCGTTACCGTCGCGTCGCTGTACGGACGCGTAAAACGCAACGCGCGCCTCGGGAAGGAGAGATCGCGGGCGCGAGAAAGAGCCGCGACGGGCGTCGACGTCGTAAAAGCGGCGCGAGTGAAATCGCGCGCATATAGGGGCTCTCGGTTTTACGCGCCGCCGGAGTTTTCGCCGCGACTTTTTCGAAGAGAAACTACGGCTCCGCGGTGTGTGCGATCTCCGCTCGCGTTGTGTACACGATTTTGCACTGCGAATCCTTGTTCAGAAGCTCTTTGTGGCTGGGCGCGAGTTTTTGGAGCGTGGAATTTATTTTGCTTCGTTTGCTTCGAAAAGTTCGATTTTGACAGGTTTTCGTGTAGGTGGATAGTCGGTGAACAAACATTGCGTCGGCAGGAAAATGTATCGGATGTTGGCGTGACGTAATTCCGAGTTGAATGAATGAATGTGAATTTTTCGTTACTTTTTTTTCGAATTTTTATTTAGAGATCTTCGTAGCAGGAAATTCATCAGTCGATAGTTTTGAGAGATAATATAAAAAGTGAAATGTTAATAAACATATCTGAATTAAAATGTTTAAATGTTCGGTTCAAATGGTTACAAGCAACCTTGCTCAGCTGTTTTTTGACATACTGCTATTAACCAAAATTTATATTAATTGCCAATTAATTTTTAACACAAAAGGAATAGTAATCCATCACACCACTTCTCTCAATCTTGCCTACAATGATAGAAATCGCAGACTGCTATTTTTAATCCAGTAAATCATTTTTTATAGTTTTCTATTGCTTTTTAACATTCGATGTTAAAAAAAGTTGCTATAGAAGCATAATAATTTTTGCCGGGGATATGCTAAATTTTAGCAGGCAAGGCAGATTCACTGTTTACCGAGAATAGTAATGTTTACTGCAAAAATTCTTTCCGTAGATAAAGATAACAATTTACAGGTTCCTTGGTTTATTTTACGTTTAAAATTTTCATTTTTTTTAAATTCTATTTTTAATTCTTAGATTTCTTAGGAACACTATTTTCCTCAATATAGTATAAAATATAAGAAAAATAAAAAAAACTTCAATTCAACATTGGCAAAAACCAGTAAAACAGAATATTCAGCAGTAAATAAGCCAATAAAAAGGCTGGAGCACGGAATTTGCTTCCTCGAAACACTTCTTTTCTGGTCCTTGTACTTTTCCGTTCATTGAAGTCGTTAACATTAAGATATTAAACGGTTCTACATTAGAGTCTTTTGTTTATCTCCAAATTAGAACGTGTTTTTCCCTTTTTTAAATTTTTTAGCATTTTCTAGCTTTGTTGCTGATTTAAAGAACAAATGAGACACGCTCAAAAAATAAGCTCAACCGATGCGTGAGATTCGTTCATCATGCTCTTAATGCACTTAATCGCAGAGGCAATTGTCCTTTTTTCTCAACATTTACCCAACAAACTTAAAGGCTACGTCCGTCACTTGCCGACGAATCTTTCGAAGCTGAACGTCTTAGTTGCATAGCAGTGCAGTCGTACACTCGCTCGATCCGCGGCTGCCCTTAATAATCAAACAAACGCTCATTCATTAAAAGCGAGTACTTAAAGGAGGCGAGCGCTTCGGGCCCCGCCGGGATAATGCGAACGCTCTTCCGTTGCGTGCGCGCGTATTTTAAATTTTCTCAGCCGTCGTTTTTTGCCCGGACGGATGGGAGGCCGAGGCGATTGAACTCTCGTACCGGTCCCGAGATTTCTGGGATCTCGTTCCCTGCGTTCCTCTCTTTCCCCTTTTTTTTATATACGCTCTCATGTGCACGTAATTCTTTCGCGCTGACTCACGCGCCGCGAGGCGCGCGTTTTACAAATGGCAAATTTTTCGAGCTCTTTCCTGCCATATTCGCGGAGTGAAAACTAAATTTTAACGAGCCTCGCGTACTGTTGTCGAAGATTTTTTTCATATTTTTAATAATCTAGTGCAGGTGATCCGAGGGGGAAAAAATTTCCACGGCTGAAGGTACAAATGACCTCCGTTGCAGCCGCATTGAGCAAGCTTAAATACCAATAAATATTTAAAGATAGAAAATGGAATTTCTCTGAAAGACGTTACGCAGGTGCCTTCCTTGTACTTGCGCTTGCTTTTAAATAAACTACATACTCATTTGAGCTTTTAATAATTTTCGCGTTTAAATAAATGATAATGCTTTTATCACAAAATTTTATGTTTCATATTTAAGTGGTTTTATATTGTTTCAATATTTCAAATTGTATTTAAATGTTTTATAAATTACAATAACATTTGAAATCTTATCTACTTTTTACTAATTTAGCTTGTACTACTATTGCAATTATGTATGTCTACTTACATAATTCACATTTTTGTAATATTATTTTTGTCACCAACTAGAGATTGTGAAGTGACTATATGGAGAAACTGGTATTCTGTGCATTTTTTCTGAGCGAAGCCTGTGATTTTTTCCGAGAAAATTGACGCAATTACACTACTGATTCGTGCCGTGCACTTGTTAATTCATTTCGTTTTATTTGAAAAGTAAGTTAAAATTAGTTCAATTACTCGCACTCACGCTCTTCGCAAATAATTTAATCGCTCGAAAAATCGAACGTCTTACTTTTACAGGAAATCGTTAGTTTTGGTTGACCAAAAAATGTCTGCTCTGATATAAACTAGATTATTCCTTTTATTAATAAATGATAAAACGCATAAAGTTGATCCTCGCCGAGATATAAAATCATAAATAGCATATATATATAAAACGATCTTCCTTTCACTAAAGTTATTTATAGCACTTCCTTATGCTGTCACTTTTTCAAGTTCCAGTGGATCAATGCCGTAATAATTTCAATGTTAGTTTTTTTTGTCAATTTACGGCGGTAAACGAGAGAATGTTAAGGTGATATCATTATGAGTCTCCTGATAACGTCACCAACATTTTTTTTTATTTATATTTAATGATGTTTACAGCCTCAACTCGTAGCTTTATTACTACGCGCCACATTTTAGTTATTTTTATATTCAATTGTTCACTGAGCAGTGCAAGGCAGCGAGCAAAAATAAAGCACAGTGTTTATGTGCATTTTGTTAAAAAAATATATATATATTTTACGATTACGAAACAAAAACATTTTTCTTTCAAAGCAATCTTGTACCTTCCACATTTGTACAAACGAAGAAACAAAGAAGCTTTTGATGAACATGAATGGCGCCTTTGAAAATGTTTTCCTTAAAATCCTCGTATAAAGGGTCTGGTATATAAAATAATGATGCAAATAATTATGCAGAAACTATGTTGGTTATATTAAACAAAAGGGGAAAAAGTTAAATTAATTTTCTGCGCATACGCAAAAAGAAAGTTACATAAAAATGTTTCCAACTCGTACAGAAATAAAATTTCTTAAAAATAAATACCCTTCACAAAGAAATGATTTTTGACTCCCAAATGTTACAGTACAGATGAAATTTATTCCATTTTTCTGCGCAATTGGCTATATCAGTTGAAATTGAAATTATTGGTTCGAAATTCTATAGAATATGCGCGGAATATTCAAAATACTTTTTTTCGCATCGGGAGATTAAATGTGAACAGGCGTATTTGTGAATAAAATTAATATCAATGTGCTCTTTTGTATAATATTGCTTAAAAAAAAAAAAAATTTCGTTAGAAACAGTACCTTGAATGAAATATTCATGCCCGAAATTCGATTACAGCTATAGCAGCCTCGGACCAACGTAGCGTTATCTATCAAATATTTTTTACAGAAAATTGGCTCGAGCGATTAAATTGACTTTGTTAAATATATCCTACGTATTAAAAATAGACAATGTTGACCTATTTTGTTAGATATTTTGGTGCATTTGTTCAATAGTTTTGTACTAAAATTGTTAAAAATTTAAAATAATACCTGGCATAATATTTTTAAGATATAAAATGCCTTTTATATAGAAGCAAAATCGCGGTTATCTTTCGTTTTTATCTAATCGCAGAAGCTACATATTTCTTGCATTAAATTATTTTTTAGACTTATCATTTGTTCAGCCTAAATGCGCAAAATTTTGTAATAATTACTCCTAATATATGAATTTTTTAAGTGAAATAAGAAATTTCATGAAAATTTAGGTCCACATATTCTAGAATTGGGAATACCCATATCACTCACCTAACACGTGGCTTATAATATCCACTCTCAATGAATTAATTAATCTTTTACAGAAGTGTAATCATAAGAGAATTCTAAAATACAACATTAATAATTTATTATTTCCTGCACATAAACTTTATAAATATCGCGTATTAATAGTTAAATAACTTTAACAATAAATAAAATAGTATATCACAACTAACTACTGGTAATTACTAATAACTTTCACAAGATAAAGGTAATAAAATTCATAAAAAATTTCATATACAACTTAAATAAAGTCCAACTCATTTATACCTTGATTTATCTAGTGCGAAATTAAACGCAAGTTAATCTAAGAATACCCATCACGCAGCTTATTTCCTCTTTAGGTAATTTAATTAAATCCAAGCTCCAAATCCGCAGCGCATCGTTGCAAATTGCCACTCAACTCGGTCTGTAATCCAACGCGGATGTAATGTCGGCGAAATAGCGACTGATTTCTATCCGATTAAATTTCGATAATTCGCAGTAGAACCGCGTCGCTCCCGGCGTCAAACCGCAAATCGCAACTCAAGCCGCTCCGCTCCGTCAAAACCACTAAAAAAAGAGCGAGGAAAACCCACCTGGAGTCTGTACCGGGTCACCTATCACTATGTGGCTCGCGGACGACGAATCCTCAAAGGCGCAGCGAAGCTCAAGAGCAAGAGAAGGAGAGAGGGGGAGATGGCCCGGTCGCCCGGGCGACATTCCGTCCGCCGCCACCCCGCGGTGCTCTCTTCGGGGACCGTCGACGTGAAAGTGTAAACAGACGGCTCCGAGAGAGCCGCGGGCCTGTGCGACTGGGCTGCAAGTACTTATATACCCGCGGACTGGTCGCACACGCAGCGGCGCGGGCTCGCTCCGTCTCCCTCCGACCCGCGGGGCAAGTGTATACACTGTGGGCGACTGGTGCGTACCTCGGATCGATCCCCTGGCCGCGCGGCGACTGGCGGCAACCTCGTTCATCCGGCCCGCCGCCAGCGCGGACACTGCCTCCTCCTCCGCCTGGGGGCCGCTCTCGCCGATCCGCTTCTCCGAAGCGCCGAGGACGATGCCGAGAGAGCGAGAGGGAGAGCGCGAGGATGAAAGGAACCGCCGAATTCCGGCGCGCGCACTCGCCTCTCGGTATAATTCCTTCGTCTTCTTCCCTCGACTCCGCCGCTGCTTTTTCGTCCGCGTCCCGTTAGGCCGAGGGCCCGGCCCGACTCATCCCCGACGGCCCGGGGGGAGGACGCACACGCACACGAGCCAGCGAAGCGCGCCCACCGACCGCTGCACACTGCACACGCGCGCGCGCGCACACCCGTCGTCTCGTCGTCGTGGGAACACTGCGAGCGGCCCTGTCGACGCCGGGACTGGCCGTGCACTGAGTGCTACTGCTGCTGCGGGGCCGCTCCGAGAACTCGCGCATTTCTCGGCCGCCGACGCCGCCGCTGTACGGAGGGAGGGTGGGGGGAGCGAGCCACCACTGTCTGGTCTTGTCTGTGCGGCGCGCTCAGGCTGCTTCTTTAATGCCGGGCTGACGCCATCCAGGTGCATCGCGCCGACGTGGATCGTGTATGTACGGTTGATTCGACTCGATCTTTTCGATCGAGTGCGTTAATCGTTGACAGCGATGGACAGTCGCTAGATGCTATCTTGCTTTACCGGGGGCTATTGTTTTATTGCCAGGTGCTGGAGATTAACTTATTTAGATGTTAAGTTTAATGTTTTACGAGTTCCTTTTGCAGTTAACGGTTGCGGTGATGTGCGATAAATCTTAGTTTATCTGATCGCGACTTTTTTTTCTTAATCTAAATTTTAAAGATACTTTTCTTTAAAGCTTGTGCCAGCAAATAAAACTTTACCTTTTACGATAGCTCCATTATATGTGGACATTTACAAACTTCACAGAAGTTAAATCTTATATAGTACATCATATACTATATTATTAAGAAGAAGAAATGGAAATTTTTATTGAATTTGTTTGAATTGTTTTTAAATTATGCACTTTATGAGTGAATAATAAATGATTGTCAGATTACCAGTAAAAAATAGTTATAATTGACTCAATGCACATTTATATAGAGATGAAGTAGTGCTATATGAGAGAAGAAATTTTCGATTTACTTAAGTGAATTTTGTGGATAAAAATAATTTATAAAATGCTCCATTACAAGGTGTTGATTTAGGATTCTACTCAATGTCATCAGTATTACCTGCACCATGAGATAGCATTATATACTTGAGTTACAGTTTCATAGAGGGATTAAGAGTATTTTCTTTACTTAGGACGCACCGAAGTGAAGTTTTGGGAGTGTGAAAAGTTGTGTGGCTCTTCGAAACAGTTATACCTGCATAATCCTCGAAATAAAATAAATTACTTAGAAGTCGGAATACTTTAATAAACGTTCCATTAAATTATATCATCTTATTAATAATTTATCTTTTATTTTTTTACCCATACATATGTATTGGTAGAAGAAGAAAAAAAGTAACTTCTAACTGATATTACTACACACACACGTGGTAAAAATAAAGTAACTGGCACAAGGCAATCGAACCGGAAGCCGCAACTTCAGAAATGCCCTGCTATCCGAACCATGTGTGCGTAGTATGGTTCACGGGTGTGCATGGCTCGCTCCGAAAGGTCGTCTCCGTCGGAACACGCCCCCGTCTCTCTCTTTCGTCGACTCCGCCACCCCGAATACAAGTGGTTCTCAATCCGACGAGAACGCGGGATAAGTACACGCGCACCTCGGGTCAGGTTGACGCGCCTCTTCGCCGCGTGTTATTTAAGTTTGCGCACGTGCGTTTTCGTACACCTTGTGAATCCGCGCGCTTATATTAAACTTATACAAATCTTACACGCGCCATTATAAAATTATGAGCGGTGCAAATAACTTTTTTTTTTGACAGCTTGAAACTTTTACCGCGCGTTTCCTTTATTTTCGATTTGTTTGCTGATTCTTTTTTTCAGTCGTCGTTAGATATGTGTATGTGTTGCTCGAACGTTGGAAGAAAAGTATCGCGTGCCCCTGATGACCACTCATTACGGGTGTAAAAAATTGTTGTATCGCATGATCGACTGCGAGAGGTATGTTCGTTAAAAACAATTAGTCACCGTTACTTATAAAAAAAAATCGTGAGAAAGTGTACGAGATTCGCACAGATTTACTTGAGCTTGCTTTCGTTACTGTAAGTTCAATCTATCAAAAAGTGTTGAGTTCATACGTTTTCATATGCCATAATTGTTCACAGATTCGCACTAATTTACGTCGGTGTGTCTTATAAATAATTCTTCATTATAAAAAAATGTTAAGTTATCACTGCATTATTCATAGGTGCACGAATCATCGCAGAATTAAAATATTTCATAGCGGCAAGTCCTTAAATGATTAATCAAGTGACCCGATAAAATAAACATTGCAATAGCTTCCATTTCATTGTAATCGGAGTAAGTATCAGAAGTTTGTTTTAAATAAGATAATCGTCTAAGCCTCAAGCTGGACATGAAAATGCAGTAAATAGTCGGTCAAACATAAGTATACAAATCTTGAGAATTCGCCGAATTACTTCATCGATAAGTGATTATATCAGTACTTGCTTAAGGTACGTTGCAATCAACATTATATAAAATGAAGTCGCTGATTCAGAGGAAGGAAAATAGAATAAAAAACTATATGCAGCTGGTATAAGCGTGATTCAGGCGTAAAATGTTTCATTAATTAAATCAGTTCGCTCCGGCAATCACGCGTTTTATGTCTGTATACATTCACTGACTGAATGATTACTGGAAAATAACTAAATGCGAAGAAATTTATTTAGTTTTTCTTTACAATAGAAAAATTTTTACTTTTAAGTTTTCGATTAATAATCACCTTGATCGAATCTACATCCGCGTACCTTCATTGCGCTGACGTTAATTTCAGATAAATATCTACAACTCAATTTATACTTAGAGTTATTATATATAACTGATAACACAAAATTATAATAATCGAATGCTGATAATTCTTCATTTCAGCATTAAACTGATTTCTTTATAAATAAATCTAAAATAATCATTGATATACGAAGTAATCTCTTAATTTGGTTTTAAATTTTGGTGTAAAATCGAATACATTATTATAACTCATATCTAAAATGAATCTATGTTATTTCAACTAAATTAATAAAAGTCAAAGGGTTTGACAATTTATTATTAATTATTCTAAATCAATTTTTCAGTTCCCCTTCATTTTCTTATCAATAAAGGTTGATAAGGTAGATTCCTGCTTGCGGTTCAAATGTGTTCCCGCCAAAGCATTTCGGAGCAATCAAATAAGAATGGACCGAAAAGTTCGTATGCGTGAAGTACTAGGCAAGGTAAAATTTATTGACCATCCATTAGCTGATACACTACCGATCAGACTTTTGTCATTCCCCGACGAAATAATAATTAATTAGCATAAAAATTGGCTCTTCTTCATATTTCCTGAAATACTGAAATAGATAGAGTATGTAGGTACCATGTCAGAAGTTTAACTTCAAACTTAATACAAAATATCCTGGAAATCCATTTTTAATTTTATAGTGATGCACATAATACAATTAGTAATAACAAAATGAAACAAGAAATGGAGGATAACAATATTGTTATCCTCCATTTCTTGTTAAAAAACCTAATATAAACCTATAAAGATAAACCTATATTTTTACCTAATATAAAGATAAACCTATATTTTTTCAGCTACTTGCGATTTAGAGAGGGGGTCAAAAGTGATTGACCGATAATAGCGAACAATCACTCCCGCTCTATGACTAATACAATACTATCCGCAATACACTCTACATCAGAGCTTCGATCAGTTCTAATCCCTTCTACTCAGGCTGACGGTCGCCGCGCGGTCAGCGACCGTCAGCCCAATATCGAAAAAAGGAGCGCAACACAACACCCGGCATATATAAAAGCCCTGCATCGTTCGCGCGGCGCGCGCTCCTTTCCTCCCTCCCAAGGCTCCGGAGACTGGCGCACCGCCGCAGCACACACGCAGCCCGTCGCGGGACTCTAAGCAGAACGCGCGCGGCGGTCAGTCGCTGCCGCATAGCGCAGGAACGGCGACGGCGGCGTGCCTCGTGCGCGGAAGTCCGCGGGGGGGAAGTCCGCTAACCCAGTGACCTTGCCAGCAGGCGTCGTGAGGAGCGAGGCAGCCACCGCGGCGGTGAGGAGAGGCATAAAGGAGAGGAGAGAGGGACCGTCAAAGCCGCGCGGACCTCCGGCGATAATGGACGCACGCGCCGCCGTCTCTTCTTCTGCTGCTGCTGCCGCCGGAGCGGACCCGCTGATGCCGCTTAACCTCCAAATCGGAAGGTGGGTGCACATCACACCCCCGCCGTCGACGTCGTCGTCAGCGATCGATCCCTGACTCTCTTCCCCGAGCGTTTTACTCGCCTGTGACCCTGCGGGTGTAACGTATAGCCGCCGCGTGTGTCCCGACGATTGATTAGTGCGGGAGAGAGACTCGTCAGCGGGTATAAGCGAAGTACCTAATGGGCGAGACCTCGCGGCTCTAGATTTGTTTGATGAAAGCGGAGCCGCCGTCTGCTGCGCTCGCCCTGCAGGCGCGTAACTCGCTCTATTAATTCGCAGGGTTCTTCCGTTTCATTTCGTAACGCGAGTGTTATTCCGGCTTAAATGTAAGTGCGGCTGTTGTTGTAATACACTCCTTTATTGTGCTTTTTTTTAATACTCGCTGCCGGGAGTTTTATCGATCGAAATGTGTTTTGTTTCGGTGTTTGGAAAATATTTAGCGCGCGGCTGGCATTTTATGCAGTCGTAAACTACCCGCTCGACGTTCAAGTGTGAGTAATTCGATCATTTTCTTTCTTTAATTTTCTGTTGCAGAATACGGTAGGATCACGGAAACTTCGAAATTTCAAGATTTTGGAAACTGAGATCTGTAATTAATGATGTAATTAGCAGGATGAATGTCTAGTGTATATAAGCTATTTTAAGACGTGGGCCTAGCTTGTAAGAAGATGTAAAGACGCAGCAGAAACATTTTAAGCTAATCAATCTTGAGATCTGAAGGAATGAATATCAAAAATCAACGTGTAGATCTGAGCGATGAATCTCCGTACGGATTAGGTATATATTTATACACTTCGAGTAAGAATAGAAGTGAAACAAGTAAGGCCGATTTTTACGCATGCATGCCCTTTATAATTAATTGCTGCATACGATTTGAATTAATTACGACCTTTTTCCTTCCATGCAGATGCGCGGTAATGTGCAGCTTAGCCACTTTGGGAAAACTATCCTTCTAATTTGACAGAAAGGCAAGTAAACCGTGATGTTTTGATCATTTTAACTTTCATTCGAATGAAAGTTCTACTAAAGAAATATTTATTATCTGTAACATACATTACTGGTTTTTCCTTTTTTATTTCGAGAGCCGTTCGAATCAATTTTTTTTATTTGTGAAAAACGTTGATTCATCCGTGCTGACATTTTCCGATGAATGACTGTCCTTTTTTTTACTAAACGCTTGATTAAATGTTGACGTTTAAAGAACATTACGGAGCACTTGTTCATTCCATGCTAATTTTTCATTTTTTTCTTATACTGTAATAAGCAGTAATTTTGCCGTGACGATGAGAGATACATTTCTTCATAGCAGTAATGATATTTTTACGAAATGATATTGTAATTTAAAGCAATTTAAAATTACTGCCACTTTATTCATCAATTCACAATGCTCTCGGAAAGTTAATTTATTCATGGAAATTCCACTGAAGCAAATTGCCTTCTAAACCTTGCGCCTCTCTATAATGAAATTCAGATTGTAAAAAGTAATCCGACAATTATTACAAATATTTCGCAATGAATTCACAATTCGATTACCATCGCGAGCCCAAGAAACATCCATATTCTTACGTAAAAAAAAAAAAAAAAAAATTGGAGAGGTTTATGTGTAATAAATCATTGGGTTATCCTCAGGGTTCAAAGATGTCACGGAGACTGAGCTTCTACTTTCTGATCCTGCTGGCGACCCTGTGCATTTTCTTCCTGGCGCTGAACCAGCGCTACAGCAACTACATCGAGCACCGGCTGCAGCCCATCATTTCGGTCAGTATCAAGGAGGTGGAAGCGGATCCGCGGGAGTGGATAATTGGTCCTCCCTCCCCCGGCGTGAGTCGCGATTAGATTCGTCCCCGGAAAAGTGGATCGCACGAGCGGCTCTCGCACGCCCACCCACGTATACTATCACGCGGCTGCTTTCATATACGTAACAGCGCACCCAGTACCATGAAGGTCCACGTAATCGACGCAAAATTTTATTATATATTACACCATAAAACACCGTCTTACATAGATACAAATTTCACATTTAGTAGTTCGTTTATTTTTTTTAATATTTTTTTTTAAATGTGAGTATATTATTTTTTGCAATTTTAGGTCGTTGACAGCACGGGACACCTTTTGTTCTCTAAAATGGTAATTGCGCTTGATTGCGTAATGGATCCTCGTCAAGTTGCGCAACGAGACTCTTCTCTGTATAAAACGCGATATTTTGATTTGTTGCGAATGCAAATTGCCTATCTTAATGAGTTCTATTAATGCCAAAAATATTTTCAAAAAAAATACTTTTTTTTTCTTGTTAATTTTATAAGTAAATTCATAAAGAAGGAAAATCTGGAGAGAGACCTCATTTGAATTAATTAAATATCTGTATAAAAATGAATTTTTTTATGTATTGTTTTGTTCTTTGAAAAAGTTCAGAGGAAGTCTGAACTTAGAAGACATTGTAATCGTAGCATTTACCTATGTAGTATAAAATTTAATCATTTTTTGTTAATTTGTTATTGTGTTGTGATTTTACTTTTTTTTAAACAATTAAGTTTTACAAACAATACGTGTTCAAGAATCATTCAAAAAAATGTTCTTCTTTCTCCAACGTATCCTTTATACGTATTCTTTATTTAGCCTAATTAATATCTAGGGAATTAAAATTATTTTTGGAAGTCCTTTTGACATTAATAGAACTACTTTAATGAAGTAGCTCATTGAGATAAAATATTACAGCTGGGTTATAATTAATCATTTAAAAATTCCGCCCGCTCTACTTCCACTTTTAATAACGGTAACTATTCATTTTCAGAGGTGAAATTAGATTTCAAAATATTTGCCTGTGTTGATCGATCGAATCTCGTAAAAGCATTATACGCTTCGTAATTTACGTCCACGATTATCGAGTTTCCTTTATTTCGTGCGTCCAAAATGAGAGTAAATGTGTTATCGTGAATTTTCGGCTAGTTGACGATAAAAATTTCTAGTTTTTAACCTCATTCGATTTTGGAGTTCCGTTTATCAGCCGCGATAGACGTAAATAGGACACTTCCACAGGGAAAGTTACAGCTCGCATTTCTATAACCAGTTTCCACTTCTGACGTGTCATTACAACTTATTTTAAAAGTATTATATTTCCAGCTGTTCGAATGCGAAGTCAAATAATTTTCTCCCAATATCAGCTGTGACATTTTTCGCATTAGGTACCGCAATGTAGAACAGATTTCTCGTTACCTTTCTTCAAACGCTTTCGTTTTACAGTCAAAATTTATTATACAGTTTTACGAGAAAATCACCGCAGTTTTTTATTTTCTTTGATTTACAATACGGTAAATATTTTGGAAATTTTGGAGTCCATTGACTCACGCTCTTGAACAAACAATTTTGTTATTTCCGGTCCGCTTTTTCATTGACGCGATTGCTCGCCTTATCATAGACGAAATTAACCGAGCCGTGTATACAAACTTGATTATATTCAAAAAAATTTAATTAGACCTCCCAATTAAATTTAACGAGCAGTTTAACGCGATTACAAGAGCCCAGCGATGATACTCGCGAACGAACAAAAAAATTATCACGCCGCTAAAAATAAACGTGAGAAACGGTCCAGTGCCATCCGGACACAGGAGATTCGTGTGCCCCAGAAAGAAAGAAAAAACGCAAACAAAGCTTACGAAGCGCTCGGACGATGCGACCCTATCGCAAATCAGTGCGTGACTCCGTCGCCGATGAGTCGAGCCGGCGGCACGATTTTTGTTTCCTTCTCCTCGCTGCGGCGAACGAGTACGAAGTAAAAGAACACGAAGAAAAATCGATGCCGGAGTCGAGCGCCTCGCGATAATAAGCCACTTTTCCGCGCGGATTCGGTTGCGCGCGCGCGACGGTATGCCGCAATATCAATTCACCGATGTGGTACACGATGCACTCCTTCTTTTCTCTTTGTTTGTCAATTAGGAAGCGGAATTACGGTCACGAATGAAATACCCAGAGGCGTTCGTCATGTCGACTGTCAAATATGACGATCCTTTCTTGGTAAGTCGTTGATGCCGGCGCCTTTGCATACAATTGCCAGCTGGAGCTGCATGCCGTCCACAGCCGGACCGCCGGCGGACTTGCGACTTTTTCATTTGCGTGCATGCTTCTTTTTTTACTTGTTTATACTTGTAGATCGAGGGGTTATTCATTCTGCGTAATCGATAGTCATTTGGAATGTTTTTCTTTTTAAATTTAATCACTATAATTTGTAAAATCATCAATCCGAAGTCTAATGTTATCTACTGAAAGTAATCTATTTATTAATTAATTTCCTGAGGTACATATACATGACCCTTTAAGATTTGATAATAAGAAATCATCTGATCACTGACAAAAAAACGCTTGCCTTCTTATTATGATATTAATAAAAGGTACTAAACTTGCCATGAACAACCCCTTTATCTATGCTGTGCATTGCCACGATTTGCATGGTTGATAGAAAAAATAGCGGTGAGTGAAAGATATTGTAGTAAAATTTTACATTAATTCGAAAATGAGTTTATAGGTGGTTTTTAGATTTCAATATTTGAACTGAATTTCATAGTGTGACTAGTGTTTGCCGATATTGCAAAAAGGTATCGATATATCGATACTTTATCAAATTTTGTTTGTTTCTTTCTTTATCTATTACTTCATTGAAACTTGAAATAAAAGTAAAATGAAAATTAATTAAAGCAAAAATAATTGAAATCGAAAAATAAATGATACCTCTTACTTATTTAATAAATTAAATCAGTTACTTTCTAGTCATAGTAATATTTACTTATTTATTTCTTGAAATTGCATATAAATTTGACATTTTATTTACAAAAATACTTGATACGTGATTTGAACCAACCATACCTGAAAAGTGTCGAGCACTTTTTGGAATATCGATTAAAATTGTTTATATTATTTATATTTCATAAATGTGCAAAATATTACATACTAATATGAAAAAGTTTTTTATTAATTTGAAATTTGTGCATGCGTTTTTTTAGTAGCTTAGTTTGTGATTTTTTTTTTACTTCGTTACACTCCTGCCTGACCGCACTGCAAACACGGAACTTCAATTCACGTAACTTTTAGTTTTTGTAGTGCTACCACAGAGAGAAATTTATTGTATTAATTAAAATAGTTTTGTAAAAATTAACATAATTTCTAGAAATGTGATTACAAATTGACGTCCAAAAATTATAATAGACTTTCCAATGAAAATTAAACGGTATGTTAATACAATGACCGAGAGCCCGAATCATTAGCACGATAAAACTTATTAAACGATACAAGGACAGTCATAAAATAATTTTTATTAATTAATTATCTTTTTATAAATTTACAACAGCTGTAACTTATCTTCTCCAGAAAATACGGCAATTTTAACAAAACAGTTATAAATTTTCATAGATTTCCTTCAGCGCGCGTGAATTATGAATTTTAATGGCCTGCGTAAATATTGCAATTTATTTCCGCGCATCGCACTCGATGTAAATTTTGAAAAAGGAAGTAGGAAAAAAATCTAACATTCGCCGCGTGCACTTACCAGTCCAGCGCTAAAATCTAAATTCGCGAATGAATTTCACTTATTTTATAGTTTACGTAAATCGCGCGTTACATACTATTGCGCGAGGTCGTGCGTTACTTACGGAGCGCCTAACAGTTTCCAGACATTACGCGCCTATAGGAACAATCGCATAAAAATGCGGTACTCGGGATGACGAAAGGCCAATAAAAAACGCATATAATAACGCGCGAAACGATGCGCCTCGCTGGAAAGTTGCGCAAGCAATTCGATTTTTCTCCCTTCCACACTCCGATCTGTCGTCCTCCTCCGAAAAATTCGCGGAATTCCACCGTCTATTTTTAGCCCGAGAAAAAAAGAGAAGCCGCCTGTACTATAAAACAAAAAAAAAAAAAAGAAAAAACGGTAATCGCTGTATCGAAGCCATCGATTCTCGCGGTATAAATCCGTGCGCGGTACGTACAAGAGAGTCTAACGAGTCCATAAATTCAGCGTAAAACTAAGCCTCGCGAGAGCATTCCCGTGATAACGAGACTCGCCTCTCTCTCTGTTTTTTTCTCCCGGAGATCGGCCGTTCGTCATGTCTTATCGCGTGATGTCTGCGAGGGCCTTGGATCGGCGCGGCGCCTGCATAAATCGGCTATCGCCGCGCGCGCGAGCTTTTGCTTCGGCACCCCGTAACCTACGCGCTATCGTCGGCTAATCGATGAGCCAGCCCTGAAAAATTAAAAGAAATGCAAATGAAGCGAATATCTTTAAGATCGCGAGGTTGAGCGCGTGGCAGTGCAGTCTCGCAGGGGCGCGAAGGGTCGTGGTGGCACTTTGGAATTGCCGCGGCGGAGTGACTGCATGATGCATCCTTGATCCGACGATGATAAGGAAGTTAGAGTGGTTGTTTGAATTGTACCGTTATGTATGTGCATTTTTCTTCTCGTAGACTATTCATTTTGTTATGTGCTAGATCTTCATTAGCTCTCTTTGTGTGTTATTGTTTTTAAGTACTTTGTAGATTTGTGTAATAGCCACGGCTGTTAGTGGCACGTATATTTTTTTTTAAGTGAGAAAATTAAGTAAATTAGTGTGAACGATTTAAAAAGATAAAAAACATAAATGTAATACATTATTTTTTTTAAATAATATTTAAATGTAACACTTAAATAATTTTTTGTTTGAATTGTTTATTCATAAACATATTAAACCAAAACCATTTAATTAATTAAATTGGCCATTGTTAATCAAGAAGAATTGACTAATTAATCAATAAAATATGCAAATAACGTAATTCATTGCAAAACATCACAAAACAATAAGAATAGATATATTAATAATTTATAAATCTACGACATTTGCTTCTAATTCATTTAAATTATTTTCTATACGTGCATGTATTGACTAAAAACTGAGCTTATATTCTGCTTATACTCATAAATTTTAATTGCCCATTATTATATTCATATAAATAATAATATTCTATTCTAAAACACAATTTCAATATTAAAGTCAACTAAACAATTAAAAAAAATTCAATTAAAACAGTAGCACAACATTTTTCTTCGACGTCTTAAAAAAAATCCACAGCGGCAAATCCCTCGTCTCCAATTGAAAGAAAATTAGTCGTTTTCGATACAAGAATGTAAAAATACTACCTTTCATAGCACGTGTAACGAACATTACTTTTTTAAAACAGTGTAAGTTAAAGTGCAATTTGACCGATCATTTCAGACGTGCGAGAGGTCATTATACTTCACGCCTGCTTGCACACGCGTGCGCCAAATTAATAACAAGTGTAAGTAACTTCTACACTGAAAAAAATATTTATTAAAATCTGCATTCATTGTAGTAACCGAGAGGCATACTCGACCTAGAGAGAAAATTACTATGAATTATAAAGAATAGTAATTTTTGGTTGAAATGCGTTATATCCCTTTGTTACTATAATTTATAACAATCATAGTAAATTATTCTATAACATTTTTTTCAGTGTTTGTACGTGTACGAGTGTGAATTTTATCACACAAAGTGCGCGGAGTCAAACTTTTCTCGCGCGTTACGACGCGCAAAGTTGCACTTTGCGCGCACTATATACTATCAAACGAAACTCCATATAAAAAGATTAACCGCGACTGTTCGAATATCCGCGAAAAAAAATTCGGAGAGCGAGGGATTCGCACGCCGCGGCTTTGTTCTTTCCCTCGCCGCGATGGAAATCGCGGCGATCGATCGACCGCGTATAATAACGACGTTACTTGACCTCTTACAGAACTACATCAGGAGCGCGTACAGCCTGGAGAACATCACGCTCGCGGAGATAGCCGACGTCGTCGAGCAGCAGAGGCGCGTAATCGAGAAGGAAATGGAGGATTACGTCTATCCGGACGGGAAGTACGGCGTCTACGCGGAGTGAGTTATGCCTGGAGATACTTGCTTTTACTATTGTGCTATTGGGGACACGACAGATTTGCTTTACTTTTCTTAAGATTTATGCGTACATATTTTCTTTTGAAGTAAATAGAGGTTTATTTATTTATTTGTTTTTGTTATTACAGAATAATTTTAAAAATTGTTTTTAGTTAAAATGAAAAATGCACGGTGAAAAATGTCCTATCGACTTTAAAAGAGAAAAGAGAAACTGCGAAAAACACGAAAATTACCATATTTATATTGTTTATGTCTTATAACAAATATAGGTTATACACTCGCAAACAAAATTTGCTCCAGTTATAATATTGTAATTTTAGCAGTTTTTCCTCGCTTCAGGTTTATCAAGTCATACCCTACAGTAAATAAGTATTTAGTGAAACTTTTTTCCTCGTCGAAAAAAGTACACTTCAAGATCGCACTTCTCTCAAACTGAAAAATGCTATACCTCTTAAAGTCATAAAATAAAAAAAAATCGCGGTCGTATCTTTACGGCTTCCGCTTAAGATTTCTGTTATTCTTCCGCGATTGTCGGCAAGCCTACGCGAGGTTTCTCATCGATCTGTCGTCGCGTTTCTATTTTTCCTCAAAAGAATTTTATCGAATTAACCGAATGTTTTATTCATTGCTCATTATGTTATATACAGTAAACTGGAGGATCTGGTGATCGAGAAGGGCGGCAACCCGGTTAGGAGCGTGATACTAACGACCTGGCGCAGCGGGAGCACCTTTCTCGGAGACATACTCAACGCCCATCCCGCCAATTTCTACCACTACGAGCCGCTGCTGCACTTCGGGATCATTCAGATCCGCGACCCGCCGCTCTCCGACGAAGCCCTCGACAATTTGGATGCCATGTTCAAATGCGAATACGCTTCTTTAGGTATTAGCAATTTTATTGCAAGTTGATTTTTCATACTTTATGTTGATTGTATTGATAGGAAAGTATCGGTATGAGAAGGTTGTTTTTTAAGTTCGAATGTACAATTGATATATATTTTCTTAATTATTTATGTAATTAAAATAAATTTACTAATTCATGTAATTATATTTCAGAACGTTATTTAAGTTTTGGAAGAAATGCTCACCCCTGGGTATTCAATCACAACACGCACCTGTGGAAGCAGTGTCAATTTCACAAAAGGATATGCTGGGATCATCGATTTGTATCAAAGTTTTGTAAACTATTTCCATTCCAGTCCATGAAGATCGTTAGGTTAAGGCTACGACCTATGGAGAGGTTTTTAGAACAAAATGAGTAAGTTTCCTTGCAAAAGTAGAGCGTATAACGTACCTGAATCAATTACCGTGCTTTTCATTTAACCTTCAAAGAATCTACGCCACCTCTTATGTGGCCGACATTTACGCACGATATAAATAATGATTATTCAATGAGTCACTTTTCTTATCAATTTTATTCCGAGAATTTGCTACTTAAAATACCGGTCCTCTAAATGTTAAAATGCACGCAAAGCACGTTGATAATATCGGCTACGCTCGAATAAATTCAAATGAAAAAAAAACTTTGATAACTGATCTCGATTTTCTCTTGCAGATTAGGAATAAGAATCGTATTATTAATTCGCGACCCGCGGGGAGTTTTGCAATCACGAAAACACCGCGACTGGTGTCCAAGCGAGCCAGACTGCTTCGATCCGAGCGCGTTGTGCTCGGACATGGTCTCAGATTACCACGCTGCTGTTAAATTTTCGAAATTGTATCCTGATACGTTCAAGTAAGTCAGCGAATTCAACCACCTGATTTTATTTATCTTCCAATGCAAGAAAAGAAGCTGCAGAAATTTGTAGGTAAAATTGTGTAGAATTTTTGAACGCTTCCTAGCGGTTGCTATGTCTCCCTCACAGAAAGGGTCGATACTTTACTGCCGGTAGGTAATAAAATGTTACAGTGATGCTGTCTTAAATAGCACAGAAAAACTTCATGAAAGCATGTAGATCGCGTGCAATATGAAAAGGTAAAATGTGTAAAAAAATTGGAGATGTGATTTTAGTTACTGTATAGTATCGCTGTAAATAAAATTCAAATAAAATACTCAAAAAAGATATATTTACAAAATGCTCGCAAAAAAGAAAAATTTACGAATCTATGTACTCAAAATAACATCAACAGCTAAATCGTAAAATTTCTATTTCAGAGTGTTGCGATACGAGGACCTGTCGGTGGACCCGTACCGTCACACGGAGCTCCTGTTCGAGTTCTTCGGGCTGCACTTTCACGAGAGCGTGCAGCGTTTCCTGGACAGCCACACTAAGACTGACATCGGCGGCCTGTCGAGCACGTTCCGCAACTCCAAGGCTGCCCCGTTCCACTGGCGCGGCGACCTCGACTTCGAGGAGGTCGAGGAGATCCAGCAGGAGTGCAGCCTGGCCATGCGGCTCTGGGGCTACAATTTCGCGGTGAACGCGACCCACCAGAGGTACTTCGATCCCGTCACGAACTACAGCCTGCGCTCAACGGCGTGACCGGTGCAGGGAGACGCGCCGCCGCGACCGCCGCTTTGGGAATTCTCACTTGTACATTGCTCACCGATCGTGTATATAATTGTGTATGGAGTATCTGGCTTGTCGGTGTACGGCGGACTTGCTGTCGCTCGTGATGCTGGAGTATTGCCACTGGTTATCGGGCTCCGATCAGTTTATTGTACATTATTCGAAATAAGCTAAACCAAATTCGCAATTTTGCACATAATTTACACATCATTTGTTTTTCCTTCGTCTTGTCGAGAATGAAATACACAAAAAGTGTGTAATATATTTACACAATTTCTGTGTTTTTCTTCATAAATATAATATACAATATTATAATTTGTACAAATTTTTTAAGAGTGTATTCCTTAGTAAAGCATTAAAATTTATTGAGAATCGATCTAATTTACTGCGGCAAATATTTTTATAGTTTGCGTGTTTTCCATGACGTTGAATTAATTTATTTGTAATAGACGTGATGAACTTAGTAATGTTTTAAAGCAGCATCTTAAATTTAACCATTTCAGGGGCAGTGCAACGCATATTTATGTTTTGTCTGTATTTTTTTATTGTTTTTATACATGTGGATAGTTTTTAAACTGTTGGTGGTTCTAGATTTTCATGGAAAAGTGTGTAAATTTGTTTATTTGTACTAAGTTTTAAACAATTTAATAACAAAAAACTCGCTTTATTTTTATTTTTTAGAAAAAAATGTGCCCCTGAAAGGGTTAAAAGCTTAAATGAGAAGAAATTCATTAGACATACTTGCAATAATCTACTATAGCTATATTAAGGGACTAGGGAGTCTGTTCACTCAGAAAGTCAATCTTTCTTTACAAGTAGAATTTTGAAAGTAAGGATAACTTCTGCAGAAGATTTGAATTCTTAAGAAAGTGCAATTTTTGTTTTATTTGTGCGACAGATCACTTATTTTTTAAATTCAATGGCAATAAATATGTATACTTTTCAACAAAGTTTTGATTACTAGATGTTTTAGTTAATTAAGTGTGTATTTTGGATTACTTACTAGGCAAAAAAGTAGCAATATGTCTGTCGAATATTTAACAATGGCTTTAATGTAATTTACAGATTTTTCACATATCCTCGCAATCTCAATATTTTTCAAATATTTGCTTCTATTGCATTGCAGTCATTTGCTCTCTATCAGTAATAGTTCTGTACGAAGTAATTTTGGATTTACATGTGATTAATACGTACTTATATATGATTATATATAGGTAAGAAGTTCAAGATGCCATATCACTAAATCTACGTTTTTTGCCGAAGAAATCTGAAAACGAGAAAAAAATGGCCTCGAAACTCATAATTGAGAACTTTTTACATGTGTAAATACCTTTTTAGATAGTATTTTAAAAAATACTTCATGACAGTGAGTTTTTTATAAGTAGTATAATCAAGTACCATGGGTCATATCGTTTTTATATGTACAAGAAAATGAGAGTTTTTTATTGCGTAAATATAAATTGGTAATTTGATTGCATAGAAAAAAAATCGGATGCTCAGATATAACATGAGTATATATCTGCGAATTCGAAGTGAAATAGAAGAATCTAATGAAGTTTACAAATCATCGTTAAAATAATGTATAAATCATTTACAATATATTACCCCAGTGAAAATTGAGGTGTATGAGAGCTAAACAACTTCATTACTGTATCAAAATGTATCATCAATGTGTTGGATTTCAGACTAATTTTGTATCGCTATGATATTTTTTAATATATTGTCGTGTATTTATTCAAAAGTGAATTTAAGTATGTCAATATGTCATTAAATTTCTTTTACTAGAAAATTATAGTTCATTTAATGAAAAAAGTATTCACTTATAAATATATAAAAGTGTATCAAAGTGGACCAAAATGTGTTAAAGTGTATATATGTTAAATAAACATTGATCATAACAAATATAGTCCAAAAAACAAGATATTGGTACATCTTGGTACAGTAGGTTGTCTGAAAATGGATGCCTTTATGCATTTTGATACACTTTGAATTTTTTAATGGGGTAGTTATTAAAGTTACCTGTGAATAAGAAAGAGAAAAATTACTTCATTTATTTCAAACTAATAGTTAATATGATGTGGTGTAAATAAATGTGTAATTCCCATACTGTCAACTAATTGTAACTTGTAAGAAATCATGTCAATTACACTGATAAAAAGCAACAAAATTATCAATTATATTCCCAAGAAATTTTAATCTCTTTCTTATTTTGTTAGTTATAAGCGTGAACGCCACCTGTACAGATCTGCATGTAATTAGATGAAATTATGTAAATATACACTTTTTATGTAGTATATCGTTTCTTTATCAACGCAATAATTGTGTTTAAATAACTAAATTAAATATTAATACGTAAAGGATGACTTAATGTAATGCATTTGTAAGTATTTACTGTAGGGTTATTCCATTATCTGTGATAGGGACGAATTTGTTTCTACATATATGGAGGAGCGCGAACCTCACGCAACTAAATATACTCGGCACAACATTTTTATTATACAATTAAAAGAAAACGAAGTAAACGTACATGAATTCTCAAATCACGATTTGATTGCACCCTTTTTACTCAATACTGCTCTAAGTATTTATACGAATGGCTGAACAAGTCGAATTTAAATTTTAAACAATTATTTTGCTATAAACGTAAAATGCAATTACATGGGTTATTGTCAAAATTCCAGTAACTTTGTAATATAATGCTTTATTAATAAATTTTATTAATTGATAATGAACTTTTCTTATACTTTCTTTTGGTATAAAAATACAAAACATAAATTATTCAATTTATTATTGAATGAACAGTATAAGTCTATTTTATAATTTACATACTTATTTTAAATTTAATATTTGAATGAAGGTTTCAATAACGAGTTCGCTATTTAGAAAATGGATGCAATATCAACTGATCTTTTTAAATAATTGTTTTAACGATGCCCGAATTATCCTTGACGCAAAAGATTGTGTTCTTGGTCATTCGATAATGCAAATGAAACTTAAACAAATATCATTTTTTATCTTACTTGTGTTTTGTTCTAATGCGTTTTGTAATTATAAATCTCGTTTAAACTAGTTTAATTATTTAGATGAGAAAATAAAGGAAGTACATTAACTGTGTATTAAATGTAATTTTCACATCAGCTATTACTCAGTGAGTCCAAAGAATTATGACTAGATCGTACTTGGAACATTTTTCTTAATTCAATAGCATTTTGCAATACTCGATACATTTTTTATGTTAGATAAGATGTAAAATCGTCAATAACTTGGTCGATTTTTTAAATGCAAGCAGCAGAAAATTGCGCGTGTATGTTCAGTTGATTCTAGTCAATAGTTCAGGAAAGAGAGAATTACCGAGTGCTAGCTTGAAAAATGAAAATTATTATGTATCGATATTCACGAATTATGTTATTTATTTCCTTATCTTCTTTGTTTTATGTAGTGTCTATCCTTCGTTACGGAGAGCGGAAAAGTTATGTTAACGAGGTTTGTTAAACATTTTAAAAATTAAAAAATTATCTGCACTCATACTTTTACAATAAGTACAATAGTTTCTACAGAAAAAAAATTAAAACAGTAAATTTATCGCACTAAAGCATGAAGTTTCTAAGTGACGATTTGCATTAAAATAATTCAAAAATAAATAAAACTTTCACACATATCTGGAGTATTATAATAATACAAAGTATACTTTGCAGTATTACTTTTTCTATAATTTTTTTGTAACATACATCATCATAAAGACATTTTTAAACTTTTTAAATTGACGTTGATGTTTCGCATTGTAACATTTTTTTCATTCCAGATGGAAATGGAAGAAATTCTAAATCAGCAGAAAAATGACATCAAGCAAGAGATGAGAAATTATCCTTACAAAATGTTGCTCAATCGAAACATTAGGTACACATAAATAATGATCTAGGGGTATTTCGGTACCCCTCCGACAAGTACAGTCACATCTCGATACCATTTATTCTTATCAGAAATATTTAAAATTATTATTTTTTCATTAATTGTATCATCACAGCCAATTATCAGATCTTCTGATAGAAAGTGGTGGAAGCCCTATAAGGAGCGTAATCGTGACTAATTGGCGGAGTGGCAGTTCTTTTTTGGGTGAGCTCATCAGCGCTCATCCCGCTTCCTTCTACACTTATGAACCACTGCTTTATTTTGGCATTAAGATATTTAGATCTCCGCAGACTTCCGGCGAAGCCCTTCAGTCATTGGAGTCGTTGTTTTATTGCAATTTCACAAAACTTGGTAAGATTGGAAATTGTGATTTTAAATTTAAGATTAATGTTGCTTAACTTAAAAAATGTTAATATCTCAACAGAACGAAAAGTTTATTACGCATTTGTTTTATAGATGATTTTTTACGATATCGACAAATTGATCCATGGCTGACTTATCAATATAACAGATATCTAAACGATCAATGTAAAAAGAATATGAAATTTTGCGTAAATAATGAATTTTCTTCGAAATTTTGCCAATTATTTCCATTTCAAACAGTAAAGATAGTTGCATTAAGACTCGAATTAATTGAAAATCTCTTAAAAGATAAAAGGCAAGTTTGTATCTAGTTTAATATAATTTTATTTCTTTATTTTTATTATTTTAATTATAAATCATATAAATAAATTTTTAGTCTAGGTTTGAAAATTTTATACTTGATTCGTGATCCACGAGGCATAATAAATTCCCGAAAACATTTATATTGGTGTGAAACCAGTTCTGATTGTTATAATCAAACAATTATGTGCTCTGATCTAGTAGCAGACTATTCAGCTGCTGTAAAATTTTCCAAATCATATCCAGACACTTTTAGGTAAACAAAAGTATTATTGTATTATTAGATCAGTATTATTGAATTATTATTTTTATAAATTTGATGTAATTCAATTCTAGGGTACTAAGATATGAAGATTTAGCAACAAATCCATATAAGTATAGTAAAATTATTTATGATTTTTATGGACTTTATTTTCATGAAAGTGTACAAAATTTTATAAGAACTCATACTGCATATTCTGTTGGAGATGCATACAGTACTTTCAGAAACAGCAGAGCAACTGCATTTCAGTGGAGAAACAAGTTAACTTTGGATGAAGTTGAAACAATTCAAAGAGTATGTTACAAAGCTATGACTCTTTGGAATTATCCATTAGTTTTTAATCGTAATCTTCAATTAAAGCAATCGCAGTTGCTCAACAGTGAACTTTTAATGGAAAAGAGCGTAGATATTAATTATCTATAATTCGATTTTCAATTGTAGCTGCAGTCAGTTCTATAACCTTCGCATTGATCTGTAATACAAAAATAATAATTTTTATACACTGTTCTCATAAAATAATAAAAAGAAGTATAAAAGATACTGTTCAGTTAGAAGGTGATTTCACTAAAATTCATAGCGTATATTAAAGACATCATTACAGTATCTTTCTGTTATTAAATATTTTTTGTGAAAAAAACTTACATTTTCTTAAAAGCCATAATAGTTTGTATCTAATTCTCTTTGAAGGTAGATCAATAATCCTTATGTTGACTTAAGAGAAATATCTGTAAACAAACAAATTAACACATAAAATACGTTTTGTAAATTATGAATATTCAATAAATGTTAGAAATGTTACACTCAGTGAGGGCAAGTACGAATCATATAATAATTTATCATAATAGCGTATATATTTTGATCATCATGGAAAATACAGTTACAATCCAGATATTAAAGAACAATCTCAACAAGAAAACTCACCATTAAAAACTGCTGTCATCACTCAAACAAATGGAAGATAATTTATTGCATGACAACCTGCAAAAAATATTTAATATTTAATATTTTTGTATATTTACCATTACCTCAATATTATATTAAATATTTGAATTTCAGAATAAGTATGACATCAAAATAATCAGTCATATGCTTGTCAAAAAAATCATCACAGAAAATACATTACAATAGTAGTTAGCATATGTATATAAAAAATATATATATATATATTTGAAGGCAATTTACCTCAAACAATTGAGATCAGAGGTTAGAAGTCAAGACAACTAATTGTACTGGTAGATTGAGATTTTCTGAAACATAATAAAAAATTGTATTAGATATTGTTTTTAGTGATTACATGTTTAATTTATTCTTTATAAATTTTCAGCTTAGTTTTCTCACCATGTTTATGTAAGACAGGGATAACTATATATCTCATCATTGTAAATATTTACAACAATATTATTAATTTTTTATATTTCTTACCTCATTAACATGTTGAAGAATGTCACATGTCCCAGCAGTCCGCAAAAGGTTCCTTGATGCCTCAGCTTTATTTATAGAGCAATTTTATCTGAAAAAATCATAGATTTTAACTAACATATCAATTTAAAAAAACAGTCAAATAATTATTTAATAAAAGCAATATCAGAAATAAACGGTCGTCACTGATCATTCTGTTTGACTGGAGCGTTTATAGTACTCATCATTGGCACACCTATATTGATCTGATTTTGCTCAAATTAAATAAACAATGTTTTTAAAAAATTTACCATGCCAAATTAAATGCTGCTCCAATTTTTAACTAAGAGTTTTATTTTGCAGTCCACCCATTGTGAATCTCAGCTGTAAATATAAATTTGTGGTTATTATTTTTGAAAAAATAACTACAATAAAAATAATTTTATTAAAAAATATTTTATCAGTAAATCCGAATCAGTCATAGAACTCAGACTGGGGCGGTAAATACTATCATCATGATGAAATTATAAAAATTAGTAATACTACGAGAAGGTATAAAGCAGAGATTTACATACAACTTTTTATTAACTATTAATACTTAGCAAATAAATAAAAATATATTTACCTCATTATGAAAAGTTTGGAATGTTGTGTTATGGTTCATCCATAATTATATAGCAGTTCAACCCATTTTGTTCAAAGAATCTTTAGCCACAGGCTGTCTTCCTCATTGGTAAATGGAAAACCTTCATTTTGTTGGCCTAAAAAAAATTAATTTTACAATTTCATATAAAAATTTTACATTAATTAATTATTAATTTAATTTATCAGATGTATCGATTATTTTATAATCATTAATGTCATACGAACGAGACTAAATCATATCATCATATAAACTTGTTAAATGGAAATGTATTCACAAAAATTGGTTTTTTTAATAAAACATTCAATTTTTAATCTTAAGAAAAGTACTGAATCTTTTAGTTAACTTAAATTCGAAGTTGCATTACCACGTGTTCGCATTTCGTTACAAATTTACTAATCATAGAAATTTTATGAAATTACAAATTAAATTAACATTTAATTAAATTAAAAATAAATATCTCGGAATGTTTAACAATGCATAGAAATCTAATTAAATTTCAAAGCAAAGATTCCGAAAGGTCTAACATTTAATAGCCACGGCATGGTCCCAGCGAATAAACAAAATACGCGTTAATAACGAAATATTCCGAAAAATAATACCATGCCGCTGTAAATTCAACCACGAAGAACAAATATCGAAGCTGTTTTCTAATTTTTAAACAATTTACTGTCGGATGTTAACGGATTCCGCGAACAATGCAACGATGCTCACCATAGCGTTTCCCAGCACAGGCCGGAGATCCATCGTACTGGAGGAGCGGGGAGGAGGACGTCCGAAGTGTTCAACCGCCTGCAACGAAATGGCAGAGCATCGGCACAATTTTCGGAGCATAGCAACCAGTTAGAGGACGCTGAGGTCGTTCAAGGTTGCCACTCGTCCAAAGTTAAAATATTTTTTTTTTAATTTTGAATTTTTATTAATTTGCTGAAAAAAATAAATTCGACACAAAATTTAATATGAATGTTATACTTACAATACTATCATTTATATTTTCAACTTTTGTGACTTATACATTAAGTAAGATCTTACTAAGAATTTTACGCATTTACATTTTTATTATATTTATATTTTTAATCCCTTGAATAATTAATTTTAATTAATGATTTATTTATGTTTATTATGCTCAAAGGATTAATTAGATTGTACTAAATAATTAATCCTAAAAAGTTACATACATTTTTTTATTTAAATTAATGTTAAATGAAAAAAAATCGTAACAAATTAAAACTAATTTTTTAAACTTCGATGACGATCATTCGCAAATTCGCAAAAAATTTAGCGCACATCTTGCAACGCTCACCCAGCGAGGACTTCACTCGTTTCCCCTCCTCGCGAGTTGGGAATAATAGCGATCCCCGCGCACGACGCATCGCGGCAATATATATGTTGTATCAGCGGCGGAGAACCCGTGAGAGGCGCAGTTGTGTGCGTGTTACACTTTGTGCGGGACGCGGGTTTCATGCCGCGGGCACCTATTTTTTATATTTTAACCGACGATTCCGCAGTGAGCGCGTGTTTGTTTAATTTTTAAGTGACGCCGGGGGCCAACGGGAGGACCGACGCACCAGGCTACTTGCGCGTAAAGTGTATATTCCTCGAGACTGAAAGAGCGAGCCAGCTACCGAAAAAATGGGTGTACCGAAGTTTTTCAGATACATTAGCGAGAGATACCCCTGCCTCAGCGAGAAACTCAAGGAGTATCAGGTAAACGTTCGTTGCGCCCAGGCGACTTTTGTTTTCTTTTTACCCTCGCGCCGGATGCTGGGGGTGGCGGAGAGGACACCAAGGGGCTCGGAGGGCAGCCCGAGCCGTTAGGAATCATCTTATCGACGATAAACATATGATCGCATTGATGTTTTTTTTTACGCGCTCTAACAGAGCGCGGTGCTCCGGGTTTTCAAGGGAATTTCCCTTTCTTTGTTCCCGGGCCACTGACTTTCTTTTGGAACAAATGTTTATTTATACTTGTTCCGGCTATGTTATTTATGTAAGCCTGAAGCAGCCCTTTGGATTTTACTACCAGGAGGAAATCAAATGTTTTTTTGTTTATGCCAATGTGGTAGAATCTATATTTTTATGATAATTATATATGATACTATACTAGTACTTATTTTATGCATTTAAAAGATGTATAGTCTGAAAAGTAGAGACATTTTTAATAATATTGATCAAAAGAATCAAACATTTTTTAAATTTTTGCAATCTGTATCTATCCTGCACTTTTCATGATAACAAAGAATGCTTACAATCTTTATAACCAGATCAAGATATTAATCTAATAATTTTTTATATTCTATTTCTTCTTTGTTACACAAATATAATCTTTTTTCCATCATGTTTTATAGTTGTAAAATAAAGGTGTTATTTTTATTTCAGATTCCTGAGTTCGATAATTTATATTTAGATATGAATGGCATTATTCACAACTGTTCGCACCCAAATGATGCAGATGTATCATTTCGTATAACAGAAGAAACTATATTCAAAAACATATTTCACTATGTAGAAATATTGTTCCGAATTATACAGCCTCAGAAGCTGTTTTTTATGGCTGTGGATGGTGTGGCACCTCGTGCCAAAATTAATCAGCAGAGAGGACGTCGTTTTAGAGCCGCGAAAGAGGCTGAAGTACAAGAAGCAAAGGCAAGGGCCAAAGGTCAAGATATTCCTAAAGAAGCAAGATTTGACTCAAACTGTATTACACCAGGAACAGTATTCATGTCAAAACTTAATGAACAATTAAAGTATTTTATTACTTACAAAGTATCCACTGATAGGTTATGGCAAAAATGCAAAATAATTCTCAGTGGATCAGAGGTGAAACAAACTTGTTTAACTAATGGTTTCCTTTTTATTGCATTGAGATAAATATTTAATAAATTTGATATTTATTGCAGGTACCTGGAGAAGGTGAACATAAAATAATGGATTATATTAGGTATATGAAAGCGCAACCTGACTATGAAGGAAATACTCGTCACTGTTTATATGGCTTAGATGCAGATCTCATAATGTTAGGTTTATGTTCCCATGAACCTCACTTTTCATTGCTTCGTGAAGAAGTAAAGTTTGGGAAAACTCAAAAGAAGATTTTAACTCCTGAGGAGACTAACTTTTGTCTTTTGCATCTGTCTTTAATGAGGGAATATCTTGAACATGAATTTTCTCCAGTCAAAGACAAATTGAACTTCAAGTTCGATATTGAAAAAATAATAGATGATTGGGTTTTAATGGGTTTTCTGGTGGGAAATGATTTCATTCCACATTTACCAAATTTACATATTGAAAATAATGCACTGCCAATTTTGTACAATGCATATATGGAAGTCTTACCTACATTAAATGGTAAAGTTTAATTTATTTTTTAAAAATGCTTACTTTTAAATTCAATGAAAATTGTATTTCTAATGATCTAAATTATTATTCCAGGTTACATTAATGAAGGTGGTACTTTGAATCTTGAACGTTTCGAAAAATTTATGGAAAAACTTGGTCATTATGACATGGAACAGTTTGACGAAATTTATGCCGACCTTAAATATTTTGAAGCTAAAACAGGTCGACGTCCAAATGAATCTGAAAGAACCAGTAAGAGTTCTCCAGACCAAAATGCATCCCCTAAAAAAACTAATAAAGCACTTGATGCTTTAATAATGGCGACAGAAAACGAAGTAAATGTTCTATAATCTTAATAGAAATATTTTAAATCTGATAACCTTCTATATTATTTTATTTTCAGTTTTCTGATGAAGATGAAGAAGATGAGGATTCTGATGAAGATAATGACATGCATATTGAATTTGTACAGCACAAACGTGATTATTATATGACTAAAATGGAATATGAGAATGTTGATGCGTGAGTAACTAAGCTAATAAATAGAATTTAAAAAATGTTTAAAGCAAAAAATATAATGTGAGTTTATAATGATTCAGGGAAATCATGCGTTCTCAAGCAGAGGGTTACATTAGAGCTATACAATGGAATCTCCATTATTATTATAATGGATGTTGCAGTTGGTCGTGGTATTATCCACATCATTATGCACCTTATATATCAGATATTAAGAATTTCAAAGACTTAAAGTTGGAATTTGACATGGGGAAACCGTTTCAGCCATTTGAACAATTATTAGCAGTACTTCCAGCTGCTAGTAAACAGTTATTACCAACAGCTTATCATGGTCTTATGACTGAGGAAAATTCTCCAATTATTAAATATTATCCATTAGACTTTAAAACAGATTTGAATGGTAAAAAGCAAGAGTGGGAAGCGGTTGTTCTTATTCCTTTAATAGACGAGAAAAATTTATTAAAAGGTATTAAATATTGATTAACCAAAGTTTTCTATGAAATTATAATAATTCATTACCAATTTTAGCCATGGAACCATGCAATGTAAAATTAACAGACGAAGAGAAAAAGAGAAATCAGCATGGACCAATGAGTATATTTACGTACACTGAGTCTGAACAAGGAGTATACAAAGCACCTGAATATTTCCCGCCAATTCGAAGTTTTGCACAAATGATACTAGTCGATAGGGAAGATATTTTGGTGGCCCAAGACAAATTAGTTAAAGGCTTGTGCAAGGGAGTACAACTTAGTGTTTACTATCCCGGTTTTCCAACGTTACAACACATTCCTCATACATCCTGCTTGGCCAAAGCAAAGGTAAAAGTGTGGCTATTTTGTACTACAGACATGTGAATATCATTTTCAATGATTACTCATAATTATAAATTTAATGATTGATTTTTTAAAGTTGTTCGTTGTTAGTTACGTTAAAGAATTTTCTTTGCATAAAATTAATTTTTTTTTATAAATAAAAGAGATTTTAATAACTTAGCAATTAATTTAAACATTTTCAGGTAAAAGTATTTGAGCAACCATCGAGACGTGAAAACATGATTCTCAGTGTACTGCCAAAAGAAGTACCACCTATAAACGAGTTAGCTCAAAAGTGGATAAATAAAACAGTATTTATAGGTTGGCCTCATTTAATAGAAGCATTAGTAGTAGGAGTATCAAATTCAAAGACCAAAATCAGCATTGCTCATCCTCAGCCAAAGTTTGGAGAGGGAAATGTTAATTTTATTACTGAAACTATGAATGACTTGCTTCTTGCAGCCTGGAATATGCAAAGGAAAACCATAATCGAAACGTAAACATAATTTAAAAATATATCAAATATTCCGAAAAAAAGCAATTTTTGAATTGTTAATAATTTTCAGAATACATTCGTATTATAATTCTGTAAAAATATTTTGAAAGATATCAAAAATTTTAATTTGTTCTACATTGCATAAAAATTAATTCATTAATCTGTAAATTTCAGTTACAAAAGTCGACTTGGAATTGATTTAGGAGATGTAGATATGATCGTTCACGCTAGTCCAATTCTGGGTAGACAGTATGTTTACGGCGCTCAGGGTAAAATGACTCTTGAAAAACAATGGAATGACCTGGTTTATCCATATGCATACCAAGTTGTCCTTAGTGATATCACAGTGCACAACCCAGATTTCGTACAATTTACATCCATTACGGATGTATTCAAACCGAAATCTATCTGCTTCATGTTGGGTCATCCGCACTATGGTGCCATTGGAGATGTACGCCAATTTCTCAATTTAAACAAAATTTTTTAAATAAGTGTAGAAAAGTAAAATCACGATTGTTTTTGTTAATTTAGGTTGTAGAGCCTGGAGTAGACTTGAAGACGAGTAGAGTAAAAGTCGCCATGAGAGTTGTACCAGAACCCAATTTTACTAATGTCAGACAAGCTCAGGCGGACACTAGGACTAAATTTATGCCTGGAAATATTGCTGCACAACGATTAGGAATCAGTAGCCATCTTCTAAGTAGGATAACAGGAACTATTTTTGTGATAAGCGGAAACGGCGTGGATCCTGCAAATGCAAACAAGCAAAATGTAGGACTGAATTTGAAGTTTAATAAAAAGAATGAAGAGGTAAAATAAAGAAATTATTCTGGAATCGTGTTAAAAAATTATCTTACGCAAGTCATTGTATCATTAACATTGGTAAATATTTTTCTACAGGTGCCTGGATTCACGAAAAAGGATAACAACGGAGTATGGCTGTACAGTGCAAAGGCAGTTGATTTCGTCCGAAATTATATGCAAAAGTTCCCAGAATTATTCGAGCGACTAGAGGACCATCTTTTATCATCCGACATGTTCCTTCAAGAAGACCTGTATCCAGACACCGGGTACTTAGCGTCGATAAATTTATCATCTAACTTTCGTCATTGCTAAAATAAAATCACAGAAGCTTATTCGTATTTTTCCTTGCAGTGCGGATGGCGTGGATGCAACACTCACGTGGCTAAAGGAAAAGCAGAAGGCGTTGGGCACTACTAGGCGCGCCTGCGGTGTCGAGGAATTGGATCCCGAGGTGATTCAATGCATCGAGCGAGATGTGGAGGAGGCTGCCGAAGAGCAGCGTCTAGGCAGTAGGACTGTGATGATGCAAGTAAAGCCGCACTTGTTGTACAAGGCTGGTCTGAATTCAGGCAGGATACCACCGGATTCCAAAGCAACGCATCGTTTACTCGACCGAATCGTCTGCGTGAAGGAGAGTCACACGGTGCCCATTGGCTACAAGGGTACCATCGTCGGCAAACAAAAATCCGAGAACGCGCTGTCCATTCTCTACGAGGTTTTGTTCGACAAACCTTTCGCTGGTACGACTCGTTATTTTCATTGAAATATTAATTTGAAAAATAGGAAAAAGGCGGTTCAACGTTTATTGAATTAAACGAACAAAGAAATGAAGACGATAAATTAATCATCGAAAGGCAACTCTTTATGAATAAAGAACTCGTTAAACTAACCGCATTTTTAGCTACAATAAGTAATAGTTTTAAATAATTTGAACTTAATTACTAAAAATAATCATTAAATTTCTAGGAGGACTCGTAATTCACGACTGTTCCCCCAACCGCGGTTGGAGACTGTCGTCCACGGACTTCATTAACATAAGTCACGGGCTGCGAATTGAAAATAAGAACTCCACCAAAGTAAACCCTGCTATAACAAACTGGAGGCTGCCGCAACCGCAGCAGCAGCAGCAGCAGCAGCAGCCCTTGCCCGTCGGTTTGCAGACGCTGCAACTGCAAAAACGATCACAGGCTCCCACGAACACTTGGAATCCTGATTTCTCTTTCGGAAGGCAGAAACAGCCCCAAGCGCAGGGTAACGGTCGCAATGCAGACTCCACGTCGTCCAGACAGAAGGCTCAACAGCCGACCAATCACAAAAAATATCAGCCGCCGGACGCGGCGACTCTCAACACCTTCCATCCCGCATTCGCGAAGAACAATCAATCCAATAAGCGCAATGGCCCGAACGATTCGCCGAGCCACAGCGCAAGAAAGCCCAGCGCCAATTTCCCAGCTGCCCCCATTGTTCTTCAAAGGCAGCCGGCAGACGGCAATAAGCAGCATTCGCAGAGCAATCAACAATGCCCTTCAGAATATCAGGCTATCTGGAACGAATTAAAAAAGATTCAAGTAAATTTTTTATTTTATTTTTTACATTTTCTAAAGTAAGACTTGAATAACTTTCATGAATTAGCTTTTTAACATTGTCGCGTGTTATCTCTTGCATACATTTTTTATCTGAAATATTAAAGCAATACTGGCTGTAGAAAGATATTCATTTACTATAGAAATTCTTTAAAAAAATTCATGAAATTTTTCATTGTTATAAGTTTTGCTGTTGAGGTGTCCATTTTCTCTTATTAAAAGTGAATTAATCAGCAGCGATTGCTAATAATCGAATCACTGTTATCATTGTTTATGTACTAACTTACTTTGTCTTTATCACAGAAGCCAATGGAGTCGCCGAAGAAACAAGTTCAATCGCCGACAAAAACGAAACCAAATCCACCATCAAATGCTTCTAAAGATTCGGTAAGTAGAACAGCATCTCTGCCAATTACAATCAAGATAATCGAAGTTTCAATACTATATTGCAATAGACAACTACTAAATCATTAATATTTTGCTATTAAAACTTTCTCATTTGCATTTGTTAATGCTTAACTTTTTGATTATTTATACTGCATTGAATAGTTTTTATTTGAAGCTTAAAAGAAATTTCAATTTAAATTAAAAAAAATGATGAATGCATATAACATTGGAATGCGATTAATCTTGCTTGTGCGTACGATTTGCGAGTATGGTTTTTTACGTTTGATGAAATCTGCGTCGAGCGTGCAATGCTAATAGTCTTTTCTTTTTTTTTTACGCAAGCAACCATGGAACACTCAAGTTTGGGTAATTGGATTAATTAACAATTTAGTGTACTATAATGTAGTTGTATTTGTTTATTTTTTAATCTCCTTTATTTTCTTTTATACTTAATAGAGTAGAATTTCTCAGTAGTATATAGCATACAGAACTAATGTAGGACTGATATAAATAGACGAAATATTGATTGTTTAATTATATCGACTGTATCGATGATCTTTTTTTAATTTCTATATTAGTAAATTTCTGTAGCAGTTTTTTTTTTATTTTCATCATTTTGAAATTTTTTTTAGTAAATAAACCGCTCTAGAATTAAATTTACTTTCATTTATATATTCTCTTTTATGTATATCCTTTATTTTTAATTTTTGTAGTTTTTCTTTCTCGTTCGCAGTTTACAATAGTTTAGCTGCACTTTTTGCTTTCTAGATCATAGTTTGCTAGGAAACTCATTTAGTTAACCTGTATACGTAGTTCACATCGAGACATTTATCTTGTAGCTTAGCTGCATATTTTGCTTTCTCAATGGTACACCTTACAGTAAAAAATATTGCCTACTGCTTAGCTATTAGAATTAGTTAATATTGTAAATTAGACAAAAAAAAAAATTTAATTTAACGAAAAATTTAAATTTGCAACTCGCAGCCTCAAGATCCCAGCGCTTTCTTGAAGGCGATGTTGAAAATTTCCGATGAAAGTACGATGAAACCGTCCGCCTCGACTGCGCCGCCTCCAACAAACAAATCTTTAGCATTTCCACAAGCACCAAAAGTTACTGACACCCCGCCGTTGGTGCAACAATTGTTCGATGTACGTTTACTAACGTTTCATTCATTCTTACTTAGGTTTATTATAATTACTTTCCAAAGAATCGAGTCAGTGTACTTATGATAATTTCATTTATAATGATTTATAATTAAATGTTAAGTTTATTTATTTTATTGTTAATGTTAGATTGTTACAAGTGGTTAAATAATTTATAGTCGACTTTTTAAAATGATCACTTTTAAACGATATTGAGATTAAATATTAAGGGCTCACAAAAAAGTTAATACCTGATATCTATGTATTTTATTATAGGTTATTTCTTTTACTAACTATAAGTTATTTTCGTAATAACTATTTCGTAATTACTATTTATAATTTTTTTATTCTAAATCGAAATTACTTTATCTTTTTCTTAAACGTAACATAAACTAATACTGTTTTCCATAATGGAAAAGAATTTTAAAAAGTATTTATGTTGTTCATTGAATCATTCTTAATAATTTTTAAAACATTTAATGTCATCAAATAACAATATTTCATCTTACATTTAAGTTAATTTTAATGTATAACAAAATTTGCATTCATGCTAGAGATAATAATTATACTCACGACATTCATAACAACTAACTAAATCATTGTATACAAAATGAAATTAAGGAACTTGTAGAAAACACTTAAGGTGGTACTGGCTATACAATCTTATATAAAACTTTCCACTAGGAAAAAGTGTTGCCTTTTTTATGATTACGAAGTTTATATAAAAATGCCAAAACGGTAAACTAAGTAACACTCTTTAGCTTAGTCGTTAAACAAAAAACTTGAAAAGAAATTCCAACAAAATGAAAATAGAGATTTATATGCGAAAATTAATTTTTAAAACAGATTGTATACAGTCAGCACCGCTTTAAAAAAAAAGAACTAAATCTGTGTAAGTAAAAATCCATTTGCATTTTAGCATGCTCGGAAGACAGAGATGCAGAGCGGCAAGCACGTGTGGTACTGCTCGCGACTGCTGTCCTATTATCAAATGCTGGGCTCTGGTTTCCCGCGTTACGTCTACTGCGTGAACAAAGAGAATCTTGTTTGCGCTCAAATTACACTGCCGGATGGCAGGACGTTCTGCGGCGAATTTTGCCGCAATCAGAGCGATGCTGCGGAGAGCGCTGCCAAGAAGGTTTGCGAGGTAAGGTTCAAATATTCCATTACCAAAAAATTCAGAAATACAGATTTAAAAATTGTTTAATAACAAGATTAATAACATAAATAATCTGTTAACAGGATCTAAAGTTAGATAAGGTGCCGCCACCGAACATGCAACAGCCACAGCAGCAACAGCAGCAGCCGCCGCCTCCTCATCAACAGCCTAAGCAGATGCGACAACCACCCCCTCAGCAGTGGTTCAACAATCGCATGGGCAACGTGCGTCAATCGCCGCTCCCGCCGGTTTCCATGAACGTGAAGCCGATGCTGCCCGCTGGCTTCCCCCAGGTACCGCTGATGCAGATTCCGATGCCCAAATGGAGCCCGATGGTGCAGCAGAATCCGGGCTACAACGCGCCGATGCCGGGGCCGCCGCACATGCTTATGAACAGCCAGCAGTCCCGCCCGCCGCAGCAAAAGCCTCAGGCTAGATTCCCCCAGCCGCCACCGGTGGGTGGCATCGCCGAGAACAAACCGATCAAACAGGAGTTCACTAAGGTCTTCGTGCCGCTGCAGGCGCAGAAGAAGCGGAACGTCAGCAACCGGCAGGCGAACAACAGCGACCAGAAGCAGAAGACCGACAAGAGAGACGCGCAGGAAAACAAGCCCAAGGAGCAACAGCCCAAGGAGATCGTTTCTAAAGTAATTATTCTTTTAAAACGATATTTTCAGACTGTTGTTTGATTTTTTCTTAATGGATGTGTACGTTTTTTTAGGAGGCAGTGCAGGATAAGATTAGTGGCAATAACAAATCCGGCGAAATCGTCAATCAAAACGTACAGGCGCAAAATACGCAGAACATTCAGAATTCGCAAAATGTGCAGAACGCGCAGAATTCACAGAAGAATCAAAAGACCGTCAAACAGAGACGCTCGAGAGTCGCAGCTAAATTTCAGTCTGATCCGCTGGCTAATGGTGGAGACCGACAGTGAATGGTTAGTTAAAAAACAGTTGTCGAAATATTCAAACATGACTATGCCAGAGGTTTAGGATGTGGAAGCCTCTATTCTATCAACGTGTATTTGTTTTTACTGCTTCAGTTCGTTAGTGCAGATTGTAATTTTAGTAGCTCTTTTTTACAAAGACACGGCAGTCAACTGAGATTATTGTATTTTAAAATACGCGCTCTCGATTTACAATCGTGATACAATTGATGAAAAAAAAAGTGAGAAACAAAATGAATTTTATTTTTGTAAAAATGATCTATTCGAAGTACTGTAAATCATTGAGTGCTTTTTATAAAGAGATTGTGGAAACGATACACATTTGTACAGCAGTTATATTCATTATAAAGTTAAATTAATTATAATTCTCTGTATAAATTCGTTTTTTGTTGACTTAGAATGCATTATTACAATAGCGATTTTACTGTCAAATTACCGATTTTTTTTGAAAATATTTATACAACGCACTCATCAATTTTTTTTTTAATTTTATATATATGTACACTCAAAGACATTTTTAGTTTCTTTTAAAACAAAATGCTTTTTGCCAATAAAAGATAAACAGGCAATAAAGACTTTGTAATATTTTGGATAAGATTAAGGAAAAGACAAAAACAAATACAATAAATTGCTTCTGTAAATTTGCAAAATACATTTCTTAGGTATGAAATAAATAAGTGAAAAATACATTGTTGGTTTTTTTGCCCAAAGCATTGTCATCCAATTGAAAATGTGGAACTCTTGTTTTCCTAGGACGATAATCATCTATTCATGAAAAAAGAAATTCCTATTAATATTCTACGTATGGTTACATGGTGATAAATTTTAAATTAAATCTCAAAAGCGATTATTTTTAGCAATCACAAAAATATAAATATGATGTTTTTCAAAATGTTAATGATCGTCGAAAGCTAAGCTGCACTATAAAATATCCCTTTTAAGAAAAGTTAGTAGATTACAAAATTAATTATTAACTCTCCTAAGTTTAAATTTATTTTAAAAACTAACTTTTTTTTTGAACTGATCTTTTCCTATAAAATTATTGTGCCCCGCACAAAATACAACATGCTTGTCGAAATATAAAAATTTTATTTTTTTGGGTATACTTATTTGGTAGCAACATGAAAATGCAAACCAATTGTGTGTCGCGCGCCTGATCTAGTAAATAAGTAAAAAATATATAGGTCTTTTTTCCAAAGTATTAATTGTTACCCTTTCAAAACAATCGATAACATGTTTCTTCATGCGATTTTAATTTATGGCATAGGTTTTAAGTACTGCATTTATTAAAGTTTTAAGGAATTATATATATCTTTTAGTATATTCTTAGAAATACTCAAATTAATTTACAAAGACTTGCAGTTACATGATTACTTCGGCATGACTTGAAATAAAAAAATCTTTCAGTAAATATGATTCATATTTTTTTAATGAAAAATCTATTTTTTTGACACAGTGCTTTAATTCCTTTGTTGCAAATAGAATGTTCTTAATATTTTGAATTAACAGAATCTTTTTGACTGCATATGAAACTTTCCTGAGTGATCTAGATCATCACAAAAATATAACTTGTAGAACTTCAGTGTTTTATTTTTGAATATTTTTTCGCAAATAAAATTAATTCGAGTACTTCAATTAATATATTATAAGTTAGTATTTGTTTTATTTCAACACAATTAATATAGGTAAACAAAATCGGTGGAGTTTCCCAAACCCAACTACATATAACTCCTTAAATATATTTGTTTTAGGAAAGATCACAGTATATCATTTATATCATTTTCGTCTTTCTATACATAAATCTGATCTTAATTTCAAACGCCTGTCTAATGTTGTTTCACAAATGTAAGGAATGTAAAGCAAATTCTATATTTCCTAGAGTATAAATATGTTTACTCTTATTCTTTATAAATGATTCGAAATTAAAGAAAACAAATGACATGAAAGAAATCACTAACACATTTTATAATACAACAAAAAATGTCGCAGACCGTGAACATACACGCAATCTCGATGAGTAAAATTAGTATTTTTATAAGATTAAAAACGATACTGTTTTGTCTTGGGAGTTATCTGAAAAGTAGCATGTAATTTTTTTTATTCTCGCCTTGAATATATAATATGTACAAGTAGTAAAACTTTGAGTCTTGGCTTTTAGTAACCGATGGCCGCCTACCGGCACTGCATGTAGAAACTGCGAAACTTCTCGTGCAATTGTCGCTTGTAAGTGCGTTCACGCATTATGGCCTGCACAAACACCTCCTTATTATCTTTCAGGCCGGTGGGCGCATTCTCATCAGCGACGGCCAGCCGCAGCCACTGCCCCGTCCAGTACGGGCACGTTTTGTTTAAAGCTAGCATCACCTCCGCGTGAGGTTCTAAACTATTAAGTGGCACTCTTCCTCCTGAAATCATTTTTATCAATAGAGATTTTAAGATGATAAATTTGCAGGAACTTGATCAGTTTTTTTGGGCTACTATTTACCTATACACTGTATAATAGCGCATACTAATTCTTGGCCGATTGGTTGGATGAAAGTTTGTAAATGTGGACTTTGTGTTATTGCTTGCGTTAAGAAATTCGCTGCCGCTTTGCAAGTTTCTGGTAAAAGTAAACAAGCTATTCCTAAAAACAGAAAATTTTTAAATTAATTTTAGCTATTTAAATATCTACAAATTTGGCATACAATATTATAAAAAACTAAATTAAATTATGATGTGAATTAAATGAATGAAAGTTACCTTTTCAATGTTTAAAAGAATTCAAAGAAGTCAATACCTAATGCAATTTGAATTTAGCTTCTTTGTTTACTTTATGACGATTAAGAGTTTTTAATTTAAGAATACTGTTGAATCTTATTAAAAAATGCAGCTACATTCTATATTACAATGTTAATCTTAAGATTCAATTAAAACTGCTTAATTTGGTTTATTTTTTCCACACGATTATTATAAAATATTATTGTTTATAAAAATACCTTACAAAAGTATATTCTTATCTAAATTAATCATTAAATTAGATTTCTTTAATATTAATTAAGAAAAATTTTTTTAATTTTACTTTTTAGAAGTCACGTCAGTTTTTATCTTTGAACTGTCCCATCATTTTCAATTCGTTTTTCTTAATCAAGCTGAACTTCTTCTTGAGATTCTCGATGACCGACAGATTGTTCAACAGTATATTATTGTAAAAGGACTTGAGCTCGTTGTAGGCCACCTCGTGCTCCTTGATGAGCTTGTTGACATGTTCGTTCTTTCTCTCCTCGACCTCGGCGATCTCGATGTTGTGCATGAGCGAGAACTGCTTGTGATACGCCATGAGTTTACCGTCGTACTTGTTCTGTATCTCGGTGCAGTTCTGCTTGAAACCCTCCTTGATCCTCTCGAGGCTCTTGCTCTGTGCGAGCTTGAGCTGGTGGTTTTGGTCGAGGTTCGCCGCGTTCGCCTCGCTCTCGATCCTCATGCTCTTGTTATGATTGTTGAAGATGTCGAGCTTCTGCTGGATGAAGTGGTTCTGGTACTTCTTCAGGGCGACCAGGTGCTCGATGTTGATGTTGGCCTCCTCGGTCTGGTAGCTGTGCACCAGGTGGCTCAGCTTCTTGCGCGCCATCACGGACTCGTCGACGAGCTTCTTGGCGAAGTCCTGGGCGCCCTTGCGGAGCACGCGATTCGTCGAGCGGGACTCTTGCAGCTGCTGGCGCGATATGTCCCAGAACGTCTGGATTTTGTCGCGCTCGATCTGGAAGAAGTTGCGCTCCTCGCGCTCGCGTTCCATCTCCTCCTGGAGCTTCGCCGCGTACACCTCCAGCTGTTCCTTCGTCATCTTTGCAATGTCCACGCCGCCCTCCTTCTTCGCGTTCTTCTTATTCGACATCGTGCTGGTTCACTTGACGATTTTACGATTACGATTACAATTATGATTACTGTTACGCTTACGATACACTGTTTTTTTCTGTTTTGCGAAATAAATCGAAGTTGCGCCGACGGCGAGTAAGCCACGAATAATTTGTTGGTGTGTTAGCTTTTTAGGTTGCTTACGGAGAATATTGAGGAGCAACTGCTCGGGGAGTTGCCTGGTTACTGAATCAACAAAGTTACTTGTTCGCGAGGGAGAACTTAATTATCACCGGTAGTTCGATACAAACAAAATAGACAACAATTAAAACACTTTTAACGATATTCTTTTTCCTAAATTCTTAATTTACACTTTGTTCATTTAGGAATTACGTGCATTTTAATTTTTTTAATCTACTATTTATTCTTTAGTGCCTACTGTAATAAAATTTTTAATATCACTAAAAGAAAATTTTTTGATGAATTTCTATATTTATAATTTCTATATCTATTGTCTAAAACACAAATAGCTGCATATTTTTAACTAAATAACTGACTTATAAACTTTTTTAATTACATTTTTAGAAGAACAGTAATTAAATATCCTCTTTCGACATCCTATTTACAGTAATTTACACGCAAAATATTTACTTTAGAAATGTTGCTTTACTGCAATAAATATAAATTTTCATTCTAACAACTGTAACAGTGAAATCAATACCTTTACACTATCAAATGTTTCATTCATTTATTTCATATCCCTTTAAAGCAACGAAAATCGATAATCAACAAACTTACCACATCGCAGCATTTCGGGCACTTGATCGGGCACCTGCAGGAGCAGTTGAGCGACCCTCTTGCAGACGTGAGCGAGCATGGCGAAGTAGGCCTCGAGAAGCTCGGAGAGCTCGCTCAGGTCGCCGCCGACCTGCTGACAAGTGGCGACGCCGCGCAGAGTGAGCTCGCTCATATCGCTGAACACCGGCTCGATTTGGCTCTTGAGGCGGCGGCCGAACTGGCGCACCAGGTCCTTGAGGAAGCCCAGGGCTGCCGGGTGCGGCCGGATCTTATACGAGGCGCTGACCAGGACCAGCAGGTTCGTCGTGTCCGCGTCCGAGTTGTACAGCGATGGCAACGACTTTTGTGCGCAGTTGTGCATCGCCTCCAGCACCACGTCGTTCCTGCTCCATTCTGGGTGATTCACGATCTGTGTGGAGAAGTAGACTTTTACTTCGAATGTTCGAAAGCGATTTGGATTTATACAGTTTTTAACAGTCAGTGAAATAAATGAAATAGCAAAGTACCGCTTGAAATATGGGTAACAAGGCCTCGAGAACGGCGCAGCCGATGTCCCCATCGAGCGTCGTGAAGAACACCGTGATCATCTTCAGCTGATTGACGACTGCGACCTGCGCCTCGTTCACGGGTAACTGAAGCAGCTCCCTGAGCCTCATAACGAAGAGGCCGAGGGTCGCCTCGAGGTGCGAAAGTTGCTCTTCCCTCGAGCCCAGAGTGTTCAGCAACTTGCCGGCGGCGTACATGAGGCGCAGACCCTCACCCGCGCCCGGTGTCACGTTCGGCAACATGCGACCGATCGTGTCGAGGATCGACGGCGCGAGTGGCGCCAGGTGCTGGTGGCAGTCGCGCGTTATGTCCTTCAAGGCCATGCTGGCAGCGGACGCCGTGATCGGACCGCCGCCGAGCCCCAGGGCCACCAGCTTCAGCGATTGCTCCAGCCAAGGGTCCGGATGGTCGCCTATCCAACTTGCGCAGTTGCCCACCGCTGAGCATGCGCTTGCCAATACCTGAGAAGAAAATAGGTCTTCTTAGTTACCCGTTGAATTAATTCGTTTTTTGTTTGCTTTTCAATATTTTTAATTTTAAATCTTTAAATTATTATATTCAACTTCGATGAAACGTTAGTAAAGTTTTTTAGTTTTTTAATATAGTATAATATCAATTTTATAAATTGTAGCTTTTTTTCAAGCACTTGAAATGTAATCCTTTCCATTAGGACTAATGACAAACAAAATTCACTGAAAAAAAGAAGCTATTATATATATTAGTTGCAAATTGTCGACTATATACTGTTTTAAATAGTGTATTATTGGTGTTATGTACCGACTCTAAAACATAGTTATATGACAGCTTTTAAATCCGGATTTAGTAGCAGTTCATGCAGTGACTAAATTTAAAATTTTTTTTATTTCAGTATTCTTAGTGATTTTCAAAACCTCCTACCTCTCTTGGGTATATTTCATAAGGTATATGCGACATGATTAAATCCAATATCGCTCCTACATACTGATTATCAGTTTCACCATTTAGATTATCACATATTGCTTTAAAAGCGTGGATAGTCGACTCGACTTCTGTCCACCTGGATACGTCGTTGTGTGATTGACTCAGCCTGTGTCCGAGAATTATGAACAGATCCGCTTGTAATACATTGTAACAATAGTTCAGCGTGTCCGCAGCGTCTTGCCTGAAAGTGAAAATGAAGTTTTATTTCTCCGGTACATCTTCTTCCAATTTGACAAAGAAAATCCGGGCACCTGTAACAGCGGAGCAGCTCTCGCTCCTCGGGAGTACCGGCTTCGCTGGGCGAGCGGGGCAACGTGGCCTTTTTGAGCAGCGCGTGCGCCAGCCTCGTGTAAATGGGCTTAAGGGCCAGGGTGGCCTGTTTGTCGAACGGTTCGTCTAGGCTGCCGCGATCGTCCTGCAGCGCGTACCAGAAGCCGAAGGGTATGCAGCTGCGCCTCTCGTCGACGGGGTAGCGGCCCTCCTGCTCCGAGCACTCGAGCAAGTACTCGGTCACCTTATGGGCGGTCCACTTCATCTGTTCGTTCATCGTCTCGTGGCCTGCCAAGGCCAACAGCAGGCTCCGACTGTGCGCCTCGCCTAGGGCCGTCAGGATCTCATAGTAATACTTAGCGCCGTGCTCCTGCACCACGAGGATTAGGCTCTTTGCCCACTCCCAGAACAGCTGGGGTTGTCTGTATAGCTCCGTGTGAGTCACCAACATCGTTAGGCACTCCTGGGTAACCTCCCACCTCTTGGGTAAACCCCACTCGCGACTATCTCCACCCTCCATCTCTTCCCTAGAAATGATTTTTAGTGTATTTATTTATAAATTGATCTTTTCGATGAGTGGTAAGTAGGTGAATTGGCAAATTACCTCGGTAAATAACGACCAGCTGCTAGCAGCAGATGATTATAAATAGGCCCCATGGTCTCCAGAGGCAGCAAACCAAGTTTTAACCAAGAAACAGTACATTCTATGCACGAGAGGTGTAAGGCATCACTGTTACTATCATTAACTTGACTGCACAGAGTAAAAACCTCTTGTAAAAGTAGAGCAGTTTTACGCCAGTTATCCAATATACTTTCTCGAACTCTTAACTTTATATCATTTTGATGCCTGTTGTACTAAAACAATTAATAATTCATTGTAGATTATTTCTTAGTAATTTGCACACAAAAAATGAAATTTCTTGTGTACATTGAACATTCATATAAAAATTTAATAAAAAAATATTTACTTCTCTAGGAATTTCTTCAATCACTCGCATAAGCAGATCTACAGTTGTAGGTGAATTATATGGTAAAATTTCCATTAATTCCTCTACCATACATTTTTCTTTAAGTTTTGTTTGTGATATAGTATAATTAGTCATAAAAGCAGCTAACTAAAAATATCAGAAAAATAAAAAATATTTATTAATAACACTATTTGGCTGAACTATCCAATTTAATAGTTCAATATTTTTTACCGCTTGACACAGCCTTGATAAAGCAATTTTAGAGGTTCCAGGACTCTTTAGCACTTGCAGTATTCGAGCTTGCAAAGCTAAATATTCTGATTTTGGCACTTCACTCCAATGTTTCGTTATCTTTGCATGTAATGTAGTTGCGGCAAAGAATTGCACTTCTCCCGACTGTAACCAACATTCAAGTGATAAGTCCAACTTAAATTATCTTTGTCGCTTGTAGAAGTATCATTGTTTAACTATTACCTTCGACGGGTCCAATAACTGCCAGACAAAAGTCCAGGCTTCTGGCGATGCCTGGGCCTGTACAAGCCACGAATGAGTGTCATTGTCACCTGACGCATAAAATCTTTTCACAGCATTTTCAACGGTAGTTGCATGATCCATTCCCCACTGTTTGTTAAAACTGCTTAAAGTAAACTATTGCTCAGATCCAATTGACTACGTATTCTGAAATTAAAAAGAAAAGCCAACTTTCACGATACTGCAGATTAAAAACAAAAATTGACAATGGGTCAAGATCCATGAAAATTTTAAGCTTCACGATTCGAGTTAAGGCTGTTTCCAGAAGGTAAACAACAAACATTTCTCAACACCAAGCTAATTTTATAAAAAAGAACTCCCGAAAAATGCAAGGTCGAAAATATCTTTTCATACACCTATACAGTATTGAATTTCGCAAAATAATCAGTGCATCGTAAGTTGCAACTCATAACCTTTTTGCTCGGACACCCACACAAAGGCTTGACAGAAGGCAGCCCGGCGCGGAAGTGCAACGCCGGAAGTTGGAAAATCCTTTAAAAAAATTTTATAAATAAACTTTCCGTGCGAACTCCGGACGGCCGGACTAGTTAGGAAAGTACTTATACTGTGTACTGTACCAACTGTACTATGTCTATATACTCTATACCACAGTATAATATAGTGTCACTTTGTACTTCGTGGCGCAGCGCGCAGATACGGTGTGGCTGTGACGCCGTGTGCAGGGTATGCAGTGGGCGCGATAAAGTTGTCAGTCGGTCTCGGTCGCATGCGACTAAAGAAGTACAACATTAAAATGTACTTAGTGTCTGTGACATTTTTTAATTAAATAATCTATTAGATTATGACTCTTGCATAATTTTACTTAAAAATATAAGTAATTTAATACGCTACATTACCTAGGTTTGAGGGTTATGTTTGCCGGTTTCTTTCTTATTTTAATTCTATTGTAAGGTAACTACATTCAACATTGAATATTTTACCTTCTATATAAATGATTTTTCATTGCTTGAAACGTCCACTTCACACTTCAATGATGGACACCGAGACTGACTGCACTCCAAATAAAGGTAAATTAATCCATCGATTTACTATTAGGGCTTAGTAAATTAAATACATATATAATATATAAACTTTAATATTGCATTTGTAGCATATTTTAAATGTGTACACAAATTTACAAAGAATCTGCTTTTTTTATTTTAGTTGCATTAGTAGAACGGAATGTCGCACCACAAGGAATTGAATTTGTTAATGCATATGCTGTAGCTAAAAAAGCTCCAAATGATTTAGTAGATTTGGCAATGGAAATTCAAAAAGTAAATATTACTGTTATTAATTTTTAATTATTAGTAGATGTTTCAGAATTATATTTTAAAACTTTATTCTTATTTCAGGCTGACAACTATGTTAAAGCAAATGCTTGTAGCAAATTACAAATTATTGCTGAACAAATGCGCTTTTTACAACAGCAGGCTGAACGAGTATTATTGGAAGCAAGGGATCATAAATCGTTGCATCATGCAGCTTGTAATTTTGTAAAACATCCTGGAAATGTGTATCACCTATATGAAAGAGAATCAGGGCAGCAGTATTTTTCAATGCTTAGTCCACAGGTGTGCAGAATATATTTATTATAATTTATTCTAGTTATTTAAGCTCTTATTTTAATATCAGTAGAAACTGTAATTTTAAATATTATATTGTTTAGTAAGTAACTACACAAAAGATTAATATTTCAATTTAATGTTTTTATTTTTTTTTTTTAATTTATATTACATATGTAGTAGAATTTCTTAGAAAACAAAATAATAATGTATTTGCCTTATTATAATGTTTATTCAATAATGACAAAAATATTTTCTTTTACAGGAATGGGGTGATACTGCTCCAAAGCAGATCTATAAAGGATCTTTCAGACTAGAACACGACCATTCGTGGACTCCATTATCAGATGTTCATATTAAAGACAAAGAGCTGGCCATGATCAACAAAGTTTATCAAAGTACTGAGAATTCAACAAGTGCAACCTTAACTAATTATATGAGCATAGACACCAGTTGATACATTTTATTTTCTAACATTAAGTTATAGCGGTTATTATAATTATTATGGTTTGAGATCGAAAACTTTGTAAAGAAGAACAGAAGCTTCCTTGTGAATTTTTAGATTAATGAGTGTCCATTAAGTACAAATTCAGTCACTTTAGATTTATAGTGTTAGTTTTACATGCGACTGTTGAATAATACATTTGTGTCAATTCTACAATGTCTTATCAATAAAGATTATCAATAAAGTTTATTTTCATTTTAATTTAAAATTATTCTTTAGAAAAAAAAGCAACAGAATCCCAAAAAGTCACTCAAACGTGCACAGTTTGCAGGTGTGGTAAAATTGTGTAAAACTAATGCTTCATTTTTTAAAGAAAATTTATTGTTTTTTTATTCTCTAATATAACAAGAGCTACGTTTCATGCTCCAGCATGACATGTAGCAAGGACTATGGCTGACTTGGATTACTTTGGGCTGCTTTAAATAGCAGGCCATGCTAATGTACAATTAGATTAATTACCGCCGATCGAAAAAATTCCCTTTGTACAATTGATTTTAAGTTTATTAAAAACTATATGGCAATACGATATGTTGGAAAACAAATTTTTAGAAGTCTAGAAAAACAAAGTATTTTTTTATTTTTGAGAATTTATATTTTGATTTGATTTTTTTATACAAATGTTTCATTTTGAATTTGTATAATAAAACTCATTACTTTCAGTGTTTAAATTGTTAGATTTAACAAATTTAAAAAATAAATTTTAATTTTTACAATTAAAAATTTTAGTTTTATCATTATGCCTGTACATTTTGACATATTTTTAATTTAAATGTCTTGCCTCTTACTAACATTTTTTAAACTTTTTTTCTGGCGAATAAAATTACTTTCAGTTATGTAAAGTTCAATAAACAATACAAATTATTTTTCCATTTTTTAACAGCAATCTTAAATCATAATAAAAGGAGTTGAAGGGTTTGGCAATCCTTTAAAAAATAATTATGCTTAGTATCATATAATCATCTTGGCAGCACTGGAATCAAACAATAGCTTTGAAGATTCGTAACCATAATCTCTTTTCCCAAAAATCATTCTTCTGGCAGCTATTGCAATTAAAAAAAAGGCACTATCTAATAAACAATTAACGTGTCGTCAACAGTTGCTTTTTCGGGAATTTATCGCCTGGAAAGTCATTAATTGCGATCAATTTGCTTTCCACTATACGTAAACCAAGTTATCACTGCGACTCTTGGTTTCACGTGTGGCCCGTCTACGTCATGTGGTGTTTACACGATGAGCTGAAAACAAAGCAATACATTTGATTCCATAAGGATTATTTAAATAAATTCATAAATTTTTAGTCAAAAATAATTTTTGTTTTCATAAAACAATTGATGAATTTGTAAGGTATAAATTTACAAATTCCACTTTCTTAGTTAAGAATGTGACATTTCGACCTAGGCTGCTCAGTAAATTTTATTAAACTTTTCCAGACATGCTGCCAATCAATTTTTTTTACAGCAAATGATATTTAAAAATAAAAATGAGAAACCCTCTGAACAAACTGTCACATTCTTGGAAGGTGTTTCTAAATCTTCAATATTCTTGAAATTAAAAATAAATTTTTATAAATGTCTTCTAATTTACTTTTTAAGTAGTTATTGTTACTTACATGGTTTGGGTATCCTCAGAGGCTCAGTGTCTTTTATAATACACTCATGAGTTTGCATGTGGAACAAATATTGTAACAGCAACTGCTTATCGTCACCAGGGCATGGATCATAGAAGCCAGGCAATTGACTCTGCAAAATAAAATATATTAATAATTCGTCAAAATTTAAAGACCGAAATGTAAAAGTTTAATTGACATAGAATTTACCTTAGACGCGTTGTGCAAAACGAGTTTCGAGTCTTTAACGAGGCACTGCAATGGGATCGTCACGTCAATGATCTCATCCCTCTGACCGGTGATCATATCCTCGGGGCTGCTAGACCGACCTTGCGGATAAACGAATCTACCGTACAAGGCCTTAGTGATGATGAGCCCCTTTTTGGCCTCCTCTTCAGCCCTGATCCTGCTGAAGGTGGCCTTCATGAGATCGACCGCGGCTTTGGCCTCGCGCTGCTTCTCCTGCTTCATTCGCTTATTCGCCTCGCGTTGCTTGTCTTTGTCGCGCTGCTTGCGCTCGCGAACTATTGGGTCGACGATGAAATTTTTCAACAGCACCCAACTGATGAGAGGCGCGACTGTGGCGTAAAATACCGGTGCCGGAAATACTTCGTCGCTTAGACGGATAGGAAAAGAGTAAGTTTGGTAAGCGCGTTTCAAACGCACACGAAGACTAACACCGGTAGGTGATCCCACGTGGATTATTGCAGAGAGCGAGGTATGCTTCGACAGCTTCTTCTCAGCTCCGTATTCCACAGCCCAGCCAAATGTGCCAAATCTGAAAATTGAAAATTATTAGTTTTAAATTCGTTGAATTGAGGTGAATAATGTTTCAGAAAAATGTTTGTTGCAGTAGGCCTTACTTTACGTGTCCTTTTAGATCTAACTGCCTTTCTTCTAACTTATGTGTATAACTCAGGCTTACAAACGACCGAAGCATAGCAAATTCTATTGAAAAGGCAGTGTATGAATAAGGTGTACTCCTTACGATTGTTGTGTTCATTCCACTTTGAATTCCTAATCTATATGTGAGGTAACCAAGTGTATGTGTGTCCAACTGCATTGTGAGAGCTGGAAACAAATGTTTACTCATTAAATTTTGTTACAAAAATATTTAGAATTTTTTGGATAAATTGATGTGTGCCTTTACTCACTTCCAACTAATCCAGGCCTAATTTCATTAGGATTAAACTGTAATACGGATCCGCCATTGAAGAAAATTCTTTTTGTCAGTGATCTGTAACCCCTGAATGCTAAAGTTGGTCCACTGCCTGCACCAACCTCCACTTCAAACCATCCCTTAGTCGACACAAGACGTCTTACTGCAAAATTGATTGAACCTTGGCCCACTCCATTTTTCACCCCCAATTCACCTCCAAGTACTGCAGTATCTTTTATCGTCAATGGAGCTTCAATGGACTGAGTGAATGACATACCGCTGACTTCAATTGATGAAAATATGCTGTCTCTATAATAAACAAATATAATTCTTAGGTAATCATCTAATGAATGTGTAGAAAACTAAACAGAATAAATGTGTAAAATCCAAACCTATTAATTCTCATCTCACTGTGTATAGCAATTATAAAATAAAATTATATTATTGTTTGTAAAATTTAAAATATGTATTGAGAGTGAATTAAAAAAAAATGCAACATTTTTTAAAGTGTAGTTTTAATTATACAAATTTAGTGATTTATACCCATAATAAAAAATTATTAAAAAAAATAATTTTACTAAATATTTTGAAGAAAGACTCTAAGAATATGATAAATATTTTCAACATACCCAAGATCATTGAATTCATCGCTATATTCATCTGAATATCTATTAAACAGGTCTGTAGCATTGATGTTAACTGTAACATTTCCTTTGGGATTAGTGCGCATTAACAGCCTTCTTTCTTCTTCTTCTTTAGCAAGACGCTCGTACTCCTCTCTTAATTCTTGAGGAGTTTTTGTGCGCAACGCTATTTCCCATCCTTCTGTCTGCAATCCTCTGACTCCCAAGGAATCATATATTGCTCTCTTGTGTGGGTCACTGAGTACTAATGAACAGAAATTTATTTTCACTTGCACTCTAACTTTTATTCTACTACACTTACTTAAAGTATCACTAACTCTATTTGATGCAGTTAATCATACCTTCGTAAGCTTTGTTTGTCCTATTGAAAAGCACTTCAGCATCTTTTTTGAGTGCAGGATCGGTGTGCTTATCAGGATGGTAAAGTTTACTGAGCCTCCTATATGCATTGCTTATTTCATCTGGAGATGCCTGAAAGTAGAACATGAAATCAGTAAAAATTTATAATACTTCTTAATTAGATAAAATAGTTACATTGCTTTATTATTTCAATTTAGTAAATAATTAATAAAACGTTAAATTTTATTTACAATTTTATTGCTTTAACACGTGCAACAGATAGTCATTTATATAATATTTTGCATCATCAGTGGCTTCAAATTTAAAAAAAAATATTGACCTCGGTTATATATTTAAAACAAAAATATAAATTCAACACTCCAGAAAGTTTTTTTCATTTCAATAACTTTTTTATTGAGATTACTTAGATATTGTGATATTAATATGGATCTTTAAGCAGCGGTTAAAAAGCTGCTCCAAATAAATTTTTATAAACATGAATGAAAAGATAAAAACAATGACCTACTTAATTATGAAATAGGTCTATTGAACACAAGGCTTGAAACATCTTGTTAAAATCATTGATTATCCACACAATAACTAAAAAGGAAATTAGATAACTCCTGTGCTGAAGTACTGTTATTGATTACATATTGATTTTCTCCAATTAACAAACGGTTATATCCTACACTTCATGAAAGCAATTCCTGTGCATCAACACTAACAAACATTTGCAAAAGTTCAGTCAACCCCATCATCGAACTAACTGCCAATAAAAATCCTCCCGTTGAACCACTCCAAGAAACCCATCTCGTATTCACTCTCGACTCCCGCACCTGCCCACACCGCGAAGCGAGCACCTTAACCTCGGAATTCTAAGTTCCGGGTACCGCGACTCAAGGACACCCAAATGCGCGAGGAAGGAAAGAAAAAAAAAGGAGTCGACGAGCCGGTGGCCCGTTACGTCAGCAGGTCGCGGTCGCCCGGTCACGTGGACCACGCTGTCGCCCCGGGGTGTGCAGCGTCGATCGACGAGGACTCGACGTCGTCGAGGCTCCGGATCGCAGCTTCCCCAACTCACGTTTCTCGCGATGTTCAGGAAGGTGTAGTAGTCCTCCTCGAAGCGGCCCTCGCGCTCCTCCTCGTCCATGCTGACGGCTGTCTGCGGGCGGCCGCGGGCGCCTCGACGTCGGGGGGCCGGGGGGAGGACTGGGGGGGCACGGGCCGGGGCACACTGCACACACTACACCTCGTCGCCGAGGCTCGCGTGTTCTTCCGCTCCCTCCTGCGTGCGGTGCGAGTTGCGACGACGTCCGCCGCTGCGGCTGCGGCCTGGCCTTTGATTCGTTATACGCTGCACGCTCGCAGGGGCTGTCCGAGAGAGACTCTCGCCGCAGCGCGCGCACGTGCGGCCCCCTCTACATCCGAGGAGCGCGGCTCGCCGGCGGTTTCGCTCGATTCGCGATGTTGATTCTCTTATTATGCGAATGGTGAGCACATCATTAAGTACATATGTGATTTTTTTTTTGGAGCCGCGAAGGAAAGGCTGGAAAGCAAGGGTGATGCACCACAGTCTCGTACAAGAATCGTGTTTCGCACGTGTGTCAATTAGCAAGATAATATTAATACACAGTGTTATATGTAGTACTACTACTAATATAATACTGTAGTACGTCGATCAGGTACTCAATCGTGACGGAGTTATGAAGTATAATACTACTTTAAGAAGGAAACAATTCGAAAGATTTTCAGCCTTGGATATAGTTTCAAGGTAAGATTCAAAAAAATATATTTATAAAAATATACTTTCTCATGAGAAACAGTATTTCCAAACCTTTCTGATAGGGCATGTTTCGATTTTTTATTTTGACTTTAATATACAATACTTTTTTTTTGACTTTTTTATACAATACAAGATTTTTAATTATAGAAACATAGTTTCAAGAGAGCATATATAGATACAGGTGTTTTATAACCTGCAGATAATAAGTGATATATAGGCGATTTAATAATCGGTAGAAATCAGTGAATTATATACATAAGTTAATTTAAAAAATTGTGTATATTATTTTTGCGCGTTATTTAATAAAAAATTAATAATATTTAATTTCACTAACTTTCTAAAAATATAGAAAATATATTAATTTCAATAAAGTGATGTTAGAATTTATTTTTATGTTGCACAAACACTTGTATTAAAAAATATTAAGGTTTATATCTGCAAAATTTCTTAATTAAAGTAGGAGTATTTTGAGATTAGTATATTAAATTTTGACGTTAAAAAATAGAATATTGTAATAAGTAAATTTCAGAGCTTTCAAAATGTTAATTGAGCCCATTATTTTTGCATCGAGCTTCCGCTTTAACCGACTACTTACATCATTCAAAAGCTCTTACATGTTTGACGGATTGGCGTCGGATGTCACCACCAGTATCAAAGGAGAGCCGTGGGAGTATCGCTTTAAAGCTGTGGTATTCATTATAAAGTGATGGCCCTAAGAACATCCACTTCTAAAGGAAAATTCTTCAATATTCGATAGAAAGGTAAACTCATTCTTCTTCTTAGACTTTATATGTCTTCATTTTTTACAGTGAATCAAAATTTTATTCATTATAGGTGTATAAGTAGTTTGAATTTCGTTTTGCCATATATTATATTCATTTTATCAAAATTGTAAATAATTAGTGCGTAATATCCATAAAAAAATTAGTTTACCTCTTTTAATAATTTAGATTTCAAACATATATACTACAATATTATATGTAGAATATAATTCACACATATTAATATCACAAAATCTACATTCTCCTTAAGATTTTTTACTGTATTATTTTTTCAATTTAATATCGCAGATGATCGACGCGCTTGAAATACTGCGTGTACGCAGAGGCAGAAAGGGCGAGCGGACACTGACGTATCTACAAATTTGTTGGTGTGCAGCGACCAAGAAAAACTTTGTTGGCCTTGATGACACGTACAAAGTGACCCCGCAAGAAGTCGAGTCCGTGAACTTTATCCAATTGTGGTAAGACTAAGCTTTTTTCATACTTTGTAACTAATTTTACAGTATTGTCGTGTCCACAAAGACATCACACGTATTAAAATGTTTTATTTTAAATTATAATTATAAATGTATTCGCATACTAGTATATAATGTAAAATTTAATTTTTTTTTATTAGCTCCGATATTCAAGAATTATTGTTCAATCCGAAATCACGAGGTCGCTTCAATCTTACTATAGGATCTCAACTAACTTACGGATCGCTAAGGATATTTGAATATCAGACAATTTCACTTGAAGGTAATAGTACTTTTTTAGTCGTACGTTATATTCTTATAATTTGCATATGCTGTTACTGCATAATATGTAATGAAATTTAACAAGTGCATTTAAAAATTTTCTATTACACAATTTTTTATTTTAGAAAAGTCAGAAAAAGCTTTCAATTCAATGATCGATTACGGCAATAGTCAAGATGATGGAGGGAAAACGAAGAAATCTAAGTTAGTGGGTGATAAAAATATTGCGAATTATGAATAATTACAGATTGAGTGACAATCGATTTACTTAGTTTTAAAATTTAGTTTAGTTGCGTAAATAATTATTTTAGGAAAATTAAATCAACCAACGACGAACCTCCATCGTACCCTACTATAGAAGATTTTTCAGACGTCGATGTTAATGATCTTTTCGGCGACGATGATCATCGCAAAGATGAACACCTTATGGAAGACGTAGATCAATTTTTAGAAACGGTACTTTATTCTCTCTCCTTTTTGCAAAAATTATCGCATACTGTGCAATCTTAGAATTAAGCGATATGCTTGGAAAAATTAAAAATATTTAATATTTAATAAGCAAATCAATTGATTGCATGAGTATTGTAGTATGACTATACTAGTCACATATCAGTTTTTCTCCATATAGTCTTTCTATAATTATTAATTACTCTTATTTTTAAGGAATCGCATTTGAGTTTTCAAACCCAATGTTCAGATATCGAAAAAGTAATGCAGGAGCTTTATCAAGAAATGCAAAGGTATTAAGATCGATTTATCTAGCTCATTTAAATTTTTAACTGTTTCAGTATAAATTTACAATAATAACTAAACAAATTAAACATTCATCTTTTTTATAGAAATGAAGCGCGATCGAGACGTGGTACTCCGCAACGTCCAGAGGCAAATCATACTGAAATTTTACGTCAGGCTTCTATAAGAACACCACAAAGACCTCCACCGGTAACGGTTTTACATTTATTAATGTTATACCAAGTTTGTATATATTTACATCTCGACCAATTTCTTAAAATCGATACACATATTCTTCTTTTATCGAAGCATGATTAAATGAATTTCTGTATTTCAATGTAATATTTGCCTTATAATATACTTACGAGAATCTATAACTTTTTACTAAAACTCTATAATGTAAGAAATAATGGTACGTATTCCTTTTTGCAGCATACAGCCTCATCGTCGTCGGAATCCGCGAGAAGCGCGGTATCACCGCCGTCGAGTCAAAGGTCGGGTTCTCAGCTGCACACTTCCGTGTTCGAGGGTGTTCGTGCGACACATTTTGATGCGCCGTTGGTCGAGTCGGAGGTCCTTCCCGAGGCCGCAATGCCCGACGAGCCGCCACTTTCTCAATCGTGCATTGCAGCGACTAATAGTTCCGCCGCACCCCCGCGTGAGTGCCACTCTAGGTTTTTCGAAAAATGTTTTGATGAATAATGCTTCGTTTACCTGCTTTTTAAATCTGAGTTATGAGAAACTAGATTTGTGAAGAAATATTGTTGGATGAATCTGTTTTATACTTTCGAGAAATCAAGATTAACTGAAAATCAAGTCAAAAATGTATTATTATAATTAGGAATACTTTTAAAATTTGCTAAAAATATTTTAGTCAGGTAGCATTTACAGTATAGCATTAACATGTAAATTAAAAAAAACGAATTTTTGCAGTACCTGAGATCAATGTCACGTCTGACAGTGTTGAACCCATGGACCCACAACCGCCCGAAGAGAATTTTCCGTCGATCCAAGAGGGCACCGAAGAAATAAACGTCGAAGCAAATGTTGACCAGTTATTGGGAAAGAATTTAAGACTCGATAAAGATAATCAGATCGAAATTCCAAGATCGACACCAAAAAGGGACCTTCACACGAAAAAAGTAATATAATATCTAATAACTTTAATAAATTAACTCTAACATGAATTTTTGTTTATTCCAGATTAATGTTAAAATCCAACTTAGAAAGATCCCCAATAAGAAAGTACCTGCGCAAACGTTGCTTACATCACCCGCGACTAGCTGTCCTATTGGTATGAGAAAAGGCGTAATGTGCTCGAAGCTTTTAACTAATCAGTTTGTTAGTATTCTTCTGTCGAGAGAACATGCACGTGAGTTCTGTTATTTTTACGAAAAACATATAAAGATAAATTTGCGAATTCTTTTGAGCATTTCAAGATGATCATACACAAATCATATTTTTAATTTTTTAAGACAATACGGCAACCGTGATTTCAGTTTTACAAACGTCTTCGAAAACTGAAACTTTGAAAATTTGATACGATTCATAAAAACATTTTTTAAATTAATTTTAACTGCTCGCCTGTTTTGTTCGTAGTGAAAGCTCCAAAAGCAACTGCGGGACATGAGACTGCGGAAAAAGTGAGCAGAGATGAAGAAAAAGAAGAAATCGAGCACTCTCCTCCTAAAATTAGGAAGACTAAAGAGACTACTGAAATTCAACACCTGGCCAGTGACCACGATTCTGAAATGCTAACCGAAACAGTTGTTCCGGAGAACAATGAGGTCGAACCTCCACTAGCTCGCCCGGATCCACCAGGAGAGATGCAAACTGATAACGTCGAATTCGATGATTCGACGCAAATCGAAGATAACATTCGCGACGATCCAGGAGTTAGCAATAGGCCGAGAAAAAAATCGAGCAGTTTTAATGAGGATATCCGAAAAGAAGAACCTAAGAGTAAACAGCCCAAATTACAAGAGACTGACGAAGATGCGCAATCAGAGTTAATGCATCTTTTTTTTAATACTAATTTTGTTTTAATGTTGTTGTTGGTTATAAAATATTACTTGTTTTACAGGATTGACAAGAACAAAGCTGCTTTCTACGATAAACTAAAATCTTTATGGCGTTCCAAGAAAATGAGTAAAGGACGTAAGAGCAAAGATGGGAAGGCAAAAGTAGATTTTAAAGAAATTGTTCATCCTGATAGGTGCAACGTAATTGATGCTATTATTATTTTGATACATTGCTTCGGTGATTATACTTAAATGTTTTTAATCGTAGATAGATATAAGCTACAGTTTACATATGAATTTTTTTTTCGTTTGACGTTTCAGAGTTGGAGAAGGATGGGAAACTATTCATTGAACAAAAAAAGCCCCATGATCCTTTGTATCTTGTGAAGCCATGAAGACAAATCATTCATTATTTTTTTATAAATAATACTGAAGAATATCTATTATTGACTTTATTGTAATAATTATTACTTCTTTTCATTAGATATAAAACGTTAAAGTTATGTTTTATTTTGACAGAGATTTAACACACAATACTTATAAAAGTATTGCACTGTTTATTGTTAAAGTTGTAGATAAAAATGTATTTATAATTACACTTATAATGCTCACTGCTTTTTTATTATTTGCATACAAATATTGATATTTTCATTGCAGTAGTTTATTACTTTGTTAACAAAAAGTTAATTGTTTTGATTTTCAACAATTTGATGAATTTCGCTCTTCATTGATAGAACCCTTATATTAATTTGTGTAACCAATGTAAAACTATGAATTATACTTTTGATAAGATAGTTAATATACTTGAAAAGGAAAGTCAGTGAGATTTTCATAAAAAATATATCAAACAATTACTGTAGCAATGTAAGCACAAAATAGTAATCTTCGTTCACATCATAAGTTAATTGTAAATCTGCAGGTGAGAAACATGTAATATATTTTACGAAAGAGGTGAGCTTATGAGAATTGCAATTTGCCATTCAATCAAGCGGAATATAATTTTAACATAATAGTAATATGTACCTTCATACATGTTAATATAATGTAAGACTAATTTTTTTGTAAGTTTACTAAGATAATACAACGAAAATCCAGATCGTCTTAAGTACTTTTCCTTGTAATTCTGATTATTCTTTCTGATTTTCTTGTAATTCTCAAACCATCATTTGAGTATTTTAATCTAATTAATCCCTTCGCGGGCACAACCCTCTATACTTAATTTTTTCATTGCGTTAAACCACACCAATCTTTTAGGCTCGAAAATCTGCCTAAACATTTACGTCGCGCTCTCGAGAGCGCATAAACGCCCGATCGTAAAACGCGATGCAACTAACACGAAGAAGGCGCATAGTACGAATGCACAGAAAAAGGAGGCAGTGTCGCGGGCGCGCGTCGATCATTTTTTTTACGAGGGCGCGCGCGACCCAGATATATTTTTCCCTTCGATGCGGACGCTCGTAAATTTCTAGTCGAGTGCGCAGTAAAAAGAAAATGTATACAATCGACAATTGATCGAAGAAACGTAATGCTACGGCCTTCTTACAAGACAATAGGAGTTAATCGGAAGGGCTAGGAAGAGGTAAAGTATTTAATTAAATAATTGAGTCGATTTTTACGTGATCTCATATTAATAATGCGGAGTGCATTGTATTCGAATTGCGTTACTTGCATCGTAGTTCGGCAGCTACTCGATCGATGATTACTAAAATTAAAACGAAATTAAACCCTTTATTCAATTGTTAAATTGGTCGAAACTTATAATTAGTTACAGCCCCTTAAATCAACTACTTTGGTAAATTCGTGAAAAATAATATAAATAGAAATAGAGTGATTAAATGGAAGAAAGGAAAAGTCTTTCTGTTTTCATTGGGAGCTGTCAAAGCAAAATTCTTAGCAGGCGTGACTAAAGCGGTGGAACGTGAGAAGTTCCGATTCGAGTCATATACTTAATTATTTTTTCTTCTCTTTCAAACATCCACTCATTTTTATTACCTCTTACGCGCTCGTAGAACCTCCATTCATATAGACCGTCTTTAAGCTCGAGCCTGGCTTCTTTCATGCGATTCCTTGGATCATTTTACACTAAAATCTTATATAAATCTTATATGTGATTATTTTAAATTTACACTTAAAAATGCAAAGAGCAAACTACACTCAGAAAATTTTTTCTATAAAAATCTATAAAAAAGCTCGGTAAATATTACGGGAAAAGCTCTATAATTTTTGCGCAAAAATGTCCGCAATTTTTACGGAGCTTTTCCATGTCGTTCGATATTCAGATAAAAGCTACACTGAGAGAATTTTCCCGTAAAAATTACGGGAAAAAACATAATCTTGGGACGGTTTGCCATCTTGGGAATTTTTACGGGAAAATCACTATAATTTTTACGCGGAGCTTGCGCGACTCAAAAAGCTCCGTAATTTTTACAGGCACGGCTCCGTTAATTTTTACGAGAAAAGCTTCGTAATTTTTACGAAAACATCACGTCATTTTTGCGGAGCTTTTCCTACCCTGCAAGCTCCGCGTAAAATTTACAGTGATTTTTCCGTAAAAACTCCCAAGATGGCAAACCGTCCCTCGATTACGTTTTTTCCCGTAATTTCTACCGTGAGCTTCACCGTAATTTTTACGGGAAAATTTTCTTAGTGAACGATAAAACCAGTGATCACGTAATTTTTGTGTACTGCACCGTAATTTGTAACTTTCTTTCAGTGATACTTTAATTGATCATTAAAATAAAAAAACATCAACTATAGGTATCTAATATTGATTTTTAGACTGTAATGTCTTTTGTGTTTTTTAAAATCAAAACCTTGACCTATAAACAATCGAGCTTATTATTCAATCTCGTTATACTGCTCCAACGCAAGACAAACTGCGCGAAAACTTCGTAGAAAGGCGCTTCTCCATCTCGCCGCTCCTTTTTTTCGCGGCGATCGAATAATAAGCTAATAATAGTGAGAATAGAAGCGAGCGGAAAAAGAGGTAGCGCGCGGTGTAGCCTGGAGGCGACTACGATCGAAGTCAGCGACCGGCCGGCCGTTTTGTATTGGCAAACAGGGGCCATTGTGCTGGGCCAACAATGCCCCGGCGCGCAAGTGCCACGGTGCGCGCTTCGCGCTCGCCTGTTGAAAAATACGCCGGGACCATGATTATACGCCAGGCCGCTTGCAGCCTCGATCGATGTCGAAAGCTCGCTTTGATTGATCGACGCGAGCGATATTGTACGTTAGATGTAGAGTAAGGTGGTGGGATGAGCTTAGAAGGTGTGGAATAGATCGTTAGCGTTGCTCGTTCTTCTTTCTCTTGCTGCGTCAATGGAGTAAGTTTTACATCGCTGAAAAACTTTTTTAAAGTTTTTTGCGTTGAGATAACGAATTCTTAAAAAAATTTATTATGGGCACGTTTACATCGTGACTTTTGGGGAGAAGCGTAGAACCGCGCGACTCAAAAAGTGTGCGTAAATTAAAGTGTATTAACGAAAAAGACTTATTGTGTACTGCACGAGGTGTAAAGTGAGCTTTTTTGCGCTTATTTTGTCGTATACTGAAACTTTGCAAAGTGTCTTATCCAGAATAGAGTAGAGTCGTCTTACCGAACAGATTTGACTTGTACAATAACAATTTCTTTGACAAAAACTACGAACTACACTTTTTTCGTTAGGGACAACAATAAACAGTGTACAACGAAAAAGTAAAAGTGAACTATATCGGTCAAACGCAACAATTACGCATGCACTCCTGTTATATAATTCTCATTATACAGCACATGACCCACAGTGCTTGTTGTCGCGCGGCCTTGGCGTAACGCAGCCCGCCATTTAAAATCTGTACACACGAAACGCCGGAATCAGTACTGGAAAGCAACCCAAGCCGCGCGAAATGGCATATGCCCCCTTATCGCGGATATGAATTTTGGGAGGGGGTGGCAGGCCACCGCGCGTCACTCAATACGCCGCCACGGGTTCGGCGAAATTCGAGATGAGGCGCGCGGTTACGTCAGCCTCGGCCCGAAAAGGAGAAAAAAAATACACCTACACATCGCCAAGTGCGCAGCGATTATCGCCACGGGAGGCGATCGCACAAGAGCGGCTTGATAAGGAGAAAGCTCGCACGCGTATGGGCTTTCGTGCGCCGCAGAGGCTATTTGCGCGCCCGTTCCGAGAAACGCGTTTATTGGGTTTCTTCGAAGTCGCGGGATTTTTTTTTGTTCCGTTTGAGCGGTTCCCGAGGAAAGGGAATTGATTTTTAAACGATTTGCATTGAATCGTAATTATATCAGTGGGTGTGAAGAGGAACGTACCCGACAGTCAAATTTACGTAAAATTGATCTGAATAAGTGAAACTCACGGATTTCGCGTACGAATAAGTGTACATATGCACTTATTCTACGTTACAAGTCGCTCACTTATTCGATAAGTAAACGACATTTAAAACAATAATTATACACTTAATTAATTGTTACAGGAATTACATTAATTTTAACTTGAAATTCCCGTAATTTTTATGACACTCTTCGTAAACATATTCAGTTTGAATAACCGCTCCACAATAAAATTGCGTTTTGTTTCTGAAACTTGTCCTGAAAAATGAATTATAAATTATTAAAAATTAAACAGTAGAACTTGATAATAACAACTACAAATCGGTATAGATCAATTACTATATAGAGCAATATAAAAAAATGTATGCGTAAGCTTATGTGCAAAGCTTTCTTCGCGATCTTTAACTTTGAATTGTATAAATTTTTGCAATCAGACTTATAGGAGTAATCAATTGTATTACGCCGATTTGTATAGAAGAGAATAATTGAAGTTGATGTTTACCAGGCTGATGTAAATGCATCTCGAACAAACCTGCATTTGAAAAGTCTGAATTTGTTTTGCCATATTTATGTTTTGGCTGCATTTAATATACTTGTATATAGAAAATATACAAATATTGCAGCTAAATTTAAAATTATTTTTAGTTCCAACATTGCTGTTTGTAAATTTTTAGCAATCACCTAAAATATTTAGCTCCAGCAGTCGTAGCAGAGTAGCGAGCACAATATTTTGCAGGAATTTTGAAAATATTTCGATCAAGCGAATGCGCAAAGAAACAAGCCTTTTCAAGATTGTGCATCTTACCTTTAGTAAAATCGCAAAAATCCAAGTTGCCTATGTGAATGCTACACTTTAATAACAGTTGATTACATGGATATCGGAAGTGGTGATGATCATACATAAAAATTTATTGGTTTTTATATTATGATAAATAAAAATATAGGGCACTCTGCAGTATATATATTATCAATCTTTTCAGAATGTATGGTGATCAAACAACTGTTTATTAACTTAATTTTTCATCCTGGTATGTGGCTGTATTTATTTTAGCCAATAAAAATTTACTATAATAAAAAAAAACTTAATTTTTCTACTAGAATATCAACTTGCTCTTCCATTATTACTTAAAATACATACGTGTATATTTTAACGCATCAAGCATTCCATTAAAATCTAAAATTCATTTAAAAAAAAACTAAAACAATATATAGGTACTCTATTTCCTCTGAAATCCCATCGCTCTCAACCCCCTTTACATCGACCCACTTCGCTCATTTCCCATCTGAAAATTCATTAAACACGTATACGTCCCTCGTAAAAAAAAGAAAAAAAAAACAGACCCGATCGCGGGGCGAGTCCGCGGTAATTTCTAAACATCGCGAAACACCGATGCGCTCCCCGGCTAATGATCCGCTAATAGCGGAAAAAGGAGCCGCGCACCGATACTCGATCCGATCCTATCCCATCCCTGTACGTGTGTACGTGTACACACGTGTGGAAGAGGCGCGGGGGTGGAGGAGTGGCGGCGGAAAGGGAAGCGCGGTGGCCGGCAGTTGGCCGGGACGCGTACCCGGGCGGACCAATGGCGCGGCCCGCCGCCCAGTCGGGCGCCGTCAGCCCTCCCCGCGGACCCCTCCCTCGCCCCGCCGCCGGGACGCGGCCACGTGCGAAATTGCGCCATTTTGGCTGCGGGGGTGGCGCGGGGGAACCGGCGGTGCGACGCTGACGATCACTCCCGAGTGTTCCAGTAGCGAGCCTTGACCGGGTTTGCTCTTTGTTCGCGTGAGTTTGATTTTATGTACTTTTTTAAACTTTTGTTGCTTGATGTTTTAAAATAGGAGATTAGTTAAAAATAGTGATTTAATTAGTTATAGCCCTCGATGTGGCACGATTCGTAAAAGATGTGGTGAAAAGGTGTAGTAAGTGATTATGTAACTGTATTCCAAGAATTTAGTGTACGAATGATAAGTTTTGTAATCGTTAGTATAAAGATATGTACAATTGAAAGAGATAGAAGTTAATGATAGCAAATTTTTTTGTATAAATTATAGTAATCTAATAAACTCACGAAAAAAGATATATGAATTTTGTCATTTCACTGGTGATATTAAAAAATGATACTTAATTTGGTTTTAAACACAATCAGCACATTCAGTTATACATTTAAAATATAATGTTAATCTTTTTTGATTATTTTAAATAGATAAGAGTTAAGCATCCAGTTTAATTATTAAAAATATATACGTTTAAACTTACACTGAAAATTAACGTTAATTTCAGCTCGTCAGTGGTGACAATCAATTTGATACATTTGCATAAAATTAATTACAAAATACTATCAAATAACAATATAAACCACTTTGCTGTTGTGGCCAACCCTTTACATCACTTTTATTTTCATACAAAATACTTTAAGATATTTTTTAATCATTTTTAACAAGTTTTCAACAATTTAACTACAAACTACCCGCGACAGCCACAAAATCGGTAAAAAATAGTTTCAGAAATGCTCAAAAATGCCCGCTACGTTTATCAGGAAGTTAACGAAAAATATCGCAAAAAAGCCCCCGAAAAAATGTATAACTTTCACAAAACTCACCTTAATCAATAACCTTTGAATGAAAACAGCGAGTGATTCCCGCGTCGCAACGCAATTGTCCGGCCAAACGAAAAACAATCAGCGCGCCTCGGCCTCGGAGCCGCGCTTCCTCGGGCCGATCTTCCCGCCGGCTTTTCCGCGCGCGCGGCTCGTTGTTTGCCCAAACAATCGGCGCGCGCGTCTCGGCGTACGCACACGGCCTGCTCAGCTTCGCTCGGGAGAAAAACAGCTCGGAGCCGCGGCCTGACGTAACCCTCGGTGCAGCGCGGGCGAGGAGGCGCGAAAAAAAAAAGCAGCTGCCTCAGCGCTTCCCGAACATTTTTTCGCGCGACCTCGATCGCGGCTGCCGATTTGTTGCCCAATGCGCGCGGACGGTTCGGCGGAATGCGCGCGGCGATTGCACAAAGCGTGCCGGTCGCTCGCGAGGGCGGCTTTTTTCCGGTGCCGGGGTTCGGGATGTAGGTGACCGAGTCGCCGAGGCGGGGGGTCGTTTATGTAATCGGTATACGGTGAGGTGCGATCGGGCGTGGGATTCGGCGGCGCTGCGAGGGTTACGGGTGGGAGTTTCGCGGTCAGGAGAGCGTATAGGTGCGAACTTGCTTCGCGCGATGCGTTTTAATTTGTGCTTATGCAGTACGTTTGGAGGTATTGGGGTCTGGTGACGGTTGCGAGGATGTGGGTGATAAGGCGAAAGATGGAGGGGGAGGAGAAACTTTAGTGACTAGAAGAGGGCGTCGTGAGATTTGGTAATCGGTAGGAATTATCGAGGGATGTGGAAAAAATAAAGAATTACATATAGGGTCCAAAATTAAAATTAATTATTAATTACGAAGTAGAATTTCTGCATACATTTGTTTAGACAGTTTCATGGGGAATATTAATTATTGTTTTTGGAAAAAAAATATATTTTTCACGTGTAATTTTCTTTTCTAGTTTATTTTTTTTATAGGGATGATGAGTCGAAATTTTATTGCCCTTTAGATAAATAAAATAATGCAAACTTTTGACAGTAGTTAACTTCATATTGAAATCGGTGCATATACAGTCATCTTATGACCACACAAAACCTGTTTGCTAAAAATTGCCAAAAATAAAAAATGTTTCTCACTGATTTTTACAACGCTACATCATAATTTCTATCAAACATATCAGATGATCTCAAGTTTTCTAATAGCTTAGTAATTTTTACCAGAAAATTTTGATTTGCTTAAACAACATGGTTTACCAGTAACTCAAAATTCGCATGAGTAATAAAAACTATTTGATGATAGTTGCTAGAGATAACTGAGCCAATCGAACTTCGAGTGGCTCAGTTTTTTTCTAAAAAAGAGTGATTTTTCACTCGGACTGATTTTTTCTGTGTTTTACTCTTCCACATTATTCATTATTCTAAATGATTGCGGTTCCTTCCAAAAGAAAGCCAATAAAGAAAAAATCCTCAAATACAAAAAAATTCATTACCCCCCTCATAAAAGACTCCCCTAAAAAAACCTCCCTCTACAAAGAGACAAAAAAAAAATCCACCTGCTCACCCGATGGCGATCCCGCGCGGCGGCTCCCGCTCGAGAGGCGAGTCGGAAAAAAAAGTCGGCGCTCGGAAGGCGGTTCGCCGGCGGTCGCGCGCGGCGCGCGGCAGCGACGCCCCGCCCCCGCGGGCCGCGTCGCCTCGCCCGGGGGGGGCTCGGGCGCGCGGCGGCGCTCAATCTCGGCTCGGCGCGCGTACACTCCGCACCAGCACCGATCGGCGCGCGACGCTCCCCGCGTGTCTCGAGCACTTTTTTACGCTCGCGTCCCCGGCCCATCCGCGCGGCGACGCGCGCCACGGACCGCCAGTACACTCGCGCCGAGCGCTCGCGGACGGTGCGGATTTCGGCGACGCGCGGGACCCGCTCGTTTTTTTACTTTTCTCCTTTTCTGTCGGCTTTTTGAGACCGCGGCTCGCTTTCTGTGGAGACTTTTGTGTGTGGGACCGAGGAGATCGAGCGGAGACTTTTTTGCCGAGGCTGCGAGGACCGCTGGTGAGTTATTGGTAAAATGTGGTTTTAAAAATTTACAATCTCTTTTGTAAAATTTACTATAATTTTGGGGAGGTGTTTGTTTTAAAATGTCATTCTGTGACCTAGTAATTTTTAATAGGTCATTTCTTTCAGTGCATTTTCCTTTTTTTTCGTTGGAGGAGTGTACTTTCGTAGGGTGGAAAACAATCGATTCAGATTGAAACTGCAGTGTTTAAAAAAAAAACGCGAATTTATTGTATGTGCTGGAGGTAAATAATTTTGTTGATGCAAGAGAAGTTTACTCAATTTGCTGAAAGTTTAGTTTAAATAACATGTAATTTACAGTAGTTTAAATGAATGAAAAAATAGTAAGATCCAAGTACACTGAAAAATTTACTTCCAGTTTAACGTGCGTTAAAATTGATTTTTTTAAACAGTGTGAATCAATCGATTTTAGAGTAGATCAATTTTTTCGTGTATTCGAGTGATTTTTCACTGAAATACAGTTTGTATTCTTTAAAATTATGTGAGTGGGTGGCTGGTAATGTGGAGGTGTAGATTTTTAGACTGAGGTTGTTGTTGAAAGGAAAGTCAAATCTTAGATTATTATTGATAATTACGAAGATTAAATTCTTTAGATTTATTTTTAAGGGATTATTGTGCTTAAATTTGCTTCGTTATTAATTTCATGTGATTTCGATAGTAGATTTGCAATTATTCTTTGTACACACACTTTGCTTACTTTAATCAATTATTTAATTAATACAAACGCTGAAAAGCTATAATAAATCACAATATAAAATACTTAAATAATAAACGGAATATGATTTATATAAGTTTTTAAAAATTTACTTTATTACAATCTGGAATTTTTATATATCCCAGTAAAGTTAAATAATTTTCAATTTAAAAAAAAACTAACTTTTACACTGCATTATCAAACGACACTTTACAAGATTATAACCAAAGTAAGGAAAATCATTAAATGACATTTCAATTCGTTATCAATAAGACGCGGCGGTTAATTATATATTTGCAACATTGAATCGCAAATTAAATACATGAACATCAATCTGCCTCCCCTCGATAATTATTATCGAATTAACGATTACGTGCGTTATAAGTTGTAAATTCCAACGCGTCAGCACTCGGTCTTCGGAAGAATGCGACCATGCGCTGTCCCACTTACAAAATCTGCAACTTCTGCTTTTCGATAATCGCCGATCGATTGTTATATACACTTCGGCCATCAGTGTCCTGCACAATTAAATAATCGTCTTCAAAATTTTCTCCAATGTGTTGCACAACAAAAGTGACCTTTTATCCGTCTGCTAGTAATTTTTTCTTATAATTGCGTTAGCTTTTCGCAAAATTTTCTTACTTTTGTCTTAAAATTGATTTCTTAGGACTCCGATAACAAGAATCGTAATGGTAAAAATTGCGAAAATTTCGCATTATTTTTTCTCAAAATTAAAAAGGAAGCAGCGCAACAAATAATCTGCTGTTTAAATTAAAAAAAAAACTGTAATCGCTTCATCGCGTCTCTTTTTGTAGCAAAGCGCGCCAACCAGCCGGTCGTCGATCATTTTCGTACCCCCGGCGGTTTTATCGGGCCTCTTTTGCACGATAGACTCGTAGTCTCGTTTTTTTTTGCATGGCCACCCACGGGACGAGGCCTTGCGGCTCGCCGACGGGGACCGACGGCGCGACCCGCGACAAACGCCGAGCGAGGCACTATCGCGGCCCGATCCACTTTCGCAAGGAGTAGCACCGTCAGCATCTTCGTCGCGCTCCTTTTCGCCGATCCAAATCCAGCCGTCGATTTGACGGATTTTATTGCTAACTTATTATCGATTCGGTGCCGCACGGATATTTATAAATTAGTGTGTACAAATCATTTGTAAAAGAAACATTTAATTTTTTTATCAAGTGAAAGAATAATTTCGTGTGTTTTAAAGTTAATCCAATAAATTAATAATTGAATAAAAGAATCGTGAGTAACATTTAGCAGTTACAAAAAGAATTACAAAAATCTTCGAAATTAATCTATACCTTCAACTTAATGTTTAACTATGCGTAATCATTAAATGCCTTGATTGAATACATAATTCCCATGTTTTTGTCTATATTATCTTTTCCTAACGAAGTAACGAAGTAAAAAGTATCTACTAATGAAGTATTTATCCAGGAGCTTAATTCTTACTCATATAAATAATGCACTTGTACGGACTCCGTTTTCGGCTGCGTTGCACGCGACCCTAATTCCGACGTGAAAAAAGGGTGCAGGGGAGGAAAGGGGACCCTCGTAAAGCGGAGGATTTATTAATTGCCATCGTTGGGATGAATTTACGATTTTCGTTTCATCCGTTCCGTCGGGCGCGCCGTCGCCGCCGGATGTCCTGATGAGTCCCACGGGACGCTTCCTTCTGCCTGGCCCCCCCTTTTAAAGTGTCCGAGTGCTGTGACGTATGGCGCTCGTGTGTGTGTGTTTTTTAAAAAAAAGTGCGCCGATTTAAATATAAAGGCCCGCGTCCTATATACGCCCAAGTCTATTAGTAGGCTGAGCGCGTCTTTTTTTTCGTCGTGAAGTTGTAAGTGCATAATAGCCGCGTGTTAATTGATCAAAGAATTAATTAGTTCTTTGCTTGATTTGAATGATTTATTGATTTGTGATTGTGTAAATATCTTATAGTTAATGTTGGAGTTGAATAAATTGTTATTAATTTTTATACATGAGATCATTGACGATAGCGCGTAAAGAAAATTAGATGCAGCTATTTTACTTAGTTATTACCTATTACTAGAAGTGTAAAAGTGATTGGAAATTTAACAAAACTATGTACAAACTGTTAAGAATAAATAATTATTTAAACTGTATAAACGCACCAATTAAACTATAAATATCTTATTATCTTTAGCAGAATTTCGTATAAGATTTAACGAAATTTGAAAATAAGTTAATTAAAAATTTAAAAAACATTCCAGAAATGTGCAACTCTATCACTGAATTCTTAAACTGAATGAACTAACTTCAGCAAAGTTTAACCGCAGCAAATTTTTTTACGTGTGGAAACGAATAGATAATCGACACAGTGAATTAAAATTTATAAATAATTTAAAAAATACAATCTAATAAACAAACGAAGAATCTAAGTTCAATCAACTACAAAATTTTATAAAAGAAAAGAAGAGTCGAATCGTCAATCAACAAAATGTTAATCACCACAGCGGTACCAAATTGCCAGGCAATTTCGGCAATTCGAAACATTTGCAAAAGTTCCCCGCTACCGAGCAAGCGTGTCCAAAATACCTTTAAATCCTCAAAAAAAAAGAAGACATTCCTCCGAGTACAGATGTCTCCTTCGCTCGACTCCGGCTTTAAGCGTAGCTCGGATGTAAATCCGCTGGATGCGATGCGTCCGCTCGGTGAAAAAAGAAGCCTCGCATAAATCTAGCCGGCGCATCTACATCTCGAGCTTTGTTTTTACCTCCCACCCCCGCACTCTTTCCTCCTGCCTCAAATTATCGCATCTTTACGACCGGCGAAACTTTTTGATCTTCGAATCTGGAAGGGGATATTGTAAAAAGCGCGGGAGTTTCATTTTTTTAAAAACGGCGATTCATTTTTATTAACCGACGCGGGAGTTTCAATTTTTTTTTTAAAAAGGCGATTACACTCCTTTTGATGTCGGAGGGGAGAGAAGATGGCCGATTATAATGGAGGATCTTTACGAGGGTTATTTTCACGCACTTCGCCTGTTTGTTGTAAAGCTGTCTGGGAGTTGTACACAGTTGTGTAAAAATGGACTTGCACGGCGGCGATTGTTTGTTTTGAATGATATAATAGACAGTCGGGTCGTTTTAAAGATTTCAGTTTGTCATTTTAGAGTGAATGAATCTCGCGAGTTAAACTATTTACAAGTTAGTAAATTTTCTTCCGGCCTATTGTACGTGTTTTCGTGCTTTTCTTTTTGTTTATTTGTTTTTTAAGCGAAGCTTTATTTGTAAATATTAAGCGACTAGCTTAGCAACTCCAGTGGTTTAATTCACGATTTTTAAGTTTCTTTTTTAAATTTCTTGTAATTTATCGGTCATCTTTCGAAGAAAGCTGTAATTAATTAATTTTTATGATAAAATAATGCTTAAATATTTAATATTCTTTAAATTATTAGGTTTATTAAGTATTTCTATATATCATTTATTTGATTGAACTTTTAAGTATTTTTAAAATTTCATACCTTTTTCAAAAGTCTTGTATTTTATATTGTTCTTTAAATTACTACACCTTTTTGAATAGTTTTATTTGTCTTGCTTGTACAGTAAAAAATTGTTACGCGACTGTATGTAAACAAGTAAAAAGTAAGTTATTTCACCTAAACTCAATCCATTCAGAACTTATATTAGACTTGAACAATAAAAATAACCAAATCCACAAAATTCCTTAAAATATCCACAATTTTTCGAAAATTTCAAACAACACTTCACCTAATCTACCAACTCGTTAACCCACACGAGTACCGAATCAAAGTTTTGTTTCATAAAATGAAAATCAGTTTAAATTCGGCGCGCGGGGAAGGAAAGTAAATTTTTCTCGAGTCGGTCATCCCGTCGCCTCGACTCTTTTTTTTTTCGTTAGGCGAAATCTCGGCGACGCGCTCCCGAAAAGCGTCGGGAGGCGCTAAGTGGCCCGGCGGCAGCTGTCGGATACTTGTCATCCGCGCGCCGACGCGCTCGTGCCGTCGTATCGCTTTTTCCTCGCTCGCGCCGATGCGGCTCTCTTAACGGAGTGTAAAATAAGTGCCGGGTGCTGTCTCCCCGCCGCGCGGCTGCGCTTTTTAAAGCGCCGATCGGAGATGCCTACATGTTCGTGGGTTGGTTCTTCGTCGTTTTTTCGGTATTATATTGAGTGCGGAATGATATGTTATTCGAAGGCGTTTTTTTGTATTTTGATGACGATGATCGGGATTTTTATTTTTTTTGTATGTTTTGTAAGCGAATCGCGTTAAGTGTCTTATAGTACTATTTAATGAAGCTGAACATTCAATAGTTTCAAGCAGATTTTCGAGAGAAGCGCTTAAACTTCAAGATCGTATTGGCGCGAAATTTGAAAATAGGGCAGAGAGAATCTTGCTTTTTATAAAGTACTTTGCTACTTATTTTTTGTCTTGTATAAGTTTTCGTTGTTTCCGATTTAAAATTCATTTCGTATATATTTTTTATGTTAAATTTGTCGAACTAATGTAACTATAACTAATGTAATTATAACTATATCGTAATTTATTTGTAGAATCTATCTCCTTTTTTTTATTAAACAAAATTAACTTGCCACCGATAATAGGTAAATAAATCTTAACATATCTACAATGAAATCTTTAATGATGTTACTTGTCGTTCACAATTTAGTAATTTAGTAATTTCCTTGGCACCATAAAATGAAATCGCTTTTCGAAGTACATCTTTTTGACGGTTTTCTGAGGTGATGTCACGTCGTCGGCCGTCGCGAGTTGAGTTGTCGACGGCTAGACTTGCGTTCGGGCTACCAGCCGCCGGGCGGCCTGTTTGTCGTATTTAGCCGGTAACGCCTCCTCTTCACTCGGAGCTGTCCCCCTTTTTGTAACTTAAACGCCGCCGAAGGTTCGAATGCAAGGAGCTGGAACTGATTAGGCAGCTCCGTTTATATCTACCGAAAAATCACTTAAACTGTTTTATCTCCATCCGTTCCTTGGTATAATTATAACGCACGTAGATAAAAATTCGATTAATCAATCTAATTTTAATATTTATAGAATGTATTTAACTTTAATTGCTTATGAAGTGCAGATCGATTTATTATTTTCAACAGCCTAATAATAATAACAGTTACAATAAGATTAATAAAAATAAAGACGTTCTTTTGAATGCTTACTTTTTATTTTTATTTACAAATTGAATCGCCAATAAAAAGCCATTTAATAATAATAATTAAGATAGAAATTTCTCACAGTGCGACTATGTTCTTCTAGAAAATATCGAACTCAGAGGAAATTTTCTGGTGATTAGTAATGAATTGATTTGTTTGATAAAAAGAATCACACATCATGTATAGTGATCAGTATTTGTTACCCAGTAAATGATTTGCAAATCTTTTGTTTACAAGATTTATACTTTTTAAAAAGTTCTCACAGTTTGTAAATAATTAACTTCACTATAAATAATAAAGTAAGATTCGTTACCATTATTTTAATTAAATTTAAAAAAACATAAATTATTCCTGATTTTATATTAACTTTAAAACGATTAATCGTTTTTGACATTAAATTTAAAATTCTTAATTTTTTTCCAAATAAACAAATAAAATCCGACTTTCAGGCACTCTTTTTACCGAAAGCTCACTGGGCTTTACGCATCCCGCAAAGCAGCCGCGATTTCCCAACTGCTCGCCCGGCGCACTTATCAGCCCGGCGCACGCGCCTCGTCCGCGCAATCTGTCTCACCGAATTTTTTTCCTCCCGTATTCCAGATCGACCCCCAGGGCCGGCGGCCCGCTCGACCCGTCCCGCCGCTCGGAGGAGAGGCTCGCGCGCCGCCCGCCGGGCTGCCATGTGACTGCCCGCGGCCCGGGCGAGTTCGCGCGGAACGCATAGCAGGACGCGGGGAGCGGCGGTCGCATCGCCGGCGAAGAGGGGCCGTGGGGCGATCGGTGCAAAGTGGAGGGCTCGCCGACGTTCCTCGAGGAGCTGATAGCGGGCCATCAGCAGCGCGCCAATGCCGCAGCGGCAGCCGCGGCCTTTATGAACGGCTATCCCGGCGCAGCAGCCGCCGCAGCCGCAGCAGCCGGCAGGATGGTCTCGCACGTCATACCCGTGTCCGGGGTCGGCTCCTCGTTCTCCTCGCCGATGAACATACACTCCGATCTCTATCATCACTACAACGTGAGTATATCTTTTGCGTTTTTTTATTGTTGATTCGAAGAGGTGTTTTTTTACTTTTTTTTTGCGATGGTGGGAATGGTTTATGGAAGTTTGGACCGCAAGCTCATTTAGATGGAGTGGTGATGGTGGTTACTGTCGTGACGCTGATTATTTTATTTATTTGACGTTAAGCGGATTAGAAACCCTTTGCAGATAGAAAAGAAATATCGGTTTTTATAAAGGAAGTTTGTGCTTGCAAGCTCCCTATGAATTAAAGTTCTCGCATGTAGGGTACGCGACACGTATTGTTCTGTAAACACTGGGAGAATTTTTCCGTAAAAATTTTGAAGAAGCTCACAGTAAAACTTATGTATAAACACATAATAATCGTGAGGCATTTTGCAATACTGGAAGATTTTCCAGAAAAATCACTATTTATTTATCAGGAAAAGCTCCGTAATTATTGTGAGATGAGCTTTGTAATTTTCACTGGAAAAGTTTTGTAATTTTTACAAGAAATTTTCTCTGTGTAAGGTGTATGATCAGCGCCGGCGGCCGCCACATACGCTTTCGAGATCGAGCTTGCAACCTAAATTTCTGAATTAGGTTTCGGTTGCAAGCTCGTACTGGATTGAATGAATCTATAATAATGCACACAGATTATGCGTGTGATGTACATATATTTTAAAAGTGGGTACCTTTCTCATAAATATCGTGATATATACTTGAGATACAATTGAGAATATAGAGATAATCTTTGTTATGATATTAATTAATACCACCGCGCCGTTTAGAATGAGCTTGCGAGTGAACTAGCTCTGTAATTGTTCAGTTTTTTTTGTTTTTCAACGAATTTGTAAACCTGTTTTATCTTAAGTCGCTTGGACACTAAAACTTTAGTGGTACTTTGATGAGTAAGAGACAGAACTTGATTATTACATTAAAAAGTGACCTACTTCTTACCGATAAGCAGTGATTTTTCAATTTAAGGGAGAGGAAAAGATTAAAAAGTAATCAGTAGTTATTGGTTTAGTAATAGATTTTTTGTAGTCATCAAAATTCACTACTGGGTTAACAGTAATTTATTGAATAATCACTTTATAATCTCGTAGTATATAGTCAGTAATTAGATTTCCGTTTCTTTATTTTGAGTTAAAATTTTCAGGCTACGCCCATATATTTCAACTCCAACGTAAAAATAATAAATTTTTTCATATAAATTCATCTAAAACTGGAAATAATTTAGTCACAATTAGATGTGTTCGCTCATTTAAATAAAAAGCTCTTGGGCTTAGGCGCAGTTCGCAATTTTACTTGGCATACTTACCACGTGGACACTGTGCGACATTTCTCTCAGCAAAGAGAATATTGGCGTACACTATTCGCAAGATTTTTTAAAACTTTAATGAATTTTATATTTAAAATTATCAAAGCAATTAATTAAAAAAGGTAGTTTTAAACGATTAATAAAGTACGCAGTTCGGATAGTCAAAAGAAAAAAAAAGGAAAGTGATGGAACTATTTATAAATCACGAATTCGCTAAAATTTTCAAAACTACATACTCTTCCCGATAAACCGATATCTCAAGCAAATGTCATTAATAATATTTTTAGATAAACTCGACGTATTCGTCTTCGCTGCGCGGCGAAAGCTCCCGCTGCTATCTATATATTTCAAGAGCGGAATTTCTGCCAACCTCTCCAAAATTATCGAATGTTTACACGTTTAATTCTATTTTGCGTATTTTACACTTAATCGCCAATTGTTTGTATAAATTATTCAGCCCGATAAGATAAGCACAATTATTGGTAAACATTGAACAAGTTATTGTATGATAGTTGTATCATCCCAACTTTTATCAACACCTCGCATATATAGTCAATCCTAAAACAATTAATAATCCCATACAAAATCGATTCGACGCGTTTTCCCATTTATCCGCAGTCTTGCTATTTCTGTATACAGTAATAGTAACCCAATGGATTTATCCACGCATTCTTTTCAAACCGATGGTTTCTTTCTTTATTTTTTTTTTAAAAAAGCTCAGAAAAATGCGAGAAACTGAGAGTTAACTCGGAATTCGAGTTTTAAGTGCGTACACTTAGCGGCGAGGTCCGGCGCGCGTCATCATCGGCGGCCGGCGCTATCGCCTCCTTTTTTCCGCGGCGATAAGGAGCGCGCGCGCGAGCGCGAAACGATAGGCCGCGCGCCAGGCAGGGCGATGCCGAGGTCGCGCCCTCACGCGAATTTCGCAACCGCGGGAACTGCGTCGTGTCCGACTCGAGTTTATTCTTTCGGAGATGCTGTGTACAAACTCTTCCCAAGGAGCCTCCAGTTCTGCATCATTTTTTTTTTATTTTTATAGAAGCAAAAGTTATTTCGTAGAATTAAAAATTGCTGAATTATTTTGCAGAGATTATTGGTGTGTACAGGGGAAAACTTGAAAATAAAAAATTATGTCGCGTTTTACAAATCAACATAAAATGATTTAAAAAATTTGTAGAAAACCATCTAATTATCGAAAAATTCATACTTGTTTTAAAACAGATCCGAAGTTTAAATATACATGGGCGTAAATATAATCAGATAAAATTTTTTGTGTTATTTTGTTTAATACGTAATAAAATTATCATGTTTTTCTTTAATGATTGATTGTATAATCATCATGACTGTCGTAATAAAATCTTGTACCTATACAAATATTTACTATGTAACATACACATTAATCTACGAAACAAACGATTGAATAGTAGCGTTTTAACCAAAAAGGTCTTTTTTTCTTAATTTTTCAAAACGTTTCCTATCAATAATTGATTTATTGTTCCTCTACGGAATATCCTAAGTTACTTCTCAACTATAAAATATAATCTCTAACATTAAACAAAAAATAAGAAGGTAAATAGATCATTTGTCGATCAGTTGTCACATTGTTAAAAAAAATTATACACACTATTTCATGTAAGTGTGCCAAACGTTTCGTATTATTGCGCGTTATTTATTGCTCGGCCGAATCCGCAGCTCAAAGTTGTTAAGCCGTCGATTGTTCGAAAATTTGCAAGAGGCTCGTCCAAGATCATCTTTGACGAACTGATAACGAGTGCTTTAAATAGGTCGAAGCGTTGATAATTAAAGGAACAACATGTCAAGCTTAATCTTCGGATTTTCACTCCTTCGATGCAAAAGTTTCACGGAAAACCTCGCGGATTACGTCAGTTTAATTTTATTCCCCGCTTGTAAAATAACAATCGTGACGATAGCGTCGAAAAAAATAAAATAAAAAATTAATCAATGAAGATCCAACGTTACGAAACGCGAAATCTTAACTTTTAACAATTTTTGAACAAATTTTTAAAAACACGTGCAATTGGCCATCGAAAAAAAGGGCACGAAAATCATAATTAATTACAGCAATGTAAAATAAAAGAGAGGCGGGAAAAAGAAGAAGAATCGCGCGGCAAGTTTTAAATAAACAGAATTGTTCGCGCTCGCTCGGATGAGCAATAACTCGTCGTAGATTTCCCGCGGCTAATGATATACACGTTGGGGTGGCTCTTTTTTGAATGGAGCGCTGATAAGTGGGTTATCGCTCGGTTTTATCGTCAGCCAAGGTCACGTGGACGCGACCGGCTCCTCGGCGTTACACATACGGGATCGATAGAAAAATCAATGTCAGGCTCGCGTTGCAGTGTCCCGGCTCCTCATATCGTGTTTAATTGCGCGCATTTTGCGCTAAGTCGCGCGTTGCGTAAAATCGCTGCTAATTCCGCGCGATTTAATGTCGGCGGTTTGATTTAATAGAGTGGGTTTTATTGAGTTTTTCGTTCGTTGTAAGTATATTATTTTTATTTTTTGAAAGATATTTTTGATTTTATTTTTCTTATAGAAATAAACGATTAAAATTTTTTGTAAGAATAAATGACTTTTTTAATGTTAATTTTCAATGAAATATATCATACTCATTCGTATAAAAGTTGATGTAAATTAAATTACAATACAGTAAATATTTAGGAATGAGGGTAGATTCTTTATAAAACAGTTTCTAAACTAGAATAAATAAGTATAAATTTATGTACATAAGTAACTTTATGATTATTATTTCAAATTTTGATCTCTGTTTTATAAACTTATGACTTGCGGGGTACGATTAATTCATTAATAACTTTTGCTACGTCGTTAATAAATTTCCTGTTGATTGGACCCAAAAATATACTTTTTCTAATTCTAAGTTTCAAATTTAAGTTAACAAGTTTTTGCAAAAACTTTTTTATATCATTTACAAATGCGACATCCTGCACTACTGTAATATTTTTTATCGTAAATTCAAATCTGAAATGAAAAAAAAATCCATACCGTATAATAGACCAGCTCACATAACATCCCGAGAAAGAAATCCATGAGTCATATATGCTTCGCGTAGCAGTCCTACTTAAGTAATGCAGATTTTCCTTTGCATTAGTTCGTCATACCCACGAAGAAAAATTTGCTGTTCAGCTAAAACTTCATAGAAAGTTCATTCGCTTTTGCTAAGGTCTTAAAAACCTGCGACAATGAGAATTTTTTCACAAACATTGCAATAATAACCACAATTTTTCCAATTCATTTTCTCAGCACCGTACATTTTTACTAAATGTATCCGTCGATCTTTTTACCAAAAGATTTTCTCAGCGCACAAAAATCGCCACCGCCCGAAATTTCTTTTAACCAATCCTGCGGCGACATCCGGATGAAGAAGAATCCGCGCGTCGGTCGCCCCCGAACTGCCGCGCGTTTACGTGTACCTGCGTCGCCGAAAATACTCAGCCCCGTCGTATTTTTCGCTCGCGCCCTCATCAATTGTGCTCCCTCGACGCGCCGGCTAATCGCCCGCGGCCTATTTCTCGCGGAGGCGCGCGGATGACGCGCCGCGCGATTTCTCAGTGTCGTCGGCCCGGCGCCCTTAGCGCGGTACCGTGTAACAACTCCTCCGAGATGCTTTCCGCTGCTTACTGAATTATTAAGGTTGATACGAGACTCTTCGAGTGAACACCGGTGGTTGCGCGTGCGCGTCAATCTTGAGCAAGTTTTTTTTTATGGAAATTGGTCTTTTGTTCCGTTTGGTTGAGGTCGATTTTGAGTTTGAAGATGTTAGATTCTTTATTGTTCAATTATACTGAGAAAAAGTTTTTTACTATATTTGCGTTTGAAGTTCGAAAGATACGTAGCAGAAAAAATTACGGTTTTATAGTAAAATTTGCCATCGTTGTAATCGAGATTCAAATTCATATTTCCTTAAGTTAGTTTCGTAAGAATATGGTTTATCAAATTAGAAATTTATGCAGAGAAGTTTGGTAAATCTTAAGGTTTTTGGTTTGGTAAATCTTTTGTTTCGTAATGTTACAAAAATTTTCGTGTAAATTACCCGAAAATAAAATCTCTCAATGCCTTAATTTTGGTAAAAGCAAAAAATCATCTTGATAAACAAATTATCAAAATTTTCTTTCCCAAATTTGTGCGTAAAAATCAGGACAATTCTATAATGACTATATAAAAGAAATTTAGATTGCGTTAAAAATTTTCTACTGAATCATCATTTTACCTTGTAATAAAATAATGTCTTCAATGCGTATAGTTACTTTTTACCTTTACGGTGATGTTTGACGAAAGAATCTTGATTTATAAATACACCGAAAAAACAGCGATCACTCGCCGTGCTTATCGCACTAAAAAAGTTTCATTGATTTAAAATATCGCACGGTTGTAATAATAAATTTGGCTTACCTTGAGTCACCAGTCGACCTATTTCATCCGGTAGAAGCATCAAAAATAGTACGCAGATCAAACGTCTGACGGATTAGCGCTGACATTGTCTTTTCGTAACATTAATAAATTTATCGCTTGTTTACCTTAAGTAAAAACGTAACTTTAGAAAGACTACAATTTTCCAAAATTCCCACATTATTATAACTTTCCGCGACAAAATAGCGATGAAATTTTCACCTCGCACGCCTAATTAATTATCGTTTGTCCAAAGTAATTTACGGACTCATCTGCGATCGGTTCGTCAAGACCCCCGACGAGCGATCAATCTAAAATCTTCCCATCAAAATCCGTTCGGCCGGTCCGGATCCTCGGACTCGGGAGAAAAGGGAAACACTAACGGCGCGTATATTTCTGCAGCGGAGCGTCAAACATTAGCGAAACGAAAACAAACAGCGGCGGGAAGGTCCGATTCGGGTGTATAATGGAAAGCCAAAAAGGCGCGGACGAAGGAGGAGGGAGAGAGAGAGGAAAAGTGGATCGCAAATTAACGATCTAACAAGATCGTAAGTTTCGCCGGGCATAATACGGATGTCACAACAGCCGGCCGGTGTTTGTAAGCTCCCTGCGACGAGACTTCAAACATCGCGAGCTCAAAGATCCGAAGGTCCTCTCGCGGCGAACCCCCCCGAGTTATTATTATTTCGCACACGGCGAACGAATTCGGATTTCACCCCATTTAGCCAAATTGAAACACTGCGATTGGATTGTAATGTGCGATTGATTTTTTTTTATTTTGTTGCTGTTTTTTATGGTAATTTTTGGTTCTTTTTATTTGTAATTATGTTCATGGGAGAACGGGATTGGTCTCATGCTTGCAGTAAACAATTTTTTTCAAATTTATGGTTATCTTTTTTATAAGCAATGAATTGGTCAGTAAAAGCTTACAAAATGTAGTCCATTCTTGAAGAAGTGCAGTGCGATCTCTTTACTTCAAATGATGTTGGTACACTGAAGTGCACTGAGAAATATAGTAGAGAAAAATTTTAAATAAATTAAAAATTACCATAAATTTCGGAAAAATGGCAAAAATTTTGGAAAAATTAAAGTTAGTATATTTATAAAAAAAAATTTTTTATTACACACATTTATAAGATACTTTTATTAATCATTTACAACTTTTTATACATATATATATAAAAATTTGTTTCGCATTTGAAGTGATGTCAGAGCTTCGTTCTCTTATTTTGTTTTACAGCGAGTAAACACTTCTCAATTTATAATAAATGACGAACAATAAGAGAAGTTGCAATAAATAAATAACACGTAAAAGATTTCGAAACTTCTACCTTTCAAAAATGAAATAAAAAATAATACAGGTACATTGTATTTGAGCAAACGAAACTTTGTCCACTTGAAAATAAACAAAACGCTAATGTTTAAACTTTTAATTACCTCTATATGCAAAACTCTGCTAAAAAAAAAATAAATTGAACAAATCTCTGGCTTCTAAAGATACATTTCCCTGAATACGCGAAAATCAACCGTGTGATATAACTAAAGATTAAGCGGCTTATTTGACAGCGTTAAATATATTTATAAATAAACGAGTTGAATAATTTAAGTGCGATTCGCGGCCGACTGATCGCAATGAATTTCTGCGTAGGATCTCCAACAGGGCAATGGGAGCCTCGGCGGCTCGGGCTTGGGCAGCGTCCAGGACCCGGTACACTCGTTGAAAATTAAGCAAGAGCCTTTTCAGCTCACGCCAACCTCCACGCTACCGCCGATGCATCAAGGTAATGAAAATTTCTAATAGCGATTATATATTATCTCTGTTTGACACTCGCTTTATGGTTTTATATTTCTTTGTTCATATCGATTATTTATCTGCTCAGGTATTATTAATTACTGGTGTTATGTTACTAGGGATTTTACAATTATGATAGGTATAATATATTTCGCAGTTTAGTTGCGGAAAAAGTCCGGTATTAAAAATTACAATACAATGACGTTAAAGAAAAGTTACAATTTTTTAAACAGTTTAGTTTTTACAGTCTGTTAATTAACATTAAATTTCTTTATTGCAATTTTTAGTGATACTTTCTTTCTCCTAGAAATAGCTATTTTAAAAATTGTACGCTTCACTTGCATAATAAAATGAAATATTAAAAGCGATTATTTATAGAAAAGTTTATTTTGTCATAAACTTGCTCGTAAATAAATATTTCTTAGAAAAAAATGTAATATTTTTCTTTAAAAATAAATAAAAGTACATATTATTAATCAGCGTTTTCGTGGTCGTGTACTTTAGTACATTGACAGAAAGCTCAATGATTTTTCATTCAGCGCTGACGGAATGAGGCTTATAACGCAGATTTCAAACAACCTCATCGCAAACCACCGAACACGCAACATCAAAGAGTCGTGGATAGGTCAAAAAAATATATTTTGAAAAATTTGATGTTCTTAAAGAATTGCAGCGTGTCAGTGAATTTTAAATAAGATTATCGATGTTACTTTTTTTGAAATTATCAATCACTGCAGCTTCTTTTTCCATTTTATTTTAAATGCTTAGTTATAAATATTAATGCAGTAGTTTTCAATCATGAATTGTCTCCAAGGAGAAAATATAGAATAATTTATAAATTTTTTTAAGGTGATCTAATTTGTTATTGGGAAAAATTGTAAATGAAAAGAAAATAGATACCTTTTCTTCAAAGTTATATTTCCTTCAATAAAGAAATATCTACACTTAAAGAAAGGAGTAGTTTCTTTAAAAAGAAGAAATTTCTTTTTCAGAAAAGAGTTATACATGAAATCTTAATTAACAATAAAATTAATGTAAATAACTATGAATGAAATGATCTATGTCCATTTTAAGTATCTTGAAATTCTCTAATAGCTAAATAAGTATGATAAGAGAACTTACAAGAAGTTTAATAAAACATGCGAACAATCCTAAAAAAAGTACATTATACGATCTAAATTTCCCTCGACAAAACCGTGGAAAAGAGAAAGTATCCAAAAAAGCGCGCGACACTCGCGTCGCGATCGAGACAATGCGTCTGGGCGGTGTGTTTCGCAAGCGCGCCCATCCCGCGAGCTTTCCGAAAAAGCGCGCGACGCGCCGCTCCAGCCCCGGCGTTTAGTTCTAATAATACTGGGGCAGCGACGCGCGCGGCTCGTGACGTACGACCCGAGCCTGCGACTCGGGCTTTTCCTCAAACGCTTTAACGGATTCTCTGTCGCAACGAACCCTTGCATCGGTCGCCTTTTTTTTCGAGGTTCGTATGTTCGTTCGCGGGGAAAGGGTCGCCGATGCGATGATTTGGAAATCACGAATAGACGTCGCTTGATGTGAAGAGTGAATTTGGATACGGGTGAAAAAGCTGAGCCGATCGGGGATTAGTTTGATGGCTTAGCTTTAAAATTTGAGGACGGTGGATTAGGCTTGAGCGAAAAGGGATCTGAATGCGTTCGTCTGAAATTTTTTAGAGAAACTTGAATTTACCTGTTATTCAGTTTTATTGGGATGAAAGGTGAGTAATTGTTAATTATTTTAGGGCAATAAAGTTAAATTCTCTTGATATTATACTCGATGTAAGTTATTTTTGACTGCATAAAAGTCGAGAAAATGGGGGGAAAATGAAAAAAGCTTTTATTACAAGAAGCATCTCATAGTCAGTATTTTTTAAGGCTCATGCTTTAAAAAACAGGTAGGAGCTTAAAAAAATGGCTTAGGTCTCTTTTTGCACAATTTTTTTCACTGATTTTTCGTACTTTTCATCACGAATTACTTATCATCAGTACTGAAGAATTACTTATCACGTACTTTTCATCAGAGAATTTTATATCGTATATCGTAGACTGTCATAAATTGATATTGAGTAATGACGGATGGACGAATGTGAAAATTAACGATTAAAGATAAATTTGAAAAAAAAGAATGTAAAAATAATCGTGAATCGGAGAATAAACCTAAAATCCGTTGTTTACAAAAGAATTAGACTGATTTATTAAAAGTTTGTAAACGCGTCAATATCTTTTATCAGTATTATATTGGTAAATATTGTGTAAATAAATAATTAGTAGTTGATTCATCGAACATACATAAACGCAAACTTTATCATTGTTTTATTAAAATTTTTAAACAATTGCGTAACGACACAATAAAATCTCACACGCACTAAACGCGTTACTTTTCAAATAAATATTTACACTGCGTTATGCATTAATTACCCGATCGCGCGCTTTTTTTCGACGCAAAAAGCTTACTTCATTTTTTTAGCGAAAAATACAAAATCATTATAAAAGTATCTCTAAATTTCAGCTCGAAATCAATTAATTAATTAAATGAAATTTTGATTACAGAAGAAATTCATATAGGGATACACAATCGAATACAGTTTCTCGATAGATATTGTGCGGATTTTTTCTTGTTTTTGCGCACATTATTCGTACGCGAAACGAGCTCGTCTTTCCGATGATGAGCGTATCGCGGAGACCCCTAGGCGATATTAACAAACCCCCCGACTTGGCAGCGCGCAAGTTCAACTAATCTGACTTTTTTTGTCGATCCGACGCGCATCACGCCATTCAGCCATCGTGACGCCTTCGCATTATCTCTCGGGTTAACATACGAATTTTCGATCGAAGATTGCACGGGGAACTACAGCCGCGACGTAAAGAATCATTTTATTATTCCTAGCTGCTTTTCGTTGATTTTCACTTCATTTTTAATGTTAATATAACGACCGACGATCTTGCTATTTTTAATTATAAAAACTATATTTATTCAGAAAATTTTCGAATTACTTTGGCTATTTCGATGAAAATTAGTGATTAATTTTTTAGTACTAGCTTTAAAATCAACTTTCAATTATTTTAATGATATTTTAAGTTTGTAGACTATACTTCCAGTGCAAAATTACGATGTTCACTGGAAAATAAGCCCATAACTTATACTCACGAATTTATCATTCAGTTGCGGATTTATCACTGAATTTGTGCAGTGTATTCCAAAAATTTTTAGTGAAAGAAATTTAGAGAAATCAACCTTTCAAGTGAAACTTGAATTACTCGCAATAGTTGTAATTTTCAACCCTTACGTAAGTATTACCAGTAATATTTTCTATGGTCAATACTATACCCTACCCACGTAATCTTATTGACAATGCTATAAATATACTACCCTATTTCATAAGAGAAGCTAGACCCTTAGCTCAAAAACTGCATGATTTTCTTAAAATATTTATACAACAATTATGCAATTCTCTTTGTGCCCAAGTGCATACTTCTCTCTGCAAATAAAACAGATCGCACTCAAATTAATAAAAATATCGGCAACACCTTAAAATTCTATAACGAACCCGATAAAACCTGTACAATTGTCAAATGAGCAGAATATCATCACATAAATCAAATATCACTCGTACGCGTACTTATCACAGCCCCGACGGACCCGAGTCGCGCTCGGCAGTAAGCGCCGAAAGGGCGGAGTGTGCGAGGTCGACCCGCGGCGTCGTAGGCGTGCGAGGCGAGATAAGTCGCTCGGCGATTAAATAAGACGGCTCGTCGGTTACAAGCGGGAAATACGACGCCACGGCGTGTCTCACATCGGCCGCGGTGGCTCCGCGCGTCGCCCGCAGATAAAGCCGACACAAAACATCTCGCGGGGCCGGACCCCGCGCGGGTGTACGGTGGCCTTACCGCGAAGACGCGCACATTACGTTAGCCGCGGGGGTACGGGGGATAACCCCGGTGACGTGTATATAGGTATGAAGCCGATGGAGCGGTGGAAGGAGTTGTTTTCGTGCCTTTTTTCCGTGGACGTTTTTTCTTTTAGTCATATTTTTCGTGATTTGGAAATGCGATTTTCCATATTGTGACTAAGGGCAATGATACACCAAAATATAACTTCGTAAGCAGTAATAAATTTATTACTTTAAAGCATATTAAGAAGCGCGATGTAATAACAAAACTAATTTCATTCATCTAGTCCTTTATTATAAGTGTGCATTTGCCTCGCTCTCTCCTTATTCTCAGTAAAATCTATTACATTATTACAATCATTACGATCGAAATCACTAAAATTTCAATAAATAACTTTTAAACGATTTATCGACCGTTACAAAATTTAACCATTATAAATGCAAGTATTATGTATACAACGTCACCCAACACCATTCAATATCGTGTAAACCAGCCAATAAAACGTACCGTTTATCAATCAACCTCTCGAAAATAAACCAAACCACACCACCCAAATCCGAAACATCAAAGAAAAATTCGCTCGCTGGCTCGATCCGTCAATGAACCTCCCCCAGCCCCCCGGCAAAAAAATACACCTACTCTTTTGTCGCCTTTAATTATAGCGCCAATTTTTCACCCCCGGCAAAATCCCACTCGCGCCTTCGGCCCACCCGCAGCCGAGAGAAATGTCTTGGTATTTACCAGAGCGCCGCGAGATTTATCGCGCGGCGAATTCATTAGCAGCGATTTCCGATGCTCGCCCGAGAGAACAACTATAGAAAAAGAAAAGAAAAGAAAAGGAGAGATGAGAAAAACGTCGCAGCAATCGGTCTGTGTGTATAAAAAAAAATAGACGGTAGAGAGTCGCCCGGGCGCGTTTTTATTTATAAATAGAAGATTAATCGGCGAGGAGGCGCGGCGCGAACCCTTTGGCCCCGGCTGTTTTCTCAGGCCGCCGATGATGGAGCCCGGTCAGGTGCGCGCCGGTGTGACTTATCGCGGGGGCGCGTGAGATCGCGGGAAAGCGCGCGGTGATTTACGGCGCCGGGCTGCGGGGTTACTGCTGCACCTATACGAGGGTTTTACACTTTTAGGTGCGGATGGAGGGGTAAGTGTTGTGACTGAAGGTCGCCGATAAATCGTGGGATCGCGGCGCTTTGCCCTATTTTTAAGCGGCGGTAATACGCATTGATAACGAGTCGTTCATCGAGCGATTTTGTTATCGGTACATTTTTTTGCTGGTTTACCTTTTTAATTGATGGGTGTTGCGTAGAAGTGGAATTAAAATGGTCAGCAAATTTTTTGAAAATTTATAGATCATTTTTTTGGTCCATTTTTTTAATGGGGTGGATGTTGTAAAAAGGTAAAATTTAATGGTGACAATATTTTATCTAGTTCTAAGTGGGGATAAGGTCGGTATATAGGTTAATGTTTGGAGATGAAGTTAAATTTAGATTCGGATAAACGTATTAGTTTTTGAGGACGGCTCTAATCATAGCTTTCTTTTTATTGCACAAAAAAAAGTATACAAAAAGTGAAACCTTTTAAAATATTTAGATGTTTCCGTGTTTTGTCATAAGTTGTTAAATTATGATGTTTTCATTCAAGATCTTGTGTTATTTTAAAATTTTCGTATTATAGCTAATCTGAAAACAGATTTTTTTTAATATTACACCTCTTTTTGGAATTATGTTAATTAATTTTATAACGTTTAAAAAGATTCTTTGATAATTTGTTAATTTGCGAGAAGTAATTTTCGTGAAATGCGCAGGTCATTTTTTTAGTAAAAACTGTCATGTTTTATTAAATTTTTAATAATCTTTTAATAGTTTAATTCATCAATGAAAATGTATATTAATTTTTTTCTATATATTATTAATTGAATTTGATTCTATTCATTCACACTTGCATTTTTAAAAAATCACACTAATGTATTCCTACAAAAAATCCTATAAAAATGTTTCATCTTTCTAATTTGGTTTCTATATAACCATAAAATCCTAAATCCAAGTGTAATAAAAAGTAACTACACTCTAAAAATTTCTTATCCCATCGTGTGTGTCCCAATGGACATTAATTTTAAAATCCAAATCCACCGCAACCTAACTATCGACGATAAATTTTTTTTTCCCCAACAAAATCGAACCGAAATAAATTCGCGGAAAATCCAGCGCTCGTTCACCTATATATAAGACACTAAACAGAACATACAATCTCCGTCTCTCTTTTTCTCTCACTTTCTCTCGGCGCTAAGTAATCGGGCTGTAATACATATCCCGGGGCGCTTAGGGAGCGGCGCGCTCGATTTGCTCCAGCACGTACCGCAGCCCGCGCGGGTATTATATTAGGGTGTTTAGTGCGCGGGTGAGTTACGGTGTCGCTAATCCTGGCTCCTCTCTCTCCCTCTCCCTTCCTCTCTTTCTCTCGCCTCCTCTGATTTATCGCCCCGCCGACGGAGACACCGACGACGCTCCCTCTCTATCTCTCTGTCCATCTCACTCTCTCTCTCCTCTTTTTACTCGCTCGCCTTATAATTACACCGGGGTTTATTTCGGCGCGACGCCGAGATTCGCGGATGAACTTGAGTCGGCCGGTGGTGGTCTCTTTTTTTTTTCTCGGGATATTCGTCGCGCGCGGAGCTTTGGGACCGGTGGAGCTTTTTTCTTTTTCGTCGGGCGGATAGAGAGGGAGATGAGCGAGCGACGAGGCGCGAAGTGGCGAGTGCCGCTCCGACGCACTTAAGCGCACTTGTTACTTGAAATTTCGCTTTGTAATTGAGGCGGCCAGGCGAGCCTTTGAGAAATCGCTTCCCAGAGGCGACCCGAGAATATAGTTATCCGTCGCTGCGGGGACACCGGGGATGATGAATAATAAGGCGAGCTTTTATCGATGCCGGTGTTAAGAGACGGGTATTTATATTATGTTTTGCGAAAGGACGATTTCAGGGAGTTTATGGGAGAAATAGTTCGTAATGGATTTTTTAATTAATAAAAGAGTAAATTTATTCGTTACTTTTCTTAAAATCGATTTTCACTTTTTAGTCTCTCAAATACAATACCTACGAGGAAATGAATAATAAATATATCGAACCTACTGGAATCTCCCAATTAATGAAGCGACAAGTGCAACTTCTAGAATAGGGGTTGCAACGCGCAACGAATGGAGGGATACTGCTCCATTGATTGCGCGCAAGCATGACCTTGTTTATTTTGAAATCGGGTCTTCGGCGTAATCTTTCTCGAGCGTGCGTCATCTTATTTATAGACTCGTAGTAAACACAGCCGGCGGTGCTATGTACTACGAGTCGCGGCCGTTCGATAAGGCGAAAACTCGGGGTTGCTTCAACGTTCCGGCGAAAAAAAAATGCACCGCGCAACTCGCCACTCGAGTTCTACGTATCGCCTACGACTTCGTCGGAATTCGGTTTTCCCTGGGGAAAATGCCGCGGATTGTCCGATTATTCATCATTCCCGCGCGTTTTTTTTATCAAAGCTGTTTTTAAAAGTAAAATAGATTGGAATCTTGTAAAAACCTATGTAGATTTTACGCAGTATTTTTTAGTTTCTCTTAGCGACAGTCCTGCTGAAATACTACACGAAATACCATAAAACTTCTCGCGGCATTACTTTTTTTTTTAACTTTTTCAGTAACTTACAGGCGAAAATTTATAGGTATAAGTGTGAGTTGAGAAAATGCAACGCGCAGTTATAATTAAATGAGAAATACCCATTTGTCAGTACAGCTCGAAGAAAATAAGTGCTGAATAGATAAGATTTCGCAATAGCCTTTAATGGCTCGTCATCGAGAATCACACGCGAAGTCGGCTTATTCGGCGCGATAGCATAATTACGCGACATTACTTACATTTAATCAACTTTAATAAAAAGACGATTAACTTCGTTATTATTGCGATTGTCTGGTTTTAATCTGCAGTTGTAGTAAGTACGAAAGAAAACAAATTAGTACGTATTAGTAAACTCGGGGTATTCTGTAATAAAAGCCATTGAAGAATTCACATATCGACGTAATAATAAGACTTTGCTGCACAAACCTTATTGGTAAATGCAAAAGCAAATGTTATTCATTTGAATTTTTAAAAATAATGAATTTGGTACATTTCTCTTAATGTGATTACTATACGTCAAAGGAAAATCTGATAAATTAGTGCATTGAAGAGAAATCATTCTATTAAAAAAGAAATAAGTCACCCCAAGTTACGTAGTTCGACAGTTGCTACACAAATCAGTTTTTCTCTTTTTCGAGTTATTAAAACCTAAAATAACATCTTTATTACAATAATTTTCTCTCTGTATAAATCATCTATTATAAGCGCGTTTATAAGTAAATGAAATTCTTTAAATCGTTACCCCATATAATACAAAAATCACATTTCAGTTTTTTTTGCAATGCAAAGTAATACAATTCAAATACTGTTACAAAGAAAAATCCATTTTGTGAGATTCCAGCAATGAAAGCACACTTCCGATTACCTCTGTGGAAAAAACACATTTCGCACTTTTGAAATGAGCTTTTCTTCGCGCCAAAACTCCCAAAAGAGCTTTTCTTCGCAGGAATCTTGCAAGAGTGTTTTTCTTCCCGGAAAACTCAGAAAACATGTTTTCTTTTACTAGAACTTAGCTAAAGGTGCTTATTTCCAGGGGAATCCATGAAATTTACTTTATTCTCGTTGCAAAAGTCTGAAATACTAACGCGCCAATCTTCACGACAACATCACTTTTCCCGTTTTCCGATACTTGGACGAGTACTTCCTGCAATCCATCTTTTCCATTCCACCCACGATTCCATCTCAATTCCCGCCCCTCGAACGTCGCGGATGATCCCGGAAAAGTCCCGAGGAGCTTCCCATTGTCTCCGCGACGACGACGACGCGTGCGATCTCCGCAAGCCGCGAGGTCGGCCGCGCGCTCCGCCGAAGGCGGCGATAAGCGTATATCGGCCGAGAGATGATGATGACCCTCGTGGCCCGCGTTTCCTCCTTCCTCCTTCGCGCGGCGCGGCTGTTGAAAAAACATCGCGCGCTCGCCTCGTTCCTGCTTCGGCGGGCGCGCTCGACCTTCGCGCGGCGAATCAACTCAACTTCGTCGATTTTTCGGAACGGACCCGTATATTTTCTTTTTCTTTTTTTTTTGTTTCGTCGCGCAATCGAGAGTCGAGCTGTGACCTTTCCTCGCTCGTGGATCGGAAAAGTTTTTGTTTCTTGCCTCGCGCGGATGGGCGTGTTTTCGCTCGCTGTATATATTATACACTTTGGGATTTTGATAATGAAGAGGTAAAATTTAAACGTGCTGCTTTTTTTTTAAAGTCTTCGAAGAAATCTGTTGGTTGTTGAGGTTTAACGGCACTCCCGGGAAATCTTGATTTTACGCGGAGTTTACGCGGAGTTGATGAAACTGGGAGTTAGTTTATTTTTTTGCGGATTCAAGAGAAATTAAACGGGGATAAATTTGCAGTTGTTTTTTCTACGAACGAACGATGCAAAATCTTTGGGATAATTAAAAATTATTTTTTAACGTTATAAATGATTTTGGGTAAAATTTAAAGATCTATAAATCGATGCTATTAAAATCTTATTGGATTGCTAATATAATTTCTTCGAATGAACTCTAATGTTCGGTTGATGTTAATCTTAATATTATCTAATAATTCTATATGCATATTTCTCACTCCATCCATTAAGCTTCCTTATCAACGAAATAAAAATCTCCGTGGATCGGAGCGAAATTGAGACCCTCGGGTAACTGAACCCGACGATTCGCCCGGGGTGCCGGCATGAAATTTCGCCGGCTGCGCTTTCTACCAGCCGTTCACTAAACCTCCATCGATCTTACAGCGCTACATCCTACGTATACGAAATATGTAGACATTTTTTTCAAATTGCACTATTGAGATACCCTAAGCGTAATACAGGCGCGGGCTCTGCAGTAAGTATATGCACGGCCGAGGCAGGCGACGTCGCCGTCGACGGCTCGCTCGCTCTCGCGCGTGGGTGTCGGATTACCGGGGCTCCGCTGGTTACTGCTCTCTTTCTCCAAGCGCTCGAGCTGGCTTCCATTAACGAATTTCAAATAGCCTTCTTTCTCTGCCTCTTGAATTCTCGAAGCTTTTTACGTTTCTTTTCGAGTTTTTTTTTATTGCAGGAGAGTACTACGGTAATTCGTTTTTGAGAAAGATTTTTTCTTCTCGGATTTATATACCTATGTAATAATTTTAATAAAATGAATACACTTATTGTTATTTACGTTATCTTATTAATTCTAATTTCTTCATTATTTCAGTAGACTTTAAGTGATCAATTAATTTATCACTATCTGATTGAGCGAACAAAATAGTTTCTAATAAATAACTTTAATCGATTTCTTAAAATCACTAATTTCTCCATTAGCGCCAATTCATTAGCACTGAAATAAATAAGTCAAGTAAACTGGTTCCTGTGTTATTTACAGAAATCTGATCATAAATTTTATTAATAGAAATATTTCTCCATCTTTCATCTATTGCGTAATTAAAAAAACCATAAAATCTTTCTTTGGAGAGGATTTGAATGATCGCGACGAAATAACTGCAATTGATTCAAAATTCAAAACGCAAGTAAAAAAATCGAATATCCATTTATAAAAAAACCGTGGCGATTTGCTACTAACATCGAGCAAAAAAATAGAAAACCAACAACAAGAGCAGCACACCTAACTAATATCTAGTACACCCAAAAAAAGTAGAGTGTTTCAGCTTAGACGCTCGATAAGATAAAGGAAGTGAAAAAGCTCGATTAATCCGACACCGGGCAGCGAGCATCTAATGGGTCGGCTAATTGTATCCGGATAGCTTGCATTTGCGCGCGCAGTGTTCCCCCTTTGAAAACATGATCCTGCGCCGATTAGGCGAGCGGCGCACGAGCGCGGCGACCATGCGGAAAATCGCCACCGGCGGCCCGTGCAGCGCTCGCTCGCTCCTCTACGCCCCCCGCCGCCAGGCCCGCCGCGGCTAATTGTTACGCCTGTCCCCCGGATTCGCCGATTCGGTTCCGAGTGCTCCGCTGTGTGTATATTTTAACTGTTTGGCGCAGATAATAGGAATTCTTTCCTTTTGCTTTTTTTTGAGAAAGGAGTGACGAGTTGTAATGGATATAGTGTGACGTTTGAAGTCTTCGAATGAAGAAATCTTTTTCCTAAATCTGAATGAGCGATGAAATTTATTTAAATCTATGAACAAGTATTTACACGGTAATATTATGACACTATTCAAAGTTTCAAATTATTATTATTTAAAAAAAAATAGTCTAGTATTCAAGAATCTAGTTCTCACTTCATTAACAATTCATTAATTAAAGCACAGACTTAAAAAAACTCAGTTTCTTAAATACGCAATCACCCGACAATTCTTTTCACACCGGTCAATTCCTCCATTATCAGCCAGCACCCCAATCAGCCAGCTCTCGGCGTGAGCACCGCTCCTCACGTCCGTTCCTCCGGCACATCTTCCATTGTTCCTACCCGACTCGGAGCGCGCTCCTCTCATCCCTTATCGAGCAACCGCGCGGATACAGTCGCGTCGCGTGGTCACACTCTCGAGTCGCCGATTCTTTTCTTTTTATTGCGGTACGTGCCCGATCGCTCGCACGTGCAGCAGACGGAGCACCGCGCGCGCGCGCGCGCGCGCGCGGATCCCGCGGAGTCGAGTGCAGGAGACTCCGGCGGGTGAGTCATCTGGCGCAGGGCTCCGCTTCCGCTGGAACAATGCCTTTTTTTCTTCCACTTGTCGCCGCAGTGTTGTGTTCGGAAATGAGTCGAAAGTGTCGTTTGCCCCTCGCGAGTCTTGCACGCCTGCCGCTTTTAAAGCTCGTTGGACTTTTTAAGCGGATTCGAGAATTTTATGTTACTGTGCCCCACTTTCGAGATTTCCGATAGGTTAATTGGGTGCAAAATGTATATGCGTACTAGTGGTACGAGGTTTTGTAAATGATTGCACAATTTTGAATACACTGAGAAATGAATTACGGTGAAGCTCACCGTAAAAATTACGGGAAAAAATGTAATCGTGGGCCGGTTTGCCACCTTGAAAATTTTTACAGGAAAATCATTGTGAATTTTACGCAAAGCTTGCATAAAAATGATGAAGTTTCTCTCGTAAAAATTACGGAGCTTTGTCTATAAAAATTACGGAGTTTTTCCCGAAAAAATTACGGAGCTTTTCGAATCGCGCAAGCTCCGCGTAAAATTTACAATGACTTCCGCGTAAAAATTGCCAAGATAAAAAACTGTGCCACCATTACGTTTTTTCCCGCAATTTTTACGGTGAGCTTCACCGTCATTTTTGCGAGAAATTTGTTTCAGTGTACTTTTCATTATTATTATATTAAGTGAAAATTGCTACTAGTTTAGCAATCATCCTTACTAGATCAAGTAAATCGTTCTTTCACTAAAAATAATAATTTTTCTTATTGTAATTCCTTATGTTGCATGAAATTTCCACTGCAAGCATCTTCCGTAGGACTTTTCCCTTCGTGTACCTACATATTTACAAAAACTGCTTTTTTCGGGAATAAAACTGGCGATGCGCTCGATTGAATGTAAGCAAGGGTAATGCATGCGAAATTCATACGAAATCCTTTCGTTAAAAGTAGACCGCATCGTCGTACGTTAAATTTACAAGCCCCGCGGCTTCTAATTGGAACGATTGGCCAATGACTGAAACCTTGTTGATCAGCAAAGTCAGGAAACTTTTTTCGTAATGAGCATTGAGCAACCCGCGAATTTTATTTATTGACGCATACTACGCCCTACTTTAACGTTGCTTTACTGTAACGGACAACAGGTTTGACCAATTGTTCTACATTACCATTCATACATATGCAAATAACGTAATATTTACAAACATAATGATTACGCCGATTTTTAGCCGATTTCTTGCTGCATTGTACAATTCAATATAGATTAGAGCTTGTCGTTTAGAGCAGACTGTTTGCAAACTGTTTAGAGCGGGCCTCTTGCAGAAGCGATCTACAAATTTTCATATTGTTTTTAATTCCACTTAAAAATTTCCTCAGATTCGTTGCAGTCTTCTTTTGCTCGTTAAATTTCGGCGAATGTTACGCAATTATTTTTAAACAAATTTAATGAAAGTCCGAGGCGTAAAATGTGTTCTGAAATTAACTGTCCTGACAGACTAATAGCAATAACTTTCACTTCATCCCTCGCTTCATTCTCGATTGAATTCGCGATAAAACCCCTAAATGTACTAATAAAATATGTGTATACCACTAATTGATGATTATACTGTAGGACACGCTCACATACTTTTAAGCCATTTTTAGACTTTGACTTACACATTTTTAGATTTTGACAGTAGAAAACAAGAACGTAGCCTTCTCAGACACAAAAAAGAAAAGAAGCGTAACGAACGCGATTTTCTCACCGTCTCCGCATAAATTGCAAAAAAAAAAAAAATTCTTTAAAGAAAAATGGTCAACGCAACCCGCGCGAAGCTCCGTGCAATCTCACCGCTCGAAATATCTACAATAACCCAGAAACAAGTCATCCGCATTCCGCCGCCATTCATCGCGTCGGTGCGAACAAAAAAAAAAAAATAAAAAAAGAAAACGAGAGCGCGGCACATTTTAATCGCTCGCGCGCGAAAATTCTGCGGTGAGCAATCGATCGATCGCGCATTGAGGCACGATTAATCATCATCGCCGCGCGCGCGACGCGTACGCGAAAAGAAAAAAGTGAAGTTAAGGTGCCGCGAGGGGGAAGGGGGTGAGGGGCGCGGGGGAGGGATCGAATCGCCGGCGGCGGCGCGCGGGGCTGATGTCATTCGAGTATTGTATTTCGCTTATCGGGGCTCGCGAGTGCCGATTTCTCCCGCGCGCAGCCGGACGAGCCACTCAGCCCCAGCAGCGTTTCGAGAATGCGCGAGCGGCACGCGATCCGCGAGACTGCAAGACGGTACCCTGACCTTCGCCCCACCAACTTTTCGCCGGGTGCTCTCTTGCCGGCGACGCAAACGCGACGCGGCTGCAGGATACGATGATTTTATGCTTTCATTTTTTCACAGTGGGGGCAGCTTTTAATTCGTAAGTCGAAGCTTCGATTAAATTGAGGTAGTAAGTTAAATGATCGGTTAGCGGCTTTTCGTCGGTTAGTGATCATCCATGCAGGTTTATATGAAGATGATACCGGCGCTCCTAACGAAGAAAAGCACATTTCGAAAAGGCCGATTTTAATTTGCCATTTTAAAAGCATTAGAAAAAAATAAACTCTTCATATGATACCATTCGTATGATACCCTAAGTCTATCAAGTTTTGGAAGGATTTATTTTATTGTATGCTTTAAAACTAGCAAATTAAAATAGACCTTTTTTGAAATGAGCTTTTCTTCGTTTGAAGCGACGATACAACGATGTAACTGTCATTTCAACGATAGTCCTGTGCTAAGATCTAGGTGTAATTATTTAACAGAATAACATATTGATGTGTTAAAGATAAAGAACGAAAATCCTAACAGAATTGAAATAATTTGTATACGATGAAATTTTAATTAATTTTAGTATGTATTACTTATTTAATAATTAATTTAGTATGTATTACTGTCATAATTGATAATTAAACCGTTAAAAACATGCAAATTTTGGCATAAAATTCAACATCATTACTATCTTTAGGTATTGCATTTTTGAAATCCAATTCACTATTTACATAAATCCAATCAATTTTATCATTTTCCTGACAATACAGAAAATCTTTAAATTCCCATCAGTACGTATCTAATACACAAAAACAAAAAAAAAACTAAAAATAAAACGGCAACGACAAAGTCTTACCTATCCGGTCGAAAAGAATAAAAGAACCGACGGAAAAGTAGCAGGATTTTCTGCATCATCTTCCAATCGAGTGCATTACGATCCGCGGGCGATCGTATTTAACAAAACATCCTCTGCCTATTATGACAATGTACAAGCAATAATTTGCACAACAAATGTGTCGCACTATCCGTGTATTTTCAAAACACCTTCGCTCAGCTCCGATAGGAGAAACTGAACACCCCGTGCGCGACGCATCTGCACTCGATAATGCATTTTCAATGACGCCGATGCGCGCGACTCACCTCGCCTTCTAACTCGGGCAAACGCACCGTCAATGAGCGGCGATACCGCCGCGCAAATCGACCGGACGAAGGAAAAAATCGCGGGGCGCACGGATCGATTTTTTATATTCAAAGTGGTAAATTTTTGTTTAGACGCGCTCGCGGGAGGCTTTTAATCCAATAAACAAGAGGGGAAAATTTCATCAAACATACATTTATGCTTTTCGCTCCGGCGAGGTGATATTTGTGTTTTAGCCGGAGAGCAAAGTAAATATTTAAAAAGAGATTTGTTCAATTTACAAGCAGGTTGGATCTAACCGGCGCAGCTCGTGTGCGACGCGACGTTTCGCGGTGCATTTTTATCCGTTATTTATATACATAACCGGTGGCGGTCCGCGAGCGCGCAATTAGTCAGACGAAACAGTTTTTTTTTTACTATTTTTCCGTTTAATCTGGTAAACGATATCGCAAATATTATTACGTGTTTAACAAGCTAACGATTTAAACAAACAAGTGAAATTATGTAAAATGTCTCGCCGCTTATCAAACAGCTGTTTTATCTTAAAACTCCATGCCTATATAGTTTAATGTTGTTTAAATAAAGCGACTATTGAAATAACAAAGATGTACCTTTTTTTAAAAAAAAAGGCAGCGTAATACTACGGTACTATGCACACAAAACTTTTGACGCAGATAATAATGAATTTTAAAATTTTAAAATTTAAAGTGAATTGGAATTTTTTTTGGAAATATTCTTCCTATATTTAGGTGAATAATTTATAACGAGATGCTTAATTCTGGTTTCAGTTACCAGTAGATCAATATATTTTTTAATAAATCGCGCTTTTTTTCAAAGATTTATACAATAATTAATAAAATACCGTTTTATAATTACATGTAGTACATACAGATATATGGGTTGTAAAAAATTTAGGTAAAAGGTAATATAAAATCTTCTTTATAATATATAATAAAAATGCTTTTGATTAAACAATCATTTCCATTTTTTTATTCTGAAAAAAAGTGGGATGACAATGGGAAAACGTACAATTGCAATTCAATTCGCCGGTAAGAAAACGGTCGGTCGGATGAAACAATAGAGGCGAAAAGTATCTACGAGAAAAATGCAGACGGTCGCGAGGACACGATAAAAGTATATCAGGCAGATTTCATTGGCGGCGGGCGTACAGCGCGGAGGCCAGTGACACTTGGCTAGATAATAAGTGGATGGAATCTGCAAAAAAATTGTGCCACCTTAGATCTTTCACTCCGTAATACGAGAAGATCCAATGTTATTATCGCTGTACGCAAGTTTGATAAGAGCGCAGTTAGTATCTTCTGCTGGGCTCGTCTTTCATATTACCTATATTGATATTAAAATAATTAATTTATCACACCGATAATTTCGTAGGAGCATTTTTTAAGGTCTTATTTGTTGAAACGGTGTAATTTATCTTTAATGATAAAATAATTTTTTGCTTTGTTCGCGGCAAAACTTTCAAATGAGCTTTTATTCGCGCCAAAACCTCCGAATGTTTTTATTCGTGACAAAACTCCAAAAAGATATTTTGTCATAAAACTTTCAAATGAGCTTTTTTCGCGCCAGAACCCTCCGATTGATTTTATTCGTGACAAAACTCCAAAGTGATTTTATCTTGTAAAATTTTCAAATGAGCTTTTTTTCGCGCCAAAATCCTCCGAATGATTTTATTTGTGACAAAACTCCAAGAAGTGATTTTATCTTTTAAAACTTTCAAATGAGCTTTTTTTCGCGCCAAAACCCTCCGAATGCTTTTATTCGTGACAAAACTCTAAAAAGTGATTTTTTTATGGCAGATTTTAATCGTTAATTTTCTCTGTATAAAACTGGAATGAGCTTTTCATCAGTAGGACAAAGGAAATATGCTTTTTTAAAAATCAGCGCCTGTAATCTAAACAGATTACCATAAAACCATGTGCCTTCATTGCTCGTTAAATTAACCAAATTTTTCTTCTAAATTTAATGTCGAGCTGATCACTTAATCAACGAAAGACTCATTTCTCTCAAGTAACCCATATCAAACTCGATAAAACTCCAACGCGAAATCCGCACGATTACTTCCCTTTAAAAACCAAAACAATCTTTCCCCTTATTAAGCATCGAGCATCCCGTATCGTGAAAAAAAAATCGACGTCCGAGCGCAGCAAGGGCGGACTTTCTCTCTGCGCGCTCCTCCTCGCGCACGCACGCCGCCGGCGTGCATATCGGCGTCGGGTTACCTCCGCGCGCGCGCGGGTCCAGTTACACGCGCCTCCGGGGCCCCGAGGCGAGCCTTTCGCCTTTTTATTTCCGAGTAAGCGCGAGTCACGGAGGACCGGAAAATCGACGGGGACTGCGTACGCCGGGAATTCAGGCGTATAAAGACGTCGCCTGTTTTTTACGCGCGCGACGCGGCGTAGAACATTGCGCGCGCGTAAGCAGCTTTTATTTTCGGAGCCAGGGATGATTGATTTTGTCGCGGGACGTGGCTCGTGAAAGAAACGCTTTGCCGGGAAAGAGCGAGAGGCCGAATGTTTTGGAAATGCTAATGTCGATTTAGGTGGTATTGTTTTACTATTGCTCTTGAATTGTGTTAGGCATTTTTATTTTCGGAAAATGGGAGCTTTCATTCGAAAGTGCGTTTGTCGCACTAGATTTTAATAGTGTAGTAAAAATAAATTGAGGTTTTTGTAGAGGTTTTCGAGGAAGGAAGTAATAAAAATTTAAGTATGGATTTGTTATGGAATGGGTCAGAATTATCTCAATAATTTTTAAAAAAAGCTTTATCATCGAGTAAGTAAAAAGGCAATTAAAGGAGAAAATGTATATCAGAAAGATATTAAAAACTAATTTATGTTCAAGAAAATTTTTTATTTTTCTTGAATATTAACATCCTACATGTAAATATGTGGTATAATCCAGATTTAGAGAATAGGAATATTAGAACAAGTGTCTTCTAATGTTTCAATTTATATCAGTAGGCCATTTTAATTCCCCCTGCATACGACAATAATCCATTCTTTCTCAAAGCATTATATTGTTCCAATACCCAGCACATCCCATCAACGAATCAAAACTTTCCATCCAACGGAAACGGCGCGCTCAACAATAGGCTTAGCTATATATACCATTCGATTGCTCTGCACGAGCGGAAGCTCGGCAAAAAAACATCGCGCTGGCCGATCGGCCTTGGACGCGCCGATCCCCGCGATGCAACGGCGCGCTCAATGAAGCCCCGGCGAGAAAAGTGCACGTGTCCCCTCGTCAAAACTCTCCGCCTAAGGTGCGATCGGCGGGTCGCTTATATATATACTTATATACTTAGGCTCGCTTATCGTCGCGGATCGTTATCGGCCTCTCTCTTGAGCGTTACTTACTTTTCGATACCGAGAATTGAACGCGGAGATTCGGTCCTCCAAGAGCTGCGCCTCGAAAATCGACATCCGATCGCGACGTGACGAAAAAAGTAAATATAAGGCGAGTGCCCGACTATATCGCGCTTCCTGCTTCTGACCCTCGCTTCGGCGGTCGTTTATTATTGTAAGATTTCTTTTATTGTCGGCATTTTTATTTTATAAATGCGCGTAAAACAAAAAGTTCCTTTAACAGTTCCTGGGGTCGTTATTAAAACGAGGCCAAACTGGAAACAAATCACAAAAATTAGTGTAGCGACTGGAAATTTTACTACAAATGTAAGAACATTTATTATATAAATCAAATGAAGATCTTAAGATTTACTGTCACGACTGTATAAACTTTAATTCGTGAAAAATTACTTTTATTAGTGAATCACTATTGCTTTTTGATGACTAGTGATTTCACAATTTTGAGGGAAAGATCTTTATTTATTTATTTAGCATTTACTTTTCTTTTCATCCCTTTCTCTGTCCCTTCTATAAATGAATTCATTGAAAATTATATCATTTCGAACATGTGGGTGTCATTCCATTTCGAACTTGAGTTTGATGTGTGAAGCAGAGGACCCGCATGCAACTTACTAATTATTTACATAGAGGAGAATAATAATCGAAAATTGATTAATTGGAAATTTGGAATCGAGACCACTGTCCACCTGAATCAACACTAGTTTCACTCGCATTATGAAATCGGTTCTTTATGGAGTACCGATTCGTCATTAGGTACTTGTTCACCGTTATACACTAAAATTTTGTTTTTATTTTACTAAATGAACTTTAGAGACAATACAACTTGTAAAACAATATTTTCTTAATAGAAACGAAAAAATCATTCGACATTCGTTCCACCCGATTTCTCAATACCCAACGCTATTAGCGCTACTGAAAAAAATCCCTGCAGCTTATCGCCGCGGCCGATCGGCGAAGTCGCAAGGGTATATCGCGCAGCCTCGAATTTCGAGGTGCGTCGTTATGTAGTTCCTGCGAAAAGGCCAATTGTCGATTGCGTCGGCGGCTTCGCGGAAGCCGACGACCCCGCGCTTTTCTGCCCGCGCGCTCGACTTGCCCGGAAAGCGCGATCGGCTCCTTTGTTTTTCGCATTGTTCGATCGTCGGAATCGGCGACGGCGCGACGTACGTGTTGACCTTTCTCTTCGCTCCTCTCCCTCCCGCTTTTTTTTTATTTCTTATCGATTGCGGTTGTCTATGGAAATTTACGCGTTTGTTATTGATCGGGAGAGCTGCTGCGATTTCCGCGACTCGAGCTAAGACGAGCTTTTTTCATTTATTGTAGATGATGCGCAGGGAGAAGAAGGGTCGATATTTCTGTAAAATGAGGAAACTCAATTTTAAATAAAAAATTTTGATCTTATACAAAGGAAAGCATCAATGTTTTTGCGCAAAACGTTGTTTCTACGTTTTAACGGATTCTCCGTTTTCTAAACGATCTTTATACTTTTGTAGCTTTTTAGGTTGAATATAGATACATTTTACCGTTTTAAAAATCGCAGATTTAATGTTTGTTTCCTCCCCTCATAAGTCGACTATTGCATTAATTTTATCTACTTTTGTATTAAGTGCAATATGTTTTTTTAATTAAACGACAGCTACAAGAGTTCATTGATTTTTATTAATAATAGTAAGGTTTTGCTGATTACGCAAATGTGAGATTAGATACATTAAAGAGAAGAGTGTGTAAGTCGTAAATAAACGCATCTTGCAATTTGTTTGTTTAACGAAATTGCGTGTAACGCGCAAGATACTTTTTTCCACCGTACTCCAACTCTTGCGATAATAATCTTGCAACAAAATGGAATTATTTACAAACATCAACTGCGATATTTCTCGATGCTTCAATTACTCTTAACTTATAAATATTTTTGTAAGCTCAACCCTCTTTATACCCCTTTATATTGTTCACTCCATTATGACTTAATAAAACATTACATTCTATTATAAAATGAATAAATATATTTTTTTCTAATTAAAAGTAACTAAATATTTCAATGATCGACTAAAGATAAATTTTTTATTTTAGTAAGCAACTTTGTATCGGACTCGTTGACGGGCAACTGCATGGCAAGTCCGAAGGACCTGAACGTTTCAGGCAGCCTGTCGCGCGACTCGTCCGTCGGCGTTACTTCGAGTCTGCACGACCACACGAACTTGCACTGCGGCGCTAGTCCAGACTCCGTCGTTTCCGTGCCCTCCAGTAGCGTCTCCCTGGTCACCACTCAACAGCACCACACCAGTCGCTCTGTAAGCATAGCACTCAGCATTTTTATTTGAAAAATTTCAAGTCGGTGTTCTCAAATACAGACTAGCATAAGTAACTTCGCCCTGGCGCTTCGGCGTCCTCCTTCGGGCACCTTATTCACCTCGGGTGTGTCGCTCACTTACGCTTGCAGATGCGCAATATATTATAAGACTTATCTGATTTTTTCCTCTAAATCTGAAATTAATTGAAAAAACGTGAACAGTAACATATCAAATATCTTGCACGCAAATCACATTTTTTAAATCACGACACATTTTCATAAATAATTTAAAGATTCATTCTTTCACACTTGTAGAGCATAAATAAATTTTCGCTTACTCTTCATATAAGCATAAATGAAAGAAACTTGGAATAAATCACTATTCGTTGAACCACCCAAGCAGCTGTCGGGCGGCGTGAAGGCCAACCGCAAGGCGGACTCGCCGCTGGACGGCAGCGTGCTGGACTCGTCGGCGGCGAGCAACGGCGAGGCCGCGGACGTCGGGGGCGTCGCGGGGAAGCGCCGCCGCGCCGCCGCCAGCTCCTCGGGCGAGGCGACCTCGACGAGCGGCGGCGGCGCCACGACGACGGCGGCGGCGACGAGCGCCGGGGGTGGCGGCGCCGGGGACGCCGGCGGCGGTACCCCGACCTCGGGCGAGGCCGGCAACTCGAACGACACGAAGCCGCCCTACAGCTACGTCGCCCTCATCACCATGGCCATACAGAGCAGCAAGCAGAAGAGGCTCACCCTCAGCGAGATCTACGCCTTCATACTGTCCAACTTTCCCTACTTCGAGAAGAACAAGAAGGGCTGGCAGAACTCCATCAGGCACAATCTCAGCCTGAACGAGTGCTTCGTCAAGGTGCCCAGGGAGGGGGGTGGCGAACGCAAGGGCAACTACTGGACGATACGTGAGTAATCTGGTGTAGGCTGGATTTTCGTTGTAGGGATTTTCACCAAGTAAATCTGAAACTGTAAAATTTATGTAGAAAATGGGAATAGCGACTTTTCCCAAAGTAATTTAACATTTTCAGATTTAGAAAAAACACCTGTGGATAAGTCCTCGCTTTTTGTGCATTAATTTCAATTCTCAGCCCTTTTAATTACGTCAGAAGAAAAATGTAACTCATGTACACGAAGAGCGCGTCTTGCATAGTTCGTCTGTTTCTACTTACGCATATAAAAACCAACTTAGAATCTTATGCAAAATATTTTGATCCCTTCAATTTATATTGGAATCAATTCAATTTCTTTAGAAATCAAACTCTCTTTTACAAATCCATTAAAAAAAAATTACGAAAGTCAAACACGTTCCTATCTGTTGATCATAATGTAGATCCAGACGCCGGAGACATGTTCGAGCATGGAAACTGGCGACGGCGCAAACGTATGAAGAGGAACTACCGTAACACACCCTACCCCAAGACATTGTTCGGGGATCACTTTCAACCTGCTCACGTGCACCTGGGCGCCACGAGGAACCTATTTGCGCACTCGCCGCCTGCTTATTCCACTACGACCTACCCCCGATACGACCATACGAGGTAATATTTCTCTGAAATTATTCTGATTTTCTTACCTTTTAGGAGAAGAATGTAGTTGCTTATTTTTTTTTTGTATATTATTTCTGATTATTTTATAGTTCTATAGTTTTTTTATTGAATTTCATAAATATTTTCTACGCGATCTATTAATATTACGGTCGATTTTTAATCTTTCGTATTACTTCATTTTTTCCAGTGCGTGGAGTTTACAGAACCAACCGCTTACGTCATACAGTCACTGTCAGGTAACCATCATTTTGCATTAATACGTGTAATATTGTTACACCTATTCAAACTTAAAATTCTTAATTAGTAATTTCATATCTTGAACTGTCTATTAATATTCATTACTCTGGTACAACGACACGTTAAAAAATTAAGGGTCGAATGTAATAAAGGCGTCAGCTGCTATTAAATCTAATGTTAAGTCATACTAAACGCTAAATCGACTAGAGTAAAATTTTACTTAGGATTAGTCTGAAACTAACTCCGTTGACTGGAGTGAAATAGAGTGACTTTTTCACTCAAAATTAGAGGGAAAGATTGATCTTTGCTGTTGAAAGAGTCACTCTAGAGTAGAACGATTTTCACACTAATCCTTGCATCTTCACTCTAATCTTCGCAAAGAGTAATCATTTGACTCTTATACCAGAGTCAAATAACTCTACAGGAGTGATTTTGTAATTTCACTCCTGTAGAGTTAAATTTAACTGTTTCCAATTTACAACTTTAGAATAAGAGTGAAATTTCACTCCGGACGAATTAGCGCGTGCAAAATTTTTATCGATCCCTTATCTACGAAAAGCTGCCACCTCGATTGAAACTTTACCAGACCATCCGTTGAAATTGCAGCTGCAGCAGCAGCTCCCGATGCAGTCGATGCAGATCCCGGCGATGAACGGCTACGGTCAGATCGGCTCGTCGCTAGGTGAGTCGTCAGATAACCGAGCCCGCGCGCCGGCCAATTCCTCCCGTCGCGAAAGCGCCGAACGATCGGTCAAAGCCTTTCAAGGCAATTACCTCGATGTTCCAGGCAGCACGAGCGGCACCACCGCCTCCATGACGAGCAACACGTTCGCCGGGGGATTCACCGCCTGCCCCAGGCGGCACGACCCCACCGCCATGAGCGTCGGCGACGCCGTCACCAGGTGTTCATACTGGCCGGACAGTGAGTGTACATATTCCCTTTTGAGTTTTATATTTGTTTGTCTTTTTCAGTTTAGTGGTTGTCTTGATATTTTACAAAAAAATAAAAGAATTTCAGAAGTTTTTATAATGATAAAATTTATATTCGTTTGAAATTATATAAAGTGCAGTATCTATTTTCGTTTAAAAACTACTGGATTAAAAAATAAGGCGTGCTGAAGAAATTTTCAATAAAATTTGAGAAGAAAATCGGGAAATCTGTAAAAAAATTTCGAGGCTTTAGTAAAAATTGCTGACGGTGATCTTTTATAAGTAACTTATTAAAATACCACGTCAATGCAAATTACCACAATCTCGCAATAAACAATCTATCTATAAAAAAAAAAAATCCGCGCTTCTCTCGTTTCAGTGGTGAAGGAGGACCCCGTGAACACGGCGGTATCGCCGAGCAGCGTGAGCACGGTCGGCGTCACCACGAACATGTACGGCTCGACGACGCCCTCCAGCGTCTCCTCCATCGGCTACTCCCCCGTCGACTTCCAGTCGCGCTCCAAGTGCTACATGTGAAGCCGCGGGCCTCCCGTGATCCCCCCTTCGCCGAGGTAAACGACGAAACGAAGGACTGCGCCGCGACGTTCGGAGCTCCATGAAAAGCTCAAAATTCGACTTGTTTCGTGCGAGAATTTTGCATTTTTTTGTTTGTTTGTTCGGTCGACTGCGCGTATAGGTTTTAAGGAAGAATTACGTTGATGCACATTTTTTCTTTTTTTTTTTTAAATTACGATATAAGGTACGCGCGAAAGTTTGCGGACTTTCGCGATCGAGATCAGGAATCTCCGAGCTGTCTCTTTATCTCAAGGAAAACAACTGTTCTTTCCTTCGTCGTTTAGCGTCTAGATTGTGACTTGGTCAGTATTTTACACGCGCGCCACGTGCGTTTGCTTGTAAGGCTCGAATCTCCGGTACGAAGATTCAAAGCGGATTTCCTTCTTTTCCTTTTTTTAATCTTATTTATTGCTATTCATTGCGACTGTACGTCGGAGGGTCTGCGCGATCCGCGGAGAATCCTCGAAGGTTACCACTAGCGGCGTCTGACCGTACGTTAACGAGTTTTGAATTCTCGCGTACGAAAAACGAAGGGAGAAAAGCGGAGGGCACTCCGCGCGTGTATGTAAATAATTTACAATTAATGTAGCGCACTAAGGCCTTAGTTGTTAATCTTCAGTGTACGTAGTTCTTTGCGAATCTCACGCGACTTTTTATTTCTGCCGGCGGACAGCAGAAGCACGAAAAATTTCCTTCTATTCATGTTTTTTAAGTGTACGTATATTATGCAGATAAGAAATACAAGCGTTAGCCTCCGTAATTTAAGCTCGAGTGGCGCAACTTGTGGTCTCTCGCGTCGACGATGGTAAAAGTGCGCCGCTGCTCGGAGAAAAGGAAAAAAAAATAAAATACAAAGTAATGTACTTATAGCGATCGACATGCAGATAGTTTAATTATTATTAGCGAGAGAAAGAAAAGGAAAAAGATCGGTATCATCGATGGAACTTTTGAAAGTTTTTACGCGATCGCGCATCATTATGCGCATCATTGTTTCGTGATTTTTCTCTTTATTTTTACGATTTGACTCTGTGAAAGGAAGTGAATTTGACGTAGATGTCGAGAAGTGCGGCGCGAACTCAAATCGTAGTTGATAATTCATGTTCGCGCGCAACGTTATTCTGTCGATGCTGTTTATAGTGAACTAAAGGGTATACTGAATAAAATTCAATATTTATCATCTACGAGTTTTCTTTATTTCCTTAACCACCTCTCAAAATAGTGCGAATCTTTGTATCCTGAACAAAATAAAATGAATTCGGTCCGCTCAACTGCTGCTCATTAGCCACGACCATTAGGAAGTGCTTCACTGTACTGGTGTCGGTTATTTTTTACAGCAATACTTTGATACTTAGGCAGTGACTGGGTACGGTTATTGTATTCCTGGGACTGCTTTTATGGAAAAGCAAAGTCTGTAGTAAGAGAATCAAAATTTTTAACTTATTAACTTATTTTTATTAAAAAAATTAAGATTAGCGCATATAATAAAATTTGAGTAACGCACTGAAAAAACTTATCCGCGGATTCTCGAAGAAAAAAAAACCCGCGAGTGAAAAAGATATGAAAGGCCTAAATCCGCGACGCAAGGTAAAATATTGTGCGACGCGTGCGCATTGCGTGCAGGGGAAAAGCTGCGGCGCAAGCTCCGCCCTGGCGGGGGAGAGGAGAGCACGGAGGAAGGGCCGCACTCGGGGCCAATGGGAAAGTGGGGGCTCGCGAAATTTCGCTTTCCCCCACCGAGAGGCCGCGCGGCTTTTCCGCCAGCCGCAGAACGCCCCCGCTCGCTTCCCCGCGTAGCCGCGCGCGAGTCATTGATATTTAGCTATATATACTTTACTTAGCGACTATCAGATTCCGCGAGGAAGAATTGGAGCTCGCTGGAAATGCTGTAACAGTGCTTTCGATGTGTTTCTGGTGATGAACATTTTTTTCCAGAAATTCGCGTTGATTTATCCAAAAAAAGCTCTTTGAGGATTTTTGGAACTTTTAAGTAGTATATACGTATAATATGGGAGGTATGTGCCTTTATACGTTGGCTTAATAAATAATCTTTCGGAGCTTTTATTTTTAAGCTTTAAAAGATAAGTGGAAAAGAAACTGCTTCCTGAAGTATCTATTTGAACTTTCCTCAATTTTTTTTTATAATTAGTTTAAATTAATAGATTTGATTATTCGCTGAAGTGACTATGATCATAGACTGGGTATCATAGACTAAATTCCGAAAAAAGAACGAAACCGATTAGTCGAATCTGAGGGCTGATCGATGCGAAACTCTTCGTAAACTACTCGTTTTCTCGTTTTCAGTCGGAAAAAACCTAGTCATTTACTTGTTTAAATAGTTTATTAAATGCAAAATGAAAAACATCAATGATATGGTTATCGAGTGGGCCGAGCTTGCGGCCGAGTGCACAATACTGTCCTTTCTTTTCGACACATAGAAACAAGTACTGCATTCACACATAAAGCACTGCCCATCACGTTAATAAAAAATAAAAAAAAACCAAAAACGTTATTATACTGCTGATAGACGAGAAAACCCCAAATCATCACGAAAAGAATGCGAGAGCTTAAGCGGGTCAAGATGGAAAGAGAAGCTCGTCAAGCTCTCCCCCGCAAAAAGTCGCGACAGTAGGTAAATGGGCGTTTGATCCGGTTTATAGCTCCCAGCGAGTGGATTCCCGCGGGCAAACGGAATTAGAACGTCGCCGCGAGCCGGACACGGGGGAGCGCTTGAGCGACGGCCAACAGCTGAACGCTCTCTTCTTCGCCTCTTCTTTTTTTTCTCTCGCTCTCTCCTTCTCTTTTTCATTCACGCGCGCGCCGATCGTCTTTACGACGAAAGACCGGCCTTCTTTCCTCCTCGACGTGACGCGCGGTCGGCGATGTCCCGGCGACGGGGCTTTCGACGCGCGACTTTTCACCCGCGGTTTTCTCGATGTCGCTTTTTTATAGATGTTCCGTGGTGGGCCTGCGACGAGTTGAGATTAAGTTTTTTTACTCACTTTTTTCGGTATCGATTGGTAAGAATAGCAGGGGAGAATTTAGCTCGTTGCAGTTTTTGTTCGGGTAGGGAAATTTCTACTTGCGTGCAAGTCTAATCGCTTCGAGAGAAAATTCTCGTAAAAAATGCGGAGAGGCTCGTGTGCAAATTACGTGAGAAATACGTGAAACGGTTTTCAGTATTGTTAATTTTTACGAGAAAATTACAGAAATTCTTTCGTAATAATTATGAAGCTTTTGACTAATAAACTTGCGGAGCTTTTCCTGTATAAATTACGGAGCTTTCCGTGACCCAGCAAGCTTCAGGTAAAAATTCGAGACTTTACCAAAGAAAAAATTATTGAATATCAAACCGACCCACGATTAAGTTTTTTCACCTAATTTATGTGTGTGATCACTATTTTTGAAAGCTCTCTTCTCATTTTCAGCGTTAACAAACATTTTGCGCTTTACACGACTACCAATTAGTTAATCTAAATAAGAGTATACTTCCTTCTGCGATTAAGCGGACTCTCAATATTAATTTTTATTCCATATTTTTTCTGCTTGGTGAAAAAATGGTTTATTTTGTACTTCGAGTATTTACCGCGCTTTAATAGATGATCGTTAAAGCCGCTACGTTCCGAGTGGCAAAAGTACTTAGGTTTAATGTTCCACTCATTCTTTGACGAAAATAAAGCGAAGAAATTGCGTTTAAGCCGTTACGCGGAACAAATGTGTAGTTCTTGAAACAGTGTATGCAAGTGCGCCTATGTCAGTTAACTAGTAATAGAACCTACTTTTGCTATTTGCGTCTTTGCGACTTTGCCTGATCCGTAAATCCCAATCGTAAAATATGACTTGAAAAAAAAAAATGTTATTATTTCAAACTCATTTGTATGGCAACAATTTGTTTTTTATACGCGACATTTAAAATGTATATACCTATAAAAATCTAAATAATAAATTTAACTATAACAGTGTCCGTACCAAAATTATGATTCATTCCGAAACCATAAGTGATATAAGCAGTAAAAATTAAAATCCTCTTACTTTATTGTAAGGGTATATAATAAATTGACAAAGTTAAGTTCTTTAATTGAAAATCAATTTATCTGGAAAATTACCAAAGGTTTACAGAAAAATTACAAGTGCATCGAATGCTTAAATTCTTAAATATGTCATCAACAGGGCACTTCATCTCGAAATACCTTGTAGAAGTCACACAACGTTGTGGGACATTAAACTATGTACAGCAAGCTTTATTAAGAACAGCAGGTTACAAATAAATACATCCAGAAGGACATTAGGGGCTCGGGGCTTAACCGAAGTCCGTGCAGGAATTTCCGGCACGTCGGACTTTGGCCGCGTGTATATTTTAACGTTTGCCCCTCGGGTCCGCGTGGCTCGGATTTTATATGATGCAGTTTCACGCCCGTAAAAAACAACAGGCCCCTCACTGTTCCCTCCCCGGGCGAGGGCGTAAAATCGCGCGTAAATAACCCGGACATAAATAAGGCCTGTGGGCGCGCGACCGATCTCGAGACCTCCGAACGCTTTCTCGTCCTTCTATTATCGACGGTGACAAAGAGGGGCCAAACTAGTGATTTGGAGCACTTCGACAGCGATCACATTAGTTCTCTCAGCAGACTTATAATTTTTTTACATTGTCAATTTAAAAAAGTGTAAAGCAGAGTTATTAGAACAGTGCATTATTAAAAGTTAGTCGAGCGGAATTTATTTAAAAAGTGACAATTTTTTAATTTGCAAGTAGGATATGGTTGTCAATTAATAAGTTGTCAATTTGATACTTAAAATTTCGAAGAAACGTAAATGCAGCTAGAAGTTAATGTTACTAACAATGCTATAATAATTACTTAAACAAAAGTGGAAATTTAGAAGCTGATTGAACAATTGAGAATTTTCTTCTAAATAACACACGCTTTGAAAATTTAAAATTGGTTAGTTAATAATTTAGTTAATAAAAAAATAGCACTGTAAAATAAAGGTGTGTTTAGAATGGCATACTTTTATTAAAAAAGTGTGCGCGACAAACTTGCAGTGGAATAATAGATAAAAAAAATCTGTGTTATTAAATAAATTATACTTATTTATTTATCAATTTAATTCTTCAATCTTAAATACGAATTATTATCAATGAAACATGAGCAAATCATAGTTTTCGTTTTTAAACATTTCAAATTTCCCGCGCGCAGCTTTTCTCAAAATTCTTTACTTCAAGTAAGAAATTCTTCTTAATTAAGCATTTTAAGGTATTTTTACCAATAATAAATAATAAATAACTAAATAATATAAATTTCTGTATTTTTAGTAGACTGTAGATAATGTAAAAAATTAAAATGCATCGCAATAATCTACCTCTTGCTCTGTATAAATTAAACGGAAGCATCGCTAATTATGTTAATTATAAGTTTATTTATTGATGTATAATTGAATATTTTTCTGGAAATTGTTCAAAACATTTAAGGCGAAAAGTGAACGGTCGAAGCGCAATTATATTGTGCAAGATATCTCGAATTTTTACATCGATGCATAATCGATTCCGGAAATTCACGGGAATCCACCTCTACTATCTTTTTATAGTCACACTGACGGCAGCTTATACACAATACCGACAGCACGTGCTGAATCACATGTCCGGACGATCCCCCACTCCCGCTCGTGCCTGTACTATATACACTCTTCCGCCGCAAACGCTTATCGTGTCATGCGTCAGCTTGGAAAGTAAAAAACAACTCGCACAGTACTGCAGTTGCACGGCTTCAGTGACCCTCAAGGCCTTGAGTTGTAGTTCATAATACTAGTTAGTTTATTCAGTGCAGAACCTATTCAAGAATTGGTGAGGTGATTGATAGTTGCATTGCGAATAGATATTTGTCTACAACAGCAACGAAACTCGCAGGCTCAGCAAGGCATTCACTTGCATCTCCGACCCACCCAAACCTGTCAGTTGCTTGTGCGTATATACACTGTATTCTGTATACGTCAGTGTGGCGCGGAACGGTCCGCTAGATGTTACAGTGAGCACCGGCTTTTTAGGTTAAGTCCGCCCGACTCTGTAAGATATGTCGCTTGGAGTATTGTCCAATGTATGCACTCAGCAAAGGTGACCAAATGCTCGAATAAATTAAATTGTTTCAAGTTGTTTAGCGTAAGGGATAGTGGATACGAGCACAGAAAGCACAGTATGCTTCCTGAGGATCGCAACGATGAACGAAACAAAAATGGCTCATCGCCGTCGCAAAACGGATACAAAGTTTTTGAGGAAGACGACGAGGATTTGGTGGAAATTATGCACTCATACAAAAAAGCAAAAGAAGAAGACGTGGTAGAAGTGCGAGTGCTCGTTGTCAAGCCTGGCAACAAACAAAGACTTCTCACCTGCGACGTGCCTCTTCACTGTGACGAACGTGATATCTTACTAGAGGTAAACAACCATCCATTAGTCAAGATTTTTTTAAAACTTAATAATCTTTTCTTTTTTGAGCAGTTTCATTTTTTTATATTTGTGAAAGTATATTTCAGGTTTATTACTAGATACAATTTTTTAATTTTGTTAAGGATAAGTGACAAAGATAAAACTATCTATTAGATAAAGACAAAAAATTCTCTTTCCTGATAAGGATAACACTGGGATTTCCTACATATTGATTTAATGTGTTTAAAATTAAATTTTTATTCAGAAAACAATCCTTCAACGGTATTGTATAACATGAATTTTCAATAAAAGTATTTTAAGAAAATAAACAAAAAATGAAATATATTTATCTATCAAATTTTTAGCTTGCAAAAAATGTCTAGCATTGGTAAACATTGAAATTCGAGTTATTGAATGATAACTTTTCCAAATTATTCTAATAATCCAAGTTTTTTCAAACCACTAATTACGTATCATTTAATTACTCAACTTTATTTTTTATTTCACAATGAGTGCACTGCACTGCAAAGTATATACTGATAAACGAAATTTGCATGGAATTGGACGCATTGAACTTTCGATAAAATTGGCGGTAAAATTCAAATTTTGCGGCGTGATTTTAGAATTCTGACTAACATTAATTGTAAATTTTTCTTTGAATATTGATAAATTCATAAAAAGTTAATATTATTCGCGAAGTATAAGTGTTGTGTGATGATGAAAAAAAAGGTAAACAAAAAGTCTGGTTCCTTAAAGCTTTTCAACATTGCACTTTTAAAGGACATTTAAATCTTAAATTACAGTATTTTAACAGAAAATAATAGGGCACTTTATTCTCACTTGGCTGTTTTTTTAAATATCTTTAAAGTTCAAAATAATGGATAACATTGGTTAAATATTTAAAATTTTTTCGTAGGTGCATAAATTGTTTGCAGATAGAAAATATTATGTAACTATGCATAAAGCGAACATACCAAATTTATGCGATTACATCGTCGAGTACTGTGAAAATGCTAGTGGCAAAAACCTCAACACGATTATAGACGATTATTTGAGAGCGAAAAGTGAGATCGTACGTTCATTTAATTTCTATATTTTTTATTTTTATTTTTGTTTTTGTTTTATTAACACGCTAATTCATTTGTATATCCGCATATGAAATAGTAATAATTTAATCCCGCGAACAGTTTAATTTTTTTTTTGTTCTTGAAATGGGTATAATAAATTTATTTACCTTACAGGTGTTGGTATCTAAATTGTGGATAAAAGGGCTTCACACTAAAAAGGAACAGCAAAAGAGAACAAACAAATATACAAGATACCCAAACATTGTTTTTTTCTTCTTCTTTTTTGCTATTACTTTAAATACTGTTGCGCCCTTAGTAAACACTCCACGAAATACATTGCAATAGTCAATTTTACTTGTACTCACATACTGACACGATTCGAAAAATTGCAAATGTAATATCTTGTAAAATTTACTAGAACTGTATTAAAATTCGATAAGCTTTATTCAGTAAATAAAAAATTGACTCTTGCTCTCTTCGCACGGAGAAAAATGTTGCGCAAAAATTACTATCTTTTCGCGATAAAGGAGTACCTGAGAAAAGCGATTGCTCACTATGGAAGTATACAAGACTTCAAATGACTTAAAAACATTACTTTTCAGCCTGCGCTCGAAGTCAGCAGCATCTTGGACGATGAAGTGATCGAAATAATTCAAAACGAAGCCAACCATATATCCGACAACGAGATCGAAGAAATACGCGCGGACGACGATATTTTAATAGAGAAAATCATCTTAAAAAGCGATTTGCTCGATCAAGAAAAGGATAAATCATCTGGGACCATAGATGTCAGCTGTGAAGAAATGGAAGTGGAACAAAGTCGACAAATTGGGGAGTTCGAGAAAGGCATGGAAGAAGACGTAATACCGATCGAAACGTACGCGTCACTTATTACAGAAGATAGCGAAATCCAAGAGGTACCAGCGCTACCATCTGAAAAGTTCGCAAGTTGTTGTGAAGATGATAAAGAAATCGAAGAAATACGAGCGACGATAGCAAAGTGCGACACGGAAATTGAAAACCAATCGTTAACTGAGAAATACTTCGCGCAACTTAATAAAGGCGTAAAAGAACTTATAGACGACTTGGACTTAACTCGTAAGGAAGAAGTCGAAAAGAAAGTGGAAGAAGACAAAAGGTTTGATAAAGAAGTAAGGGAAGCCTGGAGCGAAAATGAAATGGAAGAAGACAGTCCCAGTTTTGAAGAATTAACTGACAGCGAGAAGGAAACGGACGAAAAAGGTTTTGAAGAAGTAGAAGAAAATGAGAGCGAAAAGGAAGGGGAAAAAGTCAAAGCAGTTTCCGACCAAGAAGTAGAAAACGAGAGCGAAAAGGAAATGGAAGAAGGCGAGAAAGCAATGGAAGACGATGTCGAAACAGTCTGCATAGCCGATGACACTTTAGATGTGAGTAAATTCTCTTTTTTCGTAATCAATTATTTTCCGTAAAGACTTTAGTTTGTCTGCTGTTTTAAATGTTTTTTATTACTTTAAATGTCAATTTTATTTGAATTGGAATTGAATATTGAAATATATTTACAGGATGATGAAAACGAAAATTCTTCGCAGACTTCAGGAGATAAAACTATGTGAGAATTTTACTACTGTATTACGTTAATTTTTTGTTAAATCACATGCAGCAATTTTGTTAAGCAAAGAACTATCAGAAAACTGTTGGATTTACAATTTTTTTTAGCGGTTACTTTGGAGAATGTGTACGTTTGGGCTCTTTATGCCTAAATGTCTTGAAACAAATTCAAATTTTGCACATTTTCAGACAGAGGCTCAAGGGGTGCGGATTTTGAATTTTGCAACTATGTAGAATTTTGATAAAAAATAATGAAACAGTTAGATTTTGTAAAAAAGGTATTCTATATTAGATACTGTAAGTTTCATTGTACAAAATTTTCCTTATTATTTTATCTTAGAGTTTTTCTACGGAATTTTGGGCGAAATTCCAGTATTCGCACTCTTTGTTCTCTCTAATCTAAAAAAATATTTATTTATAATTCACAACATATTATTTTTATCTAAATACATTTAAATAATTATTTTTATTAAATGCGGGTGTCTTTGCATCTAAGAAAAGATAGATAAAATCAACCACCATTTTAAATTTTCACTTGCAGACTGTTCATCTATCCGATGTCTCGTGGTGGGATCACGATGACACGCGATGACTACGAGTGCCTCAGCGAGTACCAGTACCTCAATGATATCATCATCGACTTCTACCTAAATTACCTTATGCAGGAGGTTCTGTTGCCGAAAGATAGAGAGCGTACTCACTTGTTCAGCTCGCATTTTTACACGCGACTGACGAAGCTAACCCCCGACGAGGATTCAGTCAGCTTATCTTTGGACGAGCGCAGATACGCGGGCGTCCAGCGGTGGACTAAAGGCGTCGACATCTTCCAGAAGGACTTCATTATTGTACCAATCAATGAACAGTACTGATTTTATTTTTTATTTTCCTTTAACGGCATTTTGTTTTTAACAACTTAGTTTTTTTTCGTATAAGTAATTTTTATTATCTTTAAAAGGCCAATTTTTGTTGCTGACAGATTTTGATAAATTATGCATTTGAGTTTTAATGAAATAATTAGTTGATACCTACAATTTTTTTTTTATTTTACTAATTTAATTCTTTTTTTTTTTTAAATCTAGTTCTCACTGGTTTTTAGCTATAATTTGTTTCCCTAAGTTAGTCGATTTTGTTGGATGGAGCGATTTTGATTGCGAAACTGAAGGCAAGGAATCGCAAAAGTAAGTAATTTCAACAAAAACATAATTAACAATTCATTATCGATAGTGCGCAGTTTTTATCTAAAAATTTTAATTGCAGGCCTTGTATATTAATTTTTGATTCCCTCGGTGCTAGTACAAAAACTCGAGTAGCTGTTACTCTAAGAGGGTACCTTCGCCACGAATATATGGCAAAAACGAACGAAAAGAAAGACTTCAACTGTAATAATTTGAAAACAGTATATCCCAAAGCACCATGTCAACAGAATGCCACCGACTGTGGACTGTACGTACTCCAATACGTGGAGAGCTTCTTCAAGGTATTAAACTACAAATCGTTAATAAATATCAATTTTAAAAAATTGGAAGTATAAAATATTAAAATATTTGCAGGATCCCTTGTTAGATTTCACTCTACCACTGAAAGACTTGTCGGATTGGTTTTCACCGACAGTGATCGAGAGGAAGCGCGAGAAAATCGCAAAACTCATCGCCAAATTAGCAATTAAATATAACAAGAACAAAGCTGTTCCCCTCCCTATGTTAAAGCTTCCAAAACCAAAGTTGCTTGAGTCACTGTCAAAGACGAGCCAGACGAAAAAGATTGAAACTTCCTCGAAGACTAAGGCGAAGCACAAGGCGAAAATCCAACCGAAGAAAAAGACCCATACGAAACGCATCGAACACAGCAAGAGGTTCAAGCATTTGTGCGACACTGACAGCGACAGCGACGCGACCGTATCGTCGAGCTTTATGAACAGATCGAAATTGCATATCTCGTCGCGCAACCCGCAGCCCCTACGACGCAGTGCCAATGTGGAGCGCTCGCATGTCTCCAGTTATTATTCATTCGATAGCGAAGATTCATCACCGGTACCCACCAAGTCCACTTCCACCGTACCCTCGAGCTTCCTGAAGGAAGACGCTCGTTCCAAATGTTCGTCGAACCGGAGTTATCTAGGTCCACGTGCTGACCCCTCTTGGTTAGAGTTAAGTCACATGGGGTCGAAAAAGGTGAAGGATAATAAAGATGTTTCAAACTCCTGGGGGAACCGCTTCAATGACCTAATGGAGTCGAAAAAGGAGAAAGAAAAACGAGATACTTTGAATACTACGAGGGCTATACTGAAGAGCGGCGGTATATCAACTGATCGTTTTTACAATCTGTCTGCAGAAGCTTTGTATAACGTGAGTATTCATAAATTTTTAACTAATATTTTTATAATTTTTTTGATTTAATCGTTCATTTTTCTATTCTAAGAAAAATCGTATCGGCGGTACCTAGCTGTTGCTACTCAATAACGCACCCATAGAAAACTTAAAAGAAAATAAAAATATGATTAGTTTGATTAATTAATTAAAGAAATCACATTAATCAGTTAAAATTAATAAATACCTATAAACTATAAATTCTAATCAAAATTATGTCCCCTTTTTTATGCAGGCGCCAAGTATACCTACCGATATGTCATTTTCACAGTACAAAATTAAAAGGAAGAATGGAGACAGCGAAATATGAAGGAAATTACCTAAGTTAAGTTTCTATAAGATTACAAATTTATTTCTATAGTTATGTAGAATAGAAATACGCAAATTGCTTAAACGCACACAGTATAAAATTGTATTTATTTTTATATTTTTTTATTTAAAAATATTTAATGAAAAAGATACTTACATATGTGTTTAAAAGTGTACTGACTAAAAAAACGTGTGATTAAAAGAGCCATTGTGATATGTATGTCCTAGGCTACAGTGTATAAAGTTCCTGTATAAAATGCAGCGTTAAACTTTGTTGAGAGAATTTTAATGTTAATATTAATATTTTCAGAATAAAAAAATGTTTTTTCTTAAAAATACAATAACTTCGTCTTAGTTAGAGTCTAGAGTTTATTTCATACTATCATTATCACCAGAATACACTGTATTTGTAAAATAATTAAAATTCGGATAAAAAATGAACTCTCTCAGAATTCAATAAAGCTGACAGTACTTAATACCTAAAAAAACAAAAAGAAAAAATTACTGCATCAATTAAAAAAACAGAAAACTTAATGTAAATTAAAAATTAACTAACCAGGTGTAACTTGACGAATCCAGTCGAGATATGCACCTACAAAGGTATTGACTCCAGGTTTATCGGTTCCGCAGAAAGTTCCGTAACTAATAATACCAATTAGTACAAGTCTTTTGGTAACTGGATGTTGCCACAGAACAGGTCCGCCGCTATCATGCTACATGCAATCGGTGCATTATTTATCCAAAATGTAATTTTCGATCAACTATTTGTAATTAAAACGTACCTGACACGCATCCGCGTCTTCGCCGTACGTGCACATTTGACTGGTGTCCACCTCCGGATAATGTGCCTTGCAATGCGTGAAGTTTTGCGCGACCAGTCGAGCCTTCAGCAAAGTGTCGGAAATAGCACCAGATACCATTGTTGTTCCCCATCCTGCGATTACGTTGCCAATTTTTGCAATTACATCAGAACTTTTCACTAGATGCGCAAGGAAGATTTCGAATGTTGTATAAAAAATGAAATGCAATTTACCTAGAATTTCCACGGGTGAACCTTCAAATCTGTCGGGACTGAGATTGAAGGGTAAGCACGCTGGACCAATCGCGTTCGAAAAAGTCATCGTACCGGCAATGAGGACGACTGCAATATCGTATTTCTTCTTAGTATTTTTATAGAGAGGATGTATATGGAACATTGCCACTTTGAAGATCAGCGCTGCATTTGCTGTTTCATTGCCTATTTTTAAAATATTCGTACAAATCGATCAGTATCGCAAGTCAATGTTCACATTTTTTCTTCCATTACCGAACTGAAGGAAAATATTTGCAACTGTTTCTGTAAAAAAGCTTGCGAAGATAATGTATGTGTAGGATCAAATATCTGCAGAAGTTTCCGTATAATGATTTTCGGCTACAGGAATTTTTTCGTGATTTTCAACGGACAGGAGCTTTACAGAAATTCGCAAGATCTTCCGCAGAATCATTTGCGTTACCTTCGGGTCGGAAAAGAAGGAGAAAAGTTATAATTTGTACTACTTCGCGTGAGATCGTGTTCTCCAACCAATACTGCTGCATCCCCTGACCGAAATCCAACAAGACCATGCGCAGCGGTAATGACGTGCTTTTTCGATATTATTGTACCGCCACACACGACTCCCGCACCGACAAAGCGGGTATCCATTATAGCTGCCATCATGGGATATTCGTTTACTCTAGTTTCCGCCCCACCAAGTATGATATTCTTTGGTGGGATTGGTGCGCGAGGATGGGGCTGGAATTAACATTTTATGAAAGTTCATTTTTGTTTTTTAATCTAAGTATTGCTTTAATAACGCGCCGATTAAACAACAAAGCGATAAACTAATCATTCAAAATAGAGGAAATATTTATTATTTTATTGTTATAAAACTAAAATGCAAATTCTCCTGTAATAAATATAGAAGTTGAGTCGGGAAATAGGAACTATATGCAACGCAGGAGTAACGTCGATTATTCCCTTGCTTGGCTCGGGCAGTAAACTTATCCGCGGGACTAATCCTTGACTTTACTCCCTTGTTGCAAAATGTACTACTATTAATTACATACCGAACTTTTCCAACCACATTTGCATGATCGCTCGTCTTCAATAGCTTCAGCATAGCAATTGAATGAACCTCCAGGTGTATCATCTACAGTCCTCAGTGTCATGATCATCTCGGTACCATCGGATTCTATACCGAAGCTAAAACGACGGTCGCAGTATCTAAGTATTGGCAATGATCGGCTCACGAACACTTCGAAAACGTCGCTTTCGCATTTATTTGGACTCTATTAACAGCAAAAAATCTTACATACATACCGTAGATGTTAAAATTATCTAACATTTGATCATTTGAAAAATAATACATATTGTTAATAAATTTTACGATTACATTTTTTTTATTTTTATTTTATTTTACAGAGATTTTTCTCAGTGCAAAGATCTTGCAGAATGAGAAATAAAGGGATATTTGTACTCACAAAAGGGAGATCAAAATCTTCACACGTGAGTCTAATGCGCGTATCGCTTGTGATGTGCCATCGGCAGGTCGTGGATTTTGGATAGCGGTCAGGATAGTTAGGGCTCACTACACGAAGTCTCTTATCGGGCTCCAATTTTAATCGATAGCCACAGTCATCGAAGATCTCGCAATCTCCAAAAACCGTCAGCAGCAACAGGACCAGCAAGTACCAGATGTCTGCAAATAATGCGAATATACGTTGAAATTTGCATGGGATATTCAAAGATTCAAGACTTAGAAGGAAGGAAATTGTGTATTCTTACTAAGGGACATTGTGATTGATGTCCTACGATAACTAGTAGATATGAATTTTCTGGCGAAGTAGCAGATTTCAAATTTTCGACTATACTAATGCCTTCGCCGCAAAACCCAACAACACCTTTTGTCGTGGCAAAGACAAATGTTTGATGCATGGTTTTAAAAAAGTCTCTCCCGAAATGGCAGGTTAATAGAGGTGTAAAAAGCTCGCTTTGTGGATTACTCAAGTAACATTCATTGTTAGAAAAAATTTGATACATTCAAAACGTGCTCTATTTAAAATATTCATCTATGGGGTGATAAGAATGTAACAATATTCAGATGTTCAATGGTGGCAGCTGACAAAACATGGAAACTCATTATAAAACACAATTAATTATTAATGTGATTAATTTATTTATAGTGTATTAGTCAATTTCTGTAATTTTTACGCGATTGAATGTAAGAGAATGTAAGTATGTAACGTATAAGAATGTACGTAATGTAAAGCGAGTAGCCTTTAAGAACCTTTTTTTTAAACATACGCGCCTAATCGGCAGCAAATATTGTTTGACCCACACCAACACAGCTAACGGAATTTTTGTTCAGTGTCATATTATGATAAAATTTCTTTTAAATTTGAAAATATTTGCTTATCTATTATTCTATTATTGTAAATAGAAAAGGGAGCCAGTATATGAGATAAAGGAAAGGCTTCACCTGCGGCTGATAAGAACATGGCAAATGAGGTGTTTTTTTTTTGTTTTTTTTTTTAACAAAAGTGGCGCTTGACAAAGTAATAGAAAATAATTAGCTGCTTATGAAATGCAACGCTAACATAATAAAATGTAAAATTTATTACTTAAAATAAAGATGTGCAGATTATACAAATGAGTGAAAAAATTTTATTTTTCACTCACAACGACATTTAATAAATTTTTTTGTATAAAGTGAAACAATTTATACGATCTTGAATAAATACAGGATTCATGACAACTTGAAAAGTTCCGCATTCTTGTGATACTAAATGTAGATTACTTCGCGTAACATTACTATAAAAATTTAACGCATCTGAAGCTTTTCAAGATGAGAATATTCACTTGACAAGCACGCATAAACAATTAAGAAAACCAGAGGTCATTGAAATTGCTCACGATGACTACATCGTGTCGCATAATTTGGTAGTGTTGATTATTTAATTTGTCAATTTTCTATCTTCCACGCACTTCATTGGGATTGAAACACCACTTAAGTGATCATCAGTCACTCGTTAAAACCGTTATCCTTTGTGTACTCATTAAAAACGGATACTTATTCAGCCTCACAATATTGAACACCTGGAGAAAAAGAATCGGTAAGGATTGCGACAGTCCAAGGATGAGAAAACTCAATGGGAAATAAGAATGTACTGACCAGGTGTAGCAGAAATAATCCAATCGATGTACGGACCCACACGGGTATTGACGCTAGGAGTGTCGCCTCCGCAATTTTTTCCGTAACTAGTGATACCGATGAGTACAAGTCTTCCGCTACCTGGATTTTGCCAGAGAAGAGGACCGCCACTATCGAACTGCAATTATATAATTCACATGTTAAGTGGTCTCGAAATATATCACGTTAGTCGAATTAATTTTTAAATATACCTGACAGGAGTCATTTCCTTTAGTGAACGTGCACAACTGTCGGTAGTTAATATCATCATCTGGGTATGCCACCTTACAATCCTGTAAGTTTCTTATAGTCAGGCTAGTTTTCAGCAAAACATTGGAAGTTGGACCAGCGAAAGACGTCGTTCCCCATCCTGTAATTTTTATTGTAAATGTTGTTTATTTTATCTTGTCATTTGGGGTAGCCATAAGTTACCATTTCATTTTAAGCGAACGTTAATTTATTTGTCATAAAAATTGATAATAAATTACAATTTACCTAACACGTCAAGGTTTGAACCTTCGAAGTCGTCGTTTCTGTGCCTGAACGGTAAGCATACTGGGCCAACCTCGTTTGAAAAATCAATCGTACCATCAATAGTGATAACTGCTATATCATATTTAGGCTTCCTATTACTTGCAAACAAAGGATGGAGTTCATATCTCTGCACTTTGAAGAGTCTCGATGCACTTGTCTCTGTGCCTATTTTATAATATGCATACAGACTGATCAGTATAAAAAAACCTATGTTCGTCGTTTTTTTCTATTCCCGATGAAGACATGTTTCAGAAGATTCTGCAAAAAAGTCTTCGTCAACGTTTACTAGTTGGGGCAGAAATACCTGCAGAAGTTTCTGCCTGGTTATACTTTGCAACTATGTTTATGCACGCAATTAATTATTCTGAAATTTGTAATATTTTTCATAGAATCTTCTGCAGTTATTGTTACCTGCGAGTGAGAAAAGAAATCTAAAAACTGTTTAATTAACTTCGCATATTACCTGACTGCAAATCGTGATCTCCAACCAATATTCCTGCAACACGCGCTCTAACAGAAAGAAGACAATGGGCGGCAGTAAGAACGTGCTTATTCGATATGATTGTTGCTCCGCACCAAGGTATAGCGAACTCAGCGTGGATGACAGCTGCCATCATGGGGTACTCGTTCACTCCTGTTTCAACTCCACCTGCTATTCTTGCTCCTACCTAATAAATGATTACTTATAAAAATCCAAATTTTTTTAAAACTATAAATAAATCGTATCTTTTTTTCTGTGGAAAAATAAGAAAAAATAAAACAAGAGTATATTTTATAAAAATATTTATACTGTTTCACGAAAATGCTCTTTATTGAACAAAAAGCTAAAAAGTCACTTTTTTCAATCAGCACGTTTTATGCACATAACTTAGCAATCATTCGGCACAATTGAAATAATATTAATCGCTTTATTGTTACAAATTTAAAATTAAAGTCTCTTCACTTTTAATTTTTGTGAATATTTCCATGGCGTTTTCAATAATTTTAAATTATATCGTAAAATATGTAAAGTACTCTATAAACAATAATTTTTTCTTCTGGAATATTAATTTATGCATTAATAAATAGGATAGTAATCAGTAGATTTGTTGAACACATAATTGTTTAAAGCAACTTTTAACTTCATACCGAATTTCTCCACCCACAACTGCATTGTTGAAAGGAATTAAAGAGGCCACCGAATGAACCATCAGTTGCATTGTCAGCAGTCCTCAACGCGATGATCGACTTCTTATCTTCGGGTTTGTCTTTACATTTAATCTTGGCGGCATCACCAGCTTCAA
>UXGC01000251.1:0-193618 GCA_900480045.1 Eurytoma adleriae | reverse complement strand
TATGGTCTAGTGGCTAGGATACCTGGCTTTCACCCAGGAGGCTCGGGTTCGATTCCCGGTACGGGAATTTTTTTTTTTTTCTTTTAGCTTTATTAAATAATACCTTAGTTTATATTTTAATATTATTTTAATATTATAAAAAATAGTACTATTTGTAATCGACTTTGAAAAATATTTTATATATTATCACATAATCAAATAGACTGAATAAGTATAGTTTATTAACTTATGCGAACTTGCCAGTGAATTGGTTAATTTCACTTTTTGAATTTTTAGATGGCACAGACAATTACATTATTACGCAAAAGAATTAGTACTACATATGTTTGGAGGCAAAAAAAAAATTAATAGAGTGGTGCGATTCGTGCAGAGCAACAGCGTTGCGGCACGCACGTTCAGTCAATTATTCCTAAAATTTATCATTGATTCGCTGTGAGATTACGCCTATTTGATATGATACGTTGCGACTCATACAAGCACACACTCAAAACTCGTACATCATGCTTAATCGTTGAATATGGAACAGACGGTTTTGGCTTCGCGCATCTAGCATGAATATTTAGCTTCGGCAATTACGAACCTTAACTATCGTCGGCACGCAGTGTAAGCGAGCTCTGCCATGGTCATACCTGGCTATTCTGCAAAGCACAATTTTGCCTGCGAGCCGATACTGTGACTACTCACAATTAATACTGAACAAACTGCGTACGGAAAGTTCGTTTTCTGCATAAGACAAATATTCGAGCTTCAATACTAAAATTAAAATTATTGTATTGAAAAGGCATTGATAAGCTTACAGATAATATGGATTAGAAAATTTTAATAAATCTAATAATATTTGATCCTTTTTAATTTTTTATAAAGATAAACAAAGCGAGATTACCTCTTTTCCTGAAAGCAATTTAGAAGAAAAAATTTATAAAATTGTTGTAAAAGTATAGACCGTAACAAAGGTATTGGAGATTCTCAATATGGAGAAAAAGGGGATATAAAGTGCATTCATACCACAACAGTAAATAATAACGAGAAGTTTTTATTGGTAATAATATTGTACTGCAGTCGATGGGTGTCCGAACGACCATGAGGACGAGAGAGCGAACAGACACTGAGCATCGCGGCCGTGCGGTCACAACGAGGAGGATGCTGCGAGATGTATTGTGGACGATATACTCACGTGCTAAAGGAAGGAAGAAAGCTATTTCTCGCATCTAGAGAGTAAAAAAGAAACTTCTTTTCCGGTTTCTCGAATGTAACATAAAGAAGAAATAAAATATGTTGTCATCGCTCTCAAGAAAATGCACTTATTTGTTTTCTATCTCTCCTTCTTTCATTAGCACATTTTTATACTATAACACTTGACTTGATCTTTTTGCCCATCAGTGTACATCAATATTCATGTATTATTATAGGACAAAATATTTTATTTATTAATTGTGATCGCGAAGGACTGTATGGTTTTCTCTGTTGACACTACCTTTTTATCGACCATGGATGATAAAATCAGGAATTAGTAGCTGTTGTGATGAAATAAATAATTTTAAAAGTGTAATAGTAAAAAGTAGATAATTACAAGAGTTACGAGTAATCAATTTTCAATAATTCAAAACATGAAAATTATTTAGAGAACAAGTTTGACAATTTGTATTATAAAGCAATTTTCTTGCTGAATAATATGGTGATGATAATCAACTGAAATTATGTTAACGCTACTAACAAAACTAAAACTCAACCTTGTTTTTTGAATGAGAATAAAAATCCTCGAATCTTAAACAAATGGTTTATCTCGTCTACAGTGATTAGCTGCAAACAATTGATTTTGGATACCGTTGATACCAAGATGAAAAATTTAAAAAATTGGAAACATCTAATTTCATTATGAAGTCTTTGTCTCACTTTCCATTATGTTTTCAATGTACTATGCGAGGTGAATAGTCAAGCAGGCACACAATACACGGGGAACAAGGACTATATCCCCGATCATACAGGAGCACTTGAATGCGCTGAAGGACTCCATGAATACATTAGGGCTGACTAGAACGTCCCTTGGGTCGACTACTGCTATTACACCTGTACACTTGCTATCGGCATAACCTTGCAAACGTGATTCTTTTAACTCTTTAGGACATTTAGAAAACTGCTTATTCTTACTATAATCTTGAGATTTAAATCCTAAATATTAAAACAAAAAAATTATTTCTACACAATGTTAGTGTATCTAAGGAACCGTTTAACAGTTATTACCAAAGTTGCAATAAAGAACTATTAAAAATTGAAATGATTCAAACGATGCCAACGAGAAACATTCTTATTACTCTCATTCAAGAAGCTAATTTCTGTCTTTAACCTTTCATCTTTCGTTTTAATTTTCTGCAAGTTATTTCAATCTGTAGTGCAATTATTACGAACATTGAAGTAACTTTCAAGACTGTTATACATTACTTATCTTATTGGGTAAATATCGGTGCTATTGTAATATTTTCAAAATCCGAGTTTGTTATCACGAAGGAATTGATAGTTATATCTACAGAGAACTTTGAATTCGAGACACGTACACATCTGACCACATCGTCAATTCGATTGTTCCCCACATGCGCAGCTCTTATTCCTTCTACATACAATTTGGAAACCAATAATCGCCAAGATGTGTATTCAATAGAAATCGATGTAATATTACTTAATTTTGTCCATAAAATTAATCTATTCAGGGTTTTATTTCGTTATTGTTTTAGTTTATTCCAAATGTAAAAGTTGCGATTAAAAAAACTTTTTTAAATTATTTTTTAGTCAAATGTCAAGTATAAAGTTCAAGCTATTTGCAGGCGCGCCGTTTTTCCATTCATGCACTCAAACTTCTTTGAAGTTGTGTTTCTTTATCGACTGGCAAACGACAGGATGCAAACAGCAGTATTCCACTTTTATTTCTCGGGTAAAGAATATTTTTTTCTTTTTCTTGTGCTCCACCACGAAATCAGCTACAGTTTGCAAAGCAGTTTTTTTAACTTAAAGAAACTTTAATCGTAAAAGTTTAATAAGGTTATGCGCCGTTCGCGGGTATTTTGTATGTGTCAATTTTTTCAAAATCTTTGTTGTATGAAGTTGTTATGATACACCTGGTGAGACATCGATCATTTTGTATAAAACAGATCAAAGAGGCAATTTTATATTAATAAATCTTGCCATGATATAAACATAGTTTATTTTAAATAATAAAAATCCTAAATTAATTGATTGAAGAGAAAAACTCATTAAAGTCAGCAATAAGCTGTTAAAAGTAAGTTATGACTGCTCCTTACTAGCAAAAAAAATTTCAACTAAAGCTACTTCAATAATCACAGAAAAACTAGAGAAAATTTCCCCTTCAAAATGAAAAAAGCTTATTCCTAAGGGAACTCTAATTCAGCCGAGTTTTCTCTGACAGCGAAAGTTGGGATGAAAGTTCTCTAGACCGTCTGGGTATAAGTCCGCAAGCAAAGTTGTTCGAGTTCAAGACGGCGAGAATTCTTCAATATTGCACCTTTAATGAAGCTTGAAACATTCACCGATTTTCGCAGAAGGGCTAAAGACGAGGTAACGGAACAAGTCAGAATGAAAGTATGCCACGAAGTGGTCTATTCATTCCCCTCATTATCGTCAAAAGCTTTTTGAAGTAATATTCGTAAAGAGCATATTTGACTATTTGACAATAATCATAATACTGGTTTAAAACACAAGTATCTAAATTTATTTTTTAAAAGAAAGTATGAAAAAGAGTGGATTACTTCGTTGCTTGTAGTACATAATCGGATATAATCTAGAACTGGACAGACTAAAAATGCATCAGTCATAAAATTTAATTAGTAAAAAAATTAAAATTTTGATTAACCATTGCTTTGTGCTCCAAAAATCTTGACCGATTCAAATATGTTTTATCTTTTAAACTATTGATAAGCGTATCGACGTCATGAATGTACAGTATAGATTATAATTTTGAAAGACATCTTCGTTACGATCTTGGCTTAACGCCAATATTCTTCTATTTCTATTTATTGCGTACGTAATATATTGTTTATTTGTGCTACAAAGTTAATTTCTTTTAGCTAAAAAATGGTTATAAATAAATTGATAACTTAAATTTTTTAATTAATAAGAACAAAATAAAATAGAAATTAAAAGATTAGAAGAAAATTAAACACAATACTTTTATTTGCACAAGAAAAAAAATGACAAAAATACGATTAATTCCTAAAAAATTATTTCAATATTGGTATATTATTTGAATAAACAAGATAATAATTTATTTACACTTATTTAAGAGTGAAAATTTGGCTAATCTTGATTACCTTTATATGGTCAAGTAAAATTACGTAAGCCTTATTCTTTATCTTAATACATTGTTACATAAGTTATGAGATCATGCTGTTCGAGGCCTTAACTACCAAATATAATGCTAATATGGATAATAGGAATGATAATGTCCTTGCCCCCGTCTTATGTCAACTACTGACCCCTCGTACCACAGGTCTTGTGGCGCAACGGATAACGCGTCTGACTACGGATCAGAAGATTCCAGGTTCGAATCCTGGCAAGATCGATCATTTTTTGCTTTTATTTATTTTTTAACTATGTTTTAATTGATATATGTAATCACGAAGTCACGTGTTCCACTTAATGTATTTTTAAGACATTATTTACTATTCATAATGTAGTTTATTTGACATTATAATTGTCGACATTTTTATCAAGGTGTAGGTCATCATATTTATAGTAAAAAATAAAACCCATCCTACATTCAACGAATTCATGCTAATCAATTACATTAATTCCAATAAATTAAGTGTGTATGAAGCGACAAAGAAATAAATAATAATTAGATAAATAAAAACATATTTTTTGTTAGTCGTCTATTATGTGAGTGCATTTAGTTGCAAAAATAAATAAAGAAATGGTGCAAGAAAAATAGATGATGTTCAAAATGACAAACGTCACCTATCATTATGATGGGATAATTCAATATTTTACATAAATAATTAAAATTCTTTATAATTTTTAGGTTCGACACTTGGCAATAAGTTTACTGAAACCCCTGCGTTTTACGTGCCACCATCTCGACAATGTATTCGTCATTAACGCCACTTCTTGAGTATCTTGTAGAGGCCCACATTCATTTGCATACAAACGAGAAAGTGTTTTACGAGACTTTCGCAAAGTATATCTGCATGCGTATGTGCCAAAGGTGGGGAAAAAAAGAAGATAGCAGAATGTAAAAGAAGAAAAAAAATGGTTTGCGTGCGTTTACGAATGTTCGATTACACGAGGGAGCCCGAGTCTTATCGTTCTGCAGCAGGAAGGTTTCGCTTAAATCTTTCGTTTTTTCATGCTGTAGGCAGCGAGAGCAACGAGAAAGATATTTATTATCGTTTAACGACGTCATTAGGATGGTTCTCAAAAGCCGAAAAGACGTCTACTGCACCGTTAAAAGCGCACAAGTATCGATTACATAATTAAGAATAACTAAATTTTTGTCCTCGCTCATAAATTAAAATACCTTCTGAAGAAATTAAAAATACTTTTTTAAAAAATTTTTAAAAACATATTTAACTTCAGTTAATTATTCATTTTATACTCGTTAAAATACAAAATATTGCAAGAAAATCTTGTAATTTTATGAATTTATTAAACAAAGCACATGAATTAAAAAGTTGCACTAAATATTTATAGTATGGAATAAATCAAAATAAAGCGAACATTTTCATATTTCCCAAAAATCACGTGTACCAGTTAAATATCGTAGTATTTGGACTTCAATATACAGGAGCGGAAATATTGCAGACTACAGCGAATCGAAACCGACGAAGCCTTAATTGGTCGCGTCCTTCTTCTTTTCATGCCTCACTACGGAAGGACTGCTGGTACTCGTTCCCTCGTCCTAACTTGCTTCTTTCTCCTTCTTCTTAGACGAAACTCTGCAGTAGGTCGTTAATCTCGAGACCGGCTCCTTGATTAATGCGCGCTCTTTCGTACAATCTCGTGATGCTTCGGGCAAACACAGCAGCGCGAAGTGTGGAGAGGCCCAAAAAGGAGGATGAGAATTTCGCCCCTGCTTCGCTTGCTCCAAAGTCGTTTCACGTGAATGAGCAAAAGGCAACTTTATATTTTTGTATTTAGTGAAAAAAATTAAACCGAAAAACCCGGTGTTAAGGTTAATCCATGCAAAATTAGAATATTATTCAACTTTTTTATTCAAATTGAAACAGTCGTGCAACAAAATTAATTTGTCTTTATAATAATTTAGAAAATTTGAATAATAAGTAGTGTAATATCGTCAATATCAATTCCCTTGGTTATATTTCTTAAAAACAGACTACATATAATTACGTGACAATTCGAATTCTGCCTAGCAAAGAAAACTTTTAATCTCGTCATTCATGTAATTAGTAACCAACTTTGTGATATTAACGTCAAAGTGCAACTAAAGAACATGCATAACTAATAAAGAAAAGAAATTCATAATTAAATTAATTAATGCTATTTAGGGGATCATAAAGTTGTCAAAGAGTAATGAGGTCAGTGGTGGGAGTTAGAGCGCTGGCAAATCCATTACAGAAAGTGTTGCGAAGCCTTTAAGCTTTCGCTCGTAAAGTAAAACCTTACGATGAAACCATACCGAAAACGATATATGAAGATCTTGCTCATAAAAATAAATATATATTAAACTATCATCAACGTGCCATTGCACTATATTCACGGTAAAATTTGATTCTGTCGCTGCGTGCAAAAATTTGTTGACCCTACCAGTTTAATCATTGTAATGAAATATATCATGAAATAGACACATTATTCATTTTTAAATTTTTCAGATATCAATCGTATAAATATTTTTATATGCTAACCTAAAATCGCACTGAAGAAGTAAACTACATTTTTTGCGAAATTTAAATATAAAAAAGCCTGTACGAAAAATCATTGAAACTCAAAAGTTATTTGTTTATAAATTTATAACTTTTTATTATGTTTTATAGGGTTAATTTTTTAAGGTTAATATTGAGAAGTTACACTACATCGCTGACAGTTGATTGCTGGTTATTTAGTGCTGTCGTGAACCGGATGAAATGATAAAGTGTTCTTTGCACATAGTACGCGAAATGAGCGGACAGCGGGGAAACAAGGGACGCGTAAAGCAATAAGCCGATAATCTTCCAGAGAAAATCCATATCCTTCCATGTCTGATCACGTCGCATACTTCTATAATATATATATATAACGTGTACCGTGGTTATTATACTTCACTATGGTGCCTCCTTTATTTCACGTTTTACAACGGGTACACATCCATCTACCCTCATGGTCAACAGCCAATCTTATATTATTAACGATGATTAAAAATAAAGGTTAGAATTTTTTATGAAGAATCAATTGCAGCAATCGAGCAAATTCTCAACTCTTGTAAGAACAGTTTACTGCAGCTTATGAACTTTTTATAACACTGCTATGAACACGACTGATTAATCAATTAAACAGAAGAGATACTATTTAAAATTCACTCACGAAAGCAATTGTAATCGATGAAAAGACATCAATTCATTATCACATTAAAAATTTGTTATCAACGAATAATTTACAGTAACTGATACTCTTCGAAAAACTTTTATCGAAAATTCGAAAAGCAGATAACTTCTCAAACCGAATGATGCAAAATAAAGAAGCAACACCTTTTTAGGACCTATTTATCTGTATAAAACCATGAATTCAATTTAGTTTACTCGATAAAAGTGTAATCGACTGAAAAAGTTAAAGCTTCGACATTCTCGCAAGTGCCGTTGACAGACAAAATCTCTTAATTCAAGCCTTAGCCCCGCTGATATACAAAACACTTATTTCCAAAGCATTTTCACCTCGGCGGGACTACCGTAGACAGGATCAATTCCCAGGTCTGCGGTGCAGCTCCGCTAGAATAATGTATAGGTCGCGTGTAGTTGCGTTCGTGCATAAAATAGCCCGAGCTCGCTCGTTCGCGCGCCGGGCCTCGAAAAAGAGAGATCCGCGAGAGAGTAACCGGGCGCGCTCGTATTCGTGGTCGCATGTCATGCAGCGTGTCCAGGATTTACGAGCAATAAAGTAACAATGTAACGATGACTACATCGTCCTAGCCGTCCCGAAAGAGAGGAAGAGAGAAAGGGAGAGACGAAGAAAGAGGAGGGGAAAGAGACAATAGAAGGAAGACGAGTGCATTGAAGTGGAGGGGAAAAAATGAGCGAGGAAAACTGAGATAAAGCGGGAGAGGTTTTGGGAATGAAGGCAAAAAATTGCGAAGAGAGATTCTAAAAGAATCAGGAAGAAAAGAAATGAAGAGAGCTCGGAAATACCTAGCGAGAAAAGATAAGGATAAGAGGTATATAATCAAGAGGTAAGCGAAACAAAAGGCAAAAGCTTCACTGGAGATAGCACTTTTCCTGTGGTCTTACAAAGGCTAGTTACTTAATTTAGAAGAAAAACAAATAAAAAGAAGCTAACATTTTAGTGTTTACCGCACTCTACATTGAAAACCATCGAAATACATTCCTCGTCTAACAGAAATGACGAATCATCATTAGAATAAACTGTTACAACTCGGCAATCGTAAAAGCACTCCCTCGTAAGATCATCGCGGCAGTTTATAAAATAATACTCCACGCAGGGGTATTAAAGCTACAAGGGAATCATTTCAGCAGGTGTATGTAAATTCGCGCTTTGCGGCTTTCGGTTCCGCGAGCGAGCCTTTACTGCGGGGGGAGCTGGAACAAGGTGCTTTATGATCGCGCCGCTGATAAAAGTGGCCGGCTGTAGCTCCTCCGTTTTCTTTTCGCAGACGTCCGCGGCGCGTTTACATTGTTCCTAACAACAGCGTAACGAAACGGACTGATTCGACGACCACCAACCTCGCCCCTTCCGCTGTTCTAATTAATCATAAATGGAATACTTTACGCGAAGAAGCTCCGGAGTTCAGAAATTCGGAGGTGCACTGATAAAAGGGTAATTTGCGCGGCGCAAAGTGGAAGAATGTTAAATTAAATCCTCGTAGGAAATGTCTTGTTCCCTCGTGATACGTAAAAATGCAGTAACAGACGCAGTGATGCGCCCGGCTTTCTTCCGCCGGTACTTAACATGTGAATGCCTGGAGGGTTACAAGCTCCGAGTATTACCATTAAGACTCGACGAGATACGTTTAATTTGCAGCGGGACTGAACGTTGCTTTGTAAGGGATTCACATTAAAGCAGTGTATTAGTTTAAAAGCGCCATTAGAAAACAATAGTCCGTGCCGCTTTATTTCCTTTTGGAATAAATTGCACAGGCGAAAACAAGTTGCAGTAAATCATAAATAATCGAGCGATTGTTCATTCTTTTTTTTTTGTCGAATAATCAAATTTTGTAATTGTTCATAGGGCTAACGAAATTAGTTACCAATAATAAAGTCCGCATCGGCGCATACCAATAAATGCAAATATTAAGTAATCAAGTCTAACGAACAAGGAAATGCAAAATAGATTTCCGATCGATAGGTACCTCCAGCGGTATTGCAACGGAACTTTTTTTTTTCAGGGACGCCTTTGGTTTTTCTTGCGAAGGAAAAATGAATTTTATGAAGAAGTCGTTCTATACCGGGTTACAGGGCACGGGCTTCTTCGGGCAGCATATTTGCATTTTATAAGGGGTCGAGAGTGTTTTGAATTAGGGACTGCATAATGACGGTATAAAAATGTACTTTTTTCAACGTCAGCTGTCGGACACTTTATAGCAAAATGAAGATCTTTCACTACGTAACGATTTTACAGTCTAGGGAAAGTTTTGGCAAAAAAAAACTTGTTAGACAAGGAACTTTGTACTTTCCTTGAAAATATCATTACCCTGGTGTTCGTAAAACAAGTCACGACGACGAGAGCTTCAAACATTTTACGAGCAATGTTTTTCTTGTAGCGGGGTCAGAAAGACCAAACACTATAATAAGATTCTCATTTGAAAATTTATTGTGAGTAAAATAAAAAATGTGGTTCAACCTCCAATAATTTGAAGTACAGATTACATAATTAAGTAAAAAGTTTTGATTATCATTTGCAACCAAAATATTTAATAATAAAATATGATAATTTTTTGTTATAATGTAAAAAACAAACTTCACGAATCTAATATTCAGCATAGTCCATCAAAAAACGCAAAAAACGAAGTCGGAGGAAACATTAGAGATAAAAAGTACGCGAGGATAAAAAAAAAGAGAGGAGTAAAAAAAAGAAAGTTCCGATGGAATACCAGGGGGGGTTTGATATACTCCGGTGTGCCTTAATAGGTTTCAGTTGGAGAGCACTTTTAGAAAAATGGTCGCGTGCAACTGCGACGCCCGCACCGTGGGGTGAACTTAAGTAAACCCGCGGGTCCGCGGATGGGACGATTTACCGCGCGCAGACCGCGTCGACTCTCCGCGCGCGCTGGATAACGCAGACCCGTTTGTACGTAATTCTGGACGTTATCCACTGCCTGCCAAGCGAAATTGTTATGGGCGGCAACTTTCCGGAAGTTTAGTTGCAGGCCTACGGGCGCGTACGCACGTGCGACCCTTTTCCAATCCTACCCTTTTGTTCCGCGCGACGAAATTCCAGACGAAGGAGAATAATAAAAATCATTATCCAGAGTAATTTGTTTTCTTCAACTTTTTATTTTTTATGAGTGTTGTATTATAGAGGAGATTTTTTGTAATAGGAAAAAGGGTAATTCAAAATTTGTTTTTTTTAATACAGTTTTCAGTTTTAAGGTACAAGTGCATTCTAATTCTGATCAAAGTTTACGAAATATTATATCAGTTCTTAATTATCATTATTAATAAATGATGATATTCAAACTCTGATGAAGGTATTGAATTATTATAACCTGAATTTGTTTATGAAGTTTAGAACTAGATTAAATAAACTAGTAAACAAACTTGTACACTAGAATATAAATCAACATTGATATATGTATATATACACTGATGATATGTATATATCCTTTCAGGTTGACATTGTTGAAAAAATATCAATAGTTTGCATACATTTGCATACAAAATTTACTGGGGGAATCTAAAAAATGTTACTATTGCTTTAATAAATATTTGCAAAAAAACTATTGCAACTTTTTCTACAATAAAAAATTAACTATTGCATTACTAAAAAATAGACAAAACTTTTTAATCACTCGATCAGAAAAAACTGAATAACCTTCCGAGCTTCAACAGCAAAGATGTAAAGTGCAAAACAAAAGTTAATCAAAGCAATCGTACATTTTAATACCTATGCAAATCCGCGTATCCAAGTAACGCCTGACAAATCAGTTTACGGTCATCGGTCAACGGCGGCCGGTCCAATAGAAAAATCGCGCCTCCCGCGCCGCAGCAGGGACAGAAAGAGACACAGAGAGAGCGAGCGACGCGATTGATTCCGCGCTTTATCACCGGAGCCGTCAGGGCAGCTCTCCATTCCGGCCTCTTGTCGTTCGCTGCAGGCCAGCGTGCGCGGTTATCTCGTCCGCGCGTTTCGGTCCGGGGAAGCGTCGCGCCCGCGGGCGCTGCATTAAAGCCCCTACCCCCGAAATCGCGCGAGCTGCACTGGACGGCGCGTGCAACGCCGACGCGCATTCATCCCTGCAGCGAGCAGCGCGCGGAAACGCGCGATTTCACGACAGCGCCCGTTGTTTTCTAGGCCGCCCCCGCAGGGGGTGAGTACAATGCGCGAGCGGCATTATCGCTCGCGGATCGTTTTGACACGAATTTCTGTATTAATTTGCTTTACCTCCCAATGGACAGGCCGGACGCGGAAAACTAGTTTACATCGTTTACGATTGCGCGCCGAATTTCCTTCCGCTTTTTACGTTCTTGTTGTGGCAATTAAATCCCTGCAGTATTTTAAGGGAATTTTACTCGTTACGATTTTGTGGAAAGATTGTTTGAATTTGTTTACGATGAAAGATTGTGTGCAATGAATTTTAGCAAATTAATTTTAGTGCAACGACTTCTTGAAACAGTGCGTGTTAAGTATGAGTGAATTAAACGAAATGCGTGATGCACTTTCTTACGATTAATTTAAAAAAGATAAATATATTCAAGATTATTAATTTACTAGCAAAATCGTTAGGTTGAGATTAGATTTACGAGTTCTAATTTTTGAGAGTAGGCGCCATTATACCGGATGTTTATCTATAACCAATCAAATTGCTTTTTGAAAAATTTCACAACATCCTGTCATCGTCTATTTTAAGAGAGGATTAGATAGAATCTTTAGAATGCAGAATTGAGCTTTTTATTAAAATTTAACTGCAACAAGATCATTTCATATTTAGTGCTAGATCAATCCTTAAAAAAACAGTGGCAGGATGTTGCGAAGCATTTAGAAACGCGATTTGATTGTTTCATGAGTGTATCCGGTTGAACGGCGAACAAAAATTCAAAAAGTTTTTGTATAAATCAAAAATTATAATGCATCATAATTCATAGGCAAATAAATACACATGAGATATCCGCGCGCGCGAAGCTAGTAAGAAAAAACAATGTAGAAAAAAGTGTTGCAAGCACCAGGTACGTACGAAGTGCATAGCCTATCTAAAATTGGATATCTCCACTTTTTCCACGCATTAAGCTGTCTTTCCGCGGAGAGCAAAAAGGTTGAAACTCATTTGTTAGTCAACTACTTAGCACCGTAAATCTGCCAGCCATTAATTAACCCCTGAAAAAGTGTTCCATCGCGCGGCAGATAAAAGAAGCGGGGACAATTTACAAGCGGCCCGATAACAATCGCCATAATTTCCGCGAAAAGCCACAGGCCGCGGCACGTCGACCTTATCAATCGTCGCGCATTTGTTGATCCCACTACTTCCCCCTCCGCTACCTCCATCGTTACGAGCTGCTCTCCGTTGCCCCTCCCCTCTTCACCTTCGCGGATGCTCGCTCGCTGCAATTTAGGTATTTATCGTTTCCGTTCCATAATGCGAAGACGCGTATATCGCGCGGCACTGGGATATCGCGGCGCGAAGTGCGCCTCGCTCGGATCGCCGCTGAGGAACGGTTCCGCCGGCGTATTTCTCAGCCGCCTTCCGACCCAATAGCCGTTGTTTATAGTCACCGCCGAGCCGAAGTGCTCGCCCTTCCGCGCGCCCGATGCAAAACAGAGCATTTAACGCGCAACTGTGTGGGTCGGGGAGAAAATTTCTTGCGCTTTTTTCGAGCAAAGTGGTCGGGCGGAACTTTCAGGTGTTAAGGAAGAATGGTCGATGCTTCTTTCTTTTTCGTCTGCGTAGTGCTCGCGTAATTTTTTATAAGACTTTAATTGAATTCTCGGTAAACTAATTCTATCTTTTGTAATGATTCGAAGAGACGTTTTAAGATTACTCCGGGATCGCGTAACAAGAAATATCAAATTTTTTGACAGCTTTGTAAATTTCAATCGACAGGTGCAGCATTGATTTTGATTTATTAAATTATAAAAATTGTTTCTACAGTCAGTCAAGAATCGAGATATTATTTATTTCCACGAATGAAATCTGCAACTGAATTTCAAAATTCTACATTTTCCCTTAAAATCCATTCGCTATTCCAGTCTGCATTTTACTTACAATTTGGTTATCGATCACTCACCGGGTCAAAACTGAAATAGACAACCCGCAGTACGTCTTATCCGTGTTTTTCGTTTTACATCAATCCGCCACTCGAGAAATATAAACCCGAACCCGTCTAGTTGCCTACATTCTCCAAGGCAAAATTATCCCGCAGTACACTTTATCTACGTCGTGAAAATAAACACGTGCTCGCGAAACACGCACTCCGGCCCAAGCCAGTAATATATACGTATATACAGGTACCTACTTCGGGTAAATGTCCCGGCTGGCTTCTTTGCGTGGCTATCGTCGCCGCGACACGCGTACAGCGGCGGCGTTAAGTCAGTCGATTATCAGCGCCTCGCAACGCTCGGCTAAAATCCGCGCACGCATTCCGCGAGCCGCGCGTACACTCCACCCCCGCGGGCAGGGTTACGGCGGCATACCGGGGCGCGCCGGCGAAGTTTCGCGGGAGGGGTGCACGCGTGCAGCTTTCAAAATTTCAAATTATCCCCCGGGAACTCGGCGAGACTCGCCCAAAGTATTCCTCGCGTGTGTGTGCAGCGCGCTCTCCGCGTTAATTATTTCTCGCGCTCCCGTCGCGTCGCCCGGCCTCGCGCGACCCGCAAAGCCCGCGGGGTTCGCGCTCGCATTTGCGACGATCTTTAGCAGCGCAGTCGGTTTGCTTTAGCCAGTTTGCGCGATCGATCCGCCGCTGCTTCGAATTTACTTTCGTTTACGGAATTGTTTAAACATTTCGACTAGTTGACGACTTCGCTGCGATCAGATCTGGTTAAGTAGATGACCTCGGACATATAGTGCTATATTTGTAGTAATTATTACGTATTTAATTCTGTTTTTTCTTAAGGGATTTTTTATCTTTTAGTTCGAAGGGTTTTAAACGATATTTCGTGTACTTTGGGAGAATTTATTCATAAAACTTATGATGAAGTTGATCGCCATAAAAATTGCATGAAAAATCGTGGGACTGTTTGTAGTACCTACTGGAAATTTTTACGGATAATTGACTATAATTTTTCTGATTTTTGATGGCTCATAGTAAGCATCGTAATTTTTACGAGAAATTCCTTTCAGTACATAGAAATGAATCAATTTTTTAATTGACTAATTCTTATGCCCAGTATAAGGAACAGTGTAGAATGGGACACAAATTTTTTGTTTCATTCAATAATGTAATGATGTATTACATCAGCTATTCTGGGGTACAGTACACGATTAAAAAAATTAACATATTTCGTTTGTCATATAACATAAAACTGTTAATTTATCACACAATAATTATACCACGAGTTGACATACGTATATCGATGAACGATTATTTACAGTAACAAATATCGCGCTTGTTAAAAAAGCGCACGAAACATGTTAACTTTAGTATAAAGAATTTTAATTTCAAATTTGTTTTGAGCCGTGTACAATTGAAGGAAAACAATGTTATAGATAATTTAATCTTACCTTCCTCGAAACAAGTATGAAATCATAATAACCATTAGTTCGTCTCGTAATCAGGCTTACCTGAAACACAAAGAAAAAGAAAACGTTAAAAAAAAATAAATAAAAAGCTAACAAAAGCGCTACTGATTTCAATCGCAGCAAGCCCAAATATCGGCGAAACCAGTGCGAAAGTAAGCAACGACTGGGCGAGCACAGTGCGAGGGCAGCCTCGCGGCGAACGGGATTCGCGGCGCACGCATGGATGTAATTTTGCCGGCAACAATGTCGCGCTCGGTGGCCGAGGTAGGCGGTCTCGACACGAAATAGGTGGCTTCGCGCGCGCGTTCGGCGGCCGCGGTGCCGCGCCGTCAGCAGCGCGATTATGCCCCCGTCGCACCACCCCCGCCCCCGCCTCTCTTGCACGCCTGGCCGCAAAGTACGTCGGGTGTCGGCTCGCGCGGGAGCGAGGCAAAGGGGCGAGCAGCGCGCGTCGACGCGCCAAGGCGACGGTAAACAATGCGAGCATACATTACGGCCCCCGGGGCGGCCTGCACTCGACGAGCCGGCGACGTCGGGTCCATTGTCGGGCTTTAGCCGCGCTCGCGCCCAGTGCACTGCCGAGTTAAGCCACTTAGTGCCTCTTCTCTTTTAGTGCGCGCGAGCAAGCGAGTGGGCTATTGGTTTCGCGCCCCGAAGCCCGCACACGCGCTGCGGCGCCTCTATGCCCCTTCGGCCGATGTCCGTTTTACTGTGCTGGAGCTGGATATGTCCGAACAAAAATGTCCGATCGATCGTCAACGCGTGTGCTTCCGAAAGTACGATTTCGGATGAAATTATCCTATTTAATTTGCAGGGGTGAATTTCCCGTTGTTTAGGTTTTTTATAGAGAGGTCAAATTGATTTTTTTTAAAAATAAGAATGTGACCTTTGTAAGTTCTACATTCTCTGTAAATAGATGAATAATCAAAATACATGCGTTCACTGATTTAATGTGACAATTAAACAGGTGTATATTTAATTATTCGCATAAATTTCTTTTATTCATATTTAGAGTGCAAGCTCCACTATTTTTCAATTCAATTTAAGAAATAAAGTGATAACTTAAATGTCCCTATTGTCGCATACCCTAATAAAAAGCTCTACTCGTTTTCTCTTGTACAAAGCTCATTCCGTGCCTCTCGACATTCAACGTCAAGCCGGCGGATCGAAAACCCAAACTTTTTCGCATAGCATTCTTTCGAATCAAAGACAGCCCTAAGAAAAAAAAGAAGAGATAAGGGGGAGAGTGAAAAGGGAATAAAATAAATGAAAGGAAGAATACCCCCGTTGTTCCTGTTATTCACAAAGAAGATCTCGTCGATGCTTTCACCAACAGATTATTTGACAAAAAAGAAAAAAAGGTTGCTGCTCCTGGTGATCTCCCAATATATGTCTGAATAGCATATAAATACTGATCTTTTTCTGTACACTTGTTATTTCTGGTATACCAACGAGGTAATATCTTATTGCATTCTGCTAGTGTTAAAGATGTCCTAATTATTTTATTGATTTATTTATTAATTATTACTCGAACTTGAAATTGTTGAATATAATTTCACTCTGTTAGGCAAAGTTTCAATAATTTGCTTTGTTTCAATAAATCTCAAATAGTAACAACATTTCTAATAAGTACTATGCACAGACCATTTAAAAAGACAAAGGTTCTGGGAGCAAAATGTGCTCACACAGTATAAGTGTTACTTTACGCAGAATCAATTAAGCCTCGAGTACAGTTAAAATTGTAGACACGCCGATGAAGGCGCACGCTGCCTTTTAAGCGTAACTAGTAGCCAGGCATATTAAGATAAAACAGTAAAGCGCGAGCACACCTGCGGAACTGTTAGATCCACGAATGTGCCGTTGACGGCACCTGCGGTCGGAATAGCTAATCGCGCCCGTTCGTAAGAATGTCAGTGCGAGATCGCGGCGCAGCCTGTATAAAACGGCGCAGAACAATTTGTAACTTAATTAGCCGCGGGGTCGAAGTTCGTTTCGCTTGTTTATAGCACAACCCCGTACGCTCGAATTGTCCGCGCGCAATTAACTGTCAGTTAATCTTTATTGTTTTTAATTCAATTTTGCGGATAGCGCGAAGTGTGACGGACGCGGAAATAGAGCTTTGAATATCGTAATTTTCGTCACGGTACTTTTTGCTTCGAAACGTGAACTCATGCTTTGTTCCCTATTGAAAAATAATTTTTAATCGGATAAGGAAGTTCGGGTTGTTTTTATTTTTACATTAAAAATTAATTGAATTTGATTAAACGTGTACGCGGGAAAATAAAGAATAGAGAACAAGTTAATTACTGTCACGATGACGAACAGGCTTTGTTTAATAAATTCGTGACTCAAGGTATTATTAGATACATTTTTTCTTCGTGTTTCAACTACGCCAACGTCAGTACCGATCATCGACTATAACTATAACGCGAACTGACAAGCATTGTTAAATGGACGCGAAGTATTAATAAGCTATTTTGCATCTGGTAACAAGAACAGTTACTGAACTGTAACATATACGCGTAGAGCTAGCTGCATGTTCGATCATAGTATAAATTAATAATAGGGATAATAATTAATAATGCATCTGTAATTTAATACTTCATTCAAGCGTTCGATCCATGAATATTAGTCTGCTAATGTAAAATCAAATTTCACAGAATATTCGGAAGCTGGGGAAATATTCATTAAAAATGAAAACTATTTAAGTTCATAGCTTAACGAATAATTTAAGGTAGATTAAATAGAACAAGATCGATTACTTCCGACTTTTTATAAAAAGAAATAAAATTTCATCGTTGAATGTCAACATATGTGCTTAATTATGTCTGGAGTTTCAATTGTCATTGACACTCTAAGATTTCAATCTTGAGAGTATCACATATCACAGAACTTTGAAGCATCAAACTTTAGAATTAAATTAAAACTAATATCAACTCTAAGTAGATTAATTTATTTCAACCGTTCTTCCTCGAGTTTAGTGCCAAACTTTGAAGTACGATGCACTTTGTGTAATTATTTTTGATGTTAAATAATCACTGAAGGGAAATTAAAAATGCACGTTTAATACAAAATAGTAATTAGTTATTTAATAACATGATTCTAAAATTCATGTCATTTAAAGTAAAATTCAAATTTTACCTGATGCCTCTAGTAAAAATTGTATTCTTTCGGCTTGAAAAGCGGATTAATCTATTTGTACCAACAATGTCCCATACTTCCATTTTCTTTGGAATTTTGTAGTATGTCACGTTGACGACATTTTGACAAAGTTTGTATTTCGTTAGCTAAGAATCTCATTATGCGTATGATTATCAATAAGTCGACAACGAAACCATCGGGGATAATTTGTCAAGCTAGTAATAAGTAATAAATGTCATTTTTTAATGAGACAGTAATACTTTCAATGTACCTATGGGTTGACAAATATTTTCAAATTTACTGAACTAATAATAAAGATAATTCAAAACTTGATAAGTTGTAAGAATAATTACAATAACAATGAAAAATTGTAAGTATGGCCTATAATTCACGCAGTTAATGGAAGCAAGAACTTTTTAAGTAGCGCTTTAAATAATTCGCAGAAACAAATGTTGACCTTAATTATTTAGCACATTTGTTCTCAAGAGGGCCGAAGTTTTAAAAGTGGCCCAGACAGGATTCGCACGGTGAACTTGAAGGAAATGTACTTTTGTTTTCGCAAGAGAAAATACGATTGAAACTCCACGTGCGAATAATTGAAACTCAAGGCAGGGGCAGCAAGTGGCAGTTCCCGAGCAAACTTGCGGGTTTGAAAGTAAGGCAAAAAGTGCGTGAGAAGGAGATGAGGGGGGTGGGGGGCATTTATAGAGTTCCGACCCACAGTTGGCTGCATTTGCATACCTGTATCCACTCGAGTTGCATGAATAATTGCGTTGAGACCAGGGTGACTTAAGCAGACTAAACACCCCCCTGTTGCTCGACATTATACTGCTGAGCCACTACTGGCATTAAACTATTTCTTCAAATTCTTCAAGAACAAACTTGGGGGTTTGTAGCAGTTACGTGACGCAGTTGGATTTTATTTGCAAAGGTGTTTTTATTTAATCATATATATATTTAGCGTTCCATTCTGCAGCGTCAAATTTTTCATTTCTCCGAGCAGATATAGATATTGAATTATTTGCAAATTAAACCAAAAATTTATTCTCTGCACCGTTGTAAAGGGCGTTACTGAATACAATTATATTATTACGTACAAAAATAATGTCTTAATTATTTTTTAAAATTATTTACATTGTTTCATAACTGCTAAATATATTTTGAAATATACCGCACGTGGGGAAAAGGTACATTCAAGAAGGTACTGATTAAGACTGTATTCCATTCACAATTACTAGGGTGTAAAACAAAACTTGAACTCATTTTACGTTAATTAAAATGAGAACTCGGAGAAGAGCCTTTAAGAAAAATTCTTTTTAACGACACACTCGTATACGACGTCTTACCGTCGCAGTGCGCAATTACAAAAGGCATTTTCAGAAAGCTCGAAAGGCCGCATTAGGGGCAACGAAATTTTTAATTATCAATTCTTGATTAACTCGAGCAAACCGTTACGTAAAGCAATAGCGAAATATCCCAAAGTCCTCTCTAATAAGCCCGCCAAAATGCTGGCTCCCTCGGCGCGCAAGAGGCCGGGGCGAGCGTTAAAACGTTTACGAGGGACATGAAACTTTTGGGCCATTGCGCCGGCACACGTCGAAAGAAAAGCCCCGGCGCCAGCGGGAAACCGGGTACATTCCACGGTGGCAGATGCACCGCGATGCTGTTATTGCGCGCGCGCTCGGAAGATGTATATCGGTGGCGCGCGGGTAAAGCACACGCTCGCCGACTCATGCGCTCCTCTCTCTGTCTCTCTCTCTCTCTCTCCTGCTTCCCCCGCTGCACCTCGTGCAGGCTCCGAGGCTTTCGATCTTAAGACAAGACGCGAAACTCATGCGCGATTTGCATGAGAACTCAGCGGGCCCGCCGCGCCACTTCAGCTGCCGCCGAGGCTCGCTCTGGATAAACATTAGCGCGCGCGCCAACTTGCGCCGGACCTCGAGCTTGTCAGCACTTCGTGTATCCATTCAAATTACGCCTGGGCTTGGGGGATGTCTTTGCAAAAGCGCAATCTTAATGAAAACTCGATAAATTTGCTTCCTCTCGTTCAAGGCTATTGCGTCGATTTGTTGATATTGAGAAATTAGTAAATAATGGGTTTTAAGAATTCTAAAAGATGATCTATAGATCTAAAGAATAAAGTGTTGTACTTTTTTTATTTAAAGAAACAAGAGTAAACATGATATATTATACTTAAAGTGCATTCGAGTAAATATGGAAGCGAGGAAGTTATGATCTTTTTTAAACCTATAATAGACATTTCGTCCTACTCGAGTGAATTGAACTCATCAGTAAGGTTTCATTTGATCCTGTCTTGAAAAGATATGTGTTTAGAAAACTTATTTTTTTTTCATTTTTAAATCGATTGCCATTCAACTCAACACAACATTCATGCTTTTTGTCTTCAAATGGTCTATTTTTTGTAATACATAAATTGAGACACTTTTAAAAAAAAGGCAACGACTAAACGGTTATATGAGTTACATCATATATAAATAATTTATTACCAACAAAAGAATACACATTGCTTATAATTATGCCGACCTAAATTTCCAACAAAGCTCTTGGATTTGAGTTAAGGAATTGCTTATCTGCGGATACGATATACAAAAAAATTAGAATATTAGGTAAATTTCAATGCCGACTAACCGAAGGAAAGAAAAAAACAAATTTATCCCGTTAAAAGGTACAAACCCGAGTGCGCACCCCGCGCCAGAGACTTTTTTAATCAATGTAAAAAGGAGCGCTCACATTACTTGGTTGAAATACCATTGCGAGTGTCGGGAAAGAAAGCAATAAAAGCGCCGGGCTCCGGGGTCGGGGTAATACGAAAAAGTGTATAAGCGCCGGGCCCCGGCAATAAGACTGAATCTCCCTTTTTCACGGTGGACAGCAGAAAAAAGTTTGGCCGTTTTTCAGGATTATACGGGGACATCGCCGTTGCTCGTCTTTTAGGTTTCCTGAAACCGCGAAACGCGCCTCCCCCCGGGCGGCAAGTTTAAAGTTCGGAAGCTTCATTCGTTGTCATCGTGTTCGCCCCGGTGGATTAGCGGGAAAAAGTATTATTTTGTTAACGGCCGGGATGAAAGGGCTTCGGTTTCGTTGCGCCCGCTCGAAAACCATTGAGCGCGCGGCCGCCGCCGGACGATGCGGTTTGGTAGGAGCCAGACGCCCCGGCAAAAAAGCTTAGTCGAATCTAATGACCACGCTAACGCTCCACGGTAATAACCGGGGTAAGCTTACGCTTTTACAATGGGGTATGGTTACTATAAAATTGCCAACTTTTTTTTTTCTTAGTAACGAGGTGCATTTTTGGCCATTGCTGGTCATTTTTGAAAAGTTTGTTATAATCGTCGAATAACTGATTATATTTAAAACATTTTTTAAATTGAATTTAATTGTTTTGCAATATTTAAATGCTGCGTTTAATTTGATAATTTAAAAAATCTGTTTTCAAATTACGTGCTGTTAATTTCATATTTTACATGCTCCAATTTATTTTAAATATGATTAATTATGTTACTTAATATACCTACTAAAGGTGATTAATTACATCTTGATACAAGGAATAAAAAAATTAATTAGCAGAAATGTGCGTCTGAGTCTCCTGCCCGCTGAGTAGCCTATTAGATTCAATTTTAAGGGTCTTGAAAGACAGCGAAAGCCAAGTATAAGGAAAAAAAAGGCAATTATCATGATCTCGAGGCTAAAATAATCTTTCTTTGTAGGGCCGAAAGCTGGACGACAATGACGAAGGAGGCCGACGCACCGGCCAGTGTTAATCTTAATTCCTGCAGTTTATCTCTCGGGAGATCGTCGTCGTCGCCTCGGCGTCACATCTAATGGAGAAATGTAAGGTAAGGATCCACCTCGGTTCGTGACACTTTTCTGCAACGACGGGATGGCGAAAACTTTCCAAATGTAACGCAATAAAACAAGAAGAAAGCTCGAGGGGACGCAGAATCAACTTTCACCTGGACTAGTAGAAAAACGAGCGGAATGATAGATACCGAGTAACTAAAGTAAAAAACAAAAGAATTTTAAAATAAAATCTAACATGATTTTCACTTTTTATTGATCAATTTGATCGTACGATTCTTCTTTTTTAAGACAATTAAATTCTTTCCTCTTTTGTGCATTGCTTGCGAAGAATCGGGTTTGTCTTGATTCAACCGGAACTGATGTTTGCAAAATGATGAAATGCAGAAGTTCTGTACGAAGATGAACGGAAATGTACCACCTTACTAATTCGCATTGACTTAACTAACTTCAGAGCTGCATCGCACGAATCTACCGTAACTTTGTTAAACCATTAGACACGCTCAAGGCCCTGGAAAAATCCGCATAAGATAAACAGCAATCGGCCTTTCATAATTAAGAGTCAGCGCAGTTTGCTTTGTTGGTATTAATCTAGGATTTCGCAGCCATCTTAGCCACGATCTGAATGAAAGGCAGAAAAATAGGGGAAAACAAGCGGACGCTAATTAAACGAAATTTCTGTATGTTTAACCGCAAATCAAACCAGAAAGATAAAATTCAATTTAAAACAATTCTATTAAACTATTAAATTATTTTACTTCTTTTTTTCTATCTCTTTTTGTAAGTTAATAATAATTTCTTCGTTGTTTTAGATATTGGTAGACATGGAAAATTCGAAAAACAAGACTTTTTTAGAAAACGAAAAGAGACTGAAAAACACTAAGATTTTTATTTAATAAATGTTTTCTTAACAAAGAAGATTGGAACAGTATTGTACGTGTAAACTTATTTGGTGCTCTTTAGTCTTGCTACATAAATATTTTGAAACTTACCGAGCTTCCCAGGATAAGGTAAGTAAACAATAAACAAGAACAATTTCCGCTCGATAAAGAAACAAATATGTTATTCTGCGTGATCGATAATTTCGTTTGAAATAATGGTAACAATTTGAAACATTGTTTCTTTATTCATTACTTTAAAATAATAATGAATAATTTGAAGATAAAATCATAATTTGTCTGCAGAAAAAGTTAAAAATAAAAATGATAATCGTATGCAACATTGTATCGTTTTGTAAATGAATGAAGAATAATTAAAAATGACAGGATAAATTAAATTGTTCGTTGCAAGACGAAGTAGTAAAATTCGTTAACCGTGATTTCAATGAAAATTAAATGAGTAAAGTGAATAATTTACTTATACAAATATGTATATTAATCATAACTTCAATACCGAGTAAATGAGAGAGATTTTCTTAAAACGTTCGCGAATATTAGATTATGTCATTCTTAGATACTTGAAGAACATCTGATGAACGAGCTACAAGGAAAAGGCAACAACTGATGAAGTATTCTTGGCAGAGGTATTCGTGCAAACGAATAACTTGATGCTGTGATAAAGTAAAAGAGAATTTCATCAAAATAATTTTTGCAACAGATTTTAGAATTGAATGACTATATGTCTTCAATTTAAATTCATAATAAAAAAGACAACTTTTTTTTATCAATTAGTAGAATAAAGTAAAAATGATATTGAATTTTGATAAAACATTAAAATATCTGCATGAATAAAACGAAATTTAAATATTTTGAAAATAAAACATAATTATACAAGTAAAACTGATTCTAATAAATTATAAGAAAGCCGAATCAAACAGAAAGACTTTAATTTAATCATCAAGTTATATTCATCACGGTACTTCAACACGATCGTACAAACACGGCGCCTTGCGTGAAAAAAAGGATGCCCCGTGTAAGTACCTGCGCTGCAGGTAAGCTTTGTTCCTCGTCATGCGTTCGCTGCCGAGTAAATAGTGCAAAAGTAGACGCGGCAAAAGGAGGAAGCGAAGAGGAGAGGAGCTCGAGATAAAAAAAAAAGACGAAGCCTCGGCAGAGCGGATAAAAAAAGAGCATTCGGAGAAGGAGGAGGTGCGCGCGCGCTCACAGCCCAGGAGCACGCATCGCGGCGGGGGAGGGAGCCCTGCGAATATTGTTATAATCTGACGTGAGCGAGACAGCCGTGGGATGCTCGACCGGCTCTAAAGTGCTATACATCACCGGCTGGCATCGCCGTCGCCGTCGTCGTCCTCCGCAGCCACTGACACGCTTATCCCGCGCGCGGACTCTCCCTCTCTGTTTGCCACGGCCGCCGTGGCTGCGTAAACTCTCCCCGGCCCTCATCAATAATTCCAAGCGCCTTGCGACTTAATGGATCTTTCTTTTTTCGGCCGCGGAGAGACGCGCGCCGCTCGCACCGATAAATGATTCGCGCGGACGCGATCGCGATCGAGATAATTAATTAGTCGACTCGCGGGAGGGGCGTGTGTCTAGGCGATGATGACGACGCGATCGGCGGAGGGGAGACCTTTGCTTCATATAAACGTCTTCATTAATTTTTGCCACTCTCCTCGGGCGACGTTTTATTGATCCTCGCGATAAAATTAATAAGAGAAGTAAGCCCGGGGCGTAATAATTTTATGAGGGCGTCCTTAGGGTAAGACGGTGTTATGAGAAAAAAAGTTCCTTCGTTTTGGTTAAATTGGGTTTTAATGCCTTCTCGAAGTGTGAATGAAATGATGATAATGATATTTAATTTGATATTTTTATTAAATAACTTTCTAATGATTTCATTGTATATATGCGAAAACATAGCGTTGCTTTTAGAAAAATATAAGGAAATGATTAATTAATGTATCAAATATAACAAAATTAAGAAATAATTTTAATATTTTTTTATAATTTTTTTCCCGCAATTACCGAATAATCTGTACAGTTACGTATCATCTTTTATTCGTACAAAGACTGTAATATAATACTAAATATTGTAAGATAAAAAAGTGTAACAAAAGGTTTTCAAACTTTCTCGCTCTTTCTTTGAAAAACGAGAAATACATCTCAACACGCGAAATTGCCATTGAGTATTTCGCGTGAGGAAATTAATGATTTCTCACACTCCCATAGAGCCATTGTCGGAGAAATAGCGAAAGGATACCCCGCATTATCCTTGAGCCTGGAATGTCTAAAGGAAGAAGACAGATATTCTTAATTCCCTCGTCAAAGACTAAATCTGCGGTTTGACATTTATGCAAGGTACCAAACAGAATTAAATCAATTTCTTTTTTTTATTTTTAACTATTCTATCCTTTTTATAGTTAAGAATATTATCGTGACGAGGATGAAAAAATGGCTAAATACTTCATTAGAATCATAAAAAGTTACATAAGCACTAAAAAATCATACACTTCTAATTTTTAAATTTGACTTGAGATTTCCTTGTAACAAAATTTCAAGTTCATTCCTAAAAAAGGCGTTAACGTATTTCCCTTTTCTTTTTCGAAACAACAATACACAAGACAGAAGATAAAAAGTCGAAGGTTGCGAACTTTTTTGCGCGGGTATCGGCTCAACCGTGGGCGAGCGTAAAAGGGGAGTTTTCTTGCCCTCGTCTACAGGTTAATTTACAGGCAGATTAACGACATGCCGTGCGCTTGTTCCGCGGGGCTGCGAAACCTTTCGCCGCCGTTGCCGGCGTCGGTTTAACCCCATCTACCCGACTCACGTTCGCACGGCCCCTGCAGGATTTCCTAGACGAATGACAGTCGAGCCGAGGCGGGCGAAGCGCCGGGGAACGGGCGCGTCGAGCCCCACCGACCGTTTATCCTTGTCCGCTCTTAACATTTCTCACATCGGAATAAGCGCCGAGAGCGCGGAGGCCTCGCTCCGCTGGCCGAGCCAAAAATTGCGCTGCCTTTGCAAATTTTTGTCCTTTTTAAAGTTTCGTTAATGTTATTCAAGCGGTACATTCGCGAAGCTTGATTTAATGTACTGGCGTTATTAAAATGCACCGTTAAATAGTTTAAAGCTGATTTTGGAGCCGATAATGATATTGAAGTGAATTTTTTGTGTCGTACTGTTAATTAGCGCATTTTTCTTACCTAAGTGTAGAAAAGAAAAAACGACTATTTTCCTGCTTTTGTTAGTACACCATAATTAAAAATTAATTAATTAAAAACATATTCTAGAAAAAATGACAAGTACACGTCGCTGATTGTTTCTCCATCTGCTATGAGCACTTTTCAGAATTAGGAACAATGCCTAAACGGTAAGTAAATTGAAAAATATCGAACTGTCATATTCGCAAACAAAATAAAAAGTTTAATAAAGTATTTTGAGTTGGTTTAAAAGATGAAGATTGTATCGGCCATGACAATTCTTACAATTACATTGATGTTTGATTTCCGTCGACTGTCAATCTTTGCCTACATCTGCTTTAACTACCAACTTGTCGTTGGGTTCTCTCTCTCTGCTAAGACGATATTGTACTTGACAAAGGTTTGCGTCTCTTGTCCGATGACTACAGAGGCGCCTGCCACTAAGAACACCAATAGTAATGCATAATTTAACGATTATTTTCGAGTGTAAAGTCGGTGCGACTGCCACAGAACTTACTTGAATAACTTATTTACTAGAAGCTTTATATACCTCATTTATTTATTGATTATTAAAATTTAAATAACTGATTACTGTATTGAGTGTCTGTAAGATAAAGTAGAAACAATACGATATTTTCAAAATAAACATTTGCTTTCCACGAAGAAACATTACACTATAACCTCGAACTATTAATAAATATTAATTAATTATTATCCATCTTTTTCAAATTTTCCAGATTCGTCAAATATCAAAAGCGAAAAATCAAGATCCACCGGGATTATACGTTCACGCCATAAAAAAGTATTGCGCTTATCTCGTAAGACGCGCTCCCGGCAAATCCAGTTTTGAGCATTAGAAGAAGGCGTCCAGGTGACAGTGAGTTCCTCCTCGAGTCGACTCGCGATGAATCGAGCGGGATTTCGCGCGGGGCCGAGAGGAGGCTCGCTCTCTCTCTCTCACCTTCGCCCTTGATAAATTAAGTGCCACCGGAACGACCGATAAATTCACGGAAGATCAAGTGGCAGCCGATGATATATCGGCCGAGCTTTCGCCCGCGCGCCCGGTGATCTACGATCCGGCGCCGGAGCCGAGGATGCGCCGGTCCGACTCCTCCCGGCTAAACACACGCCCGAGTCCCGCGCGGCAGCCTCTTCTTTTCCGCGACGTCCCGAAGACGCTCGGCCGCGCCGCTGATTGATACCGCCCCGCCGGACGACGGCCGCCTTCTCGACCTCTCGTCGATGACTTGTTTGCTCGGGCGGACGCGGCGCTGCTCGATCTTGATCCGTCAACGTTATTGTTTCTTTCGATGTACTTTTTTGAAATTCATGGCACTCCGGCGGTGACAAGATTGAGCGATCACGTGTTCGTTGTTTTATAAATTTTTAGCGAAGAATGAAATGAAATTTGGATAATTTAATATTTCAATTCGAATTTTATATCTTTTGAAAGATTCCAATTGCAATTGAATGTAGATCATTTAGGTTTTGAAATTAAAAAAAATTATTTACTTATAGTAAGTTTAACCTCGAAAATATTTTAATAAACTAGAAACAGTGGATGCAATGAACAATGAGTAAGAATCTCAAAAGAAAGAAGGAACTACCCCACACCGATTCCAAACCGACATTCTCCTGTTTTCCAGGCAGTTACCTTAATTGTACGCCATTGGGACAATGCCAAATTTCTCAGGAAGCTATTAGACAGCAATTCGCGTGAAAAATTAATGGTGACATTGATTTGTAAAAGAGTCCGCATTCTTCTAATTTACTAAAACTATCAAATAAAACCAACTCCAATAGTTCAATCCGTTATTAATAAAATGCTACAAATATGTACAAAACTATTTTGTCTTAAAAAAGATAATGTCATTTACTATCATCAACCTCTATGTAAAAAAATCTAAAACGCGTTAAAATGATCTTAACTAAAAACAATTAAACCATAACTTCCCGATTAATCTCCCCAGCAAGCTAACACGATTTTAATAATGTCGAGAGTTTCGGTACAAGCTCACTCAAAGGCAGCCCGAGAATCTTTTCAGAAGCAGAAATTGATTCGGCCGATGTTGCGACGCGGGCTTTAACGAGCTTTCACGGTGAAACGACGCGCTACCTTCTATATTAATTAAGAGCGGCGTAAACTCAAAGCTACCCCTCCCGTCCCGGGAGTCGCGAGAGTCGCGTTTATAGGATCGCATCTCGAGAGCGCCGCTCCGTTATCGCGCGACACACACGGGCGGGGGAGCGTTTTGACGACCCATACCGCGGGAGCGGCGCTCCTTCACTCGGCCGTCGCGCATTTGCATACTAACGCCGGGTGAATGCTTCATTCACGACTCGCGGCGAGCCCCCGCGCGCACAGGCCGGCGATTAGATGCTCCTCTCAATGACTGTGTCGATCACCGAACGTAAAACTGTCCATTAGCAAATATGGACGGGGCGGATTAAATGGGGGCGCAAATCATGCGGTTCCCCGGAGAGTAATGAATGCTGTGCATTGAGTGTTTGAAAAATGTTCTTAATATAGTGTATCTGTAGAGTTACTTTGCGAAAATCAAAGGTACATTCTTTTTTTGTCCTTAAAAAGGTATAGGTTTGGGTACCGCGTTTTCACACACAGTTTAGGGTTTATTCATTCCGTGAAATCGCAAACCACCTTTTAAATAAATGATTTTGCAAATGCTTTGTAATCAATGGGAAGTAAAAAAGCCACTAAAAATATAATGAATTGCAATCAAATGTCACTAAAAATATAATTAATAACGAATAACATGAATAACATAAGTCGAACTACTATTTTCTTTTCGAAGAGTCTCATAACAAAATAATGGAAGAAATCATTCGGTACGGTGAAACTTTGGGAAAAGATTGTAGTGTAGGTGGCAGATTTCCTAAAGTATCGCCATATATTTGACAATTATTTCTACTGAGTTTTTGTGATGCCTTACAAACGACGTATATTAGATTTAACAGAACAAACCGGATTTGTTGCTGATAAAGTGATATACTCTTTTACATTAAAGGATGTTTCGTTGAATTCATTGAAAATATTGTTGAAGAATCAATAGAATCAATACATCACGTTTAATTTAATACTTCAACATTTTAACAAGATTATTGTCATATGCCTAAGTCATACATAAATTAATCTGAAAAATTATCATTTCAATTTAGATCAATTAGCGAACAGGAAGATGCTCATTTTAATTGAATGATTTGATCATGCACCAATAAATTTAATTGTAAGTTAAAACAGTTTCTCCGCAGATCCCATGACAAAGCAATTATTTTTCTAAACTTTAACACTATCATTCACAAGTATAACTGCATAAGAAAAGAGACCATTCCTGCAGTACTCGAGCGTAAAAAGCCAATTAAACACCTCGTTCCGCAAGAGAAAATTCCGCGAAAGTCTCGGTCCGTGTTTCGAGCATCAATAACAAAAGGTGAAACCGTTAAACGGCGGAAGCTGCAGAGCACCTCGGGGACCCGGAGAGCGCGATTCCGCAGGTGCCGACTATTCATTTCAGAGCACGAAGAAAAATAAAGGAGAAAAAAAGAACGGACGAGGCGGCAGCCGCCCGGGGAAGGGAGTTGCTCGCCAATCGAAGAGAGGTCGGGGTGCGTCGGGAGAGTCGCCGGCGCCCGTAATAGCGTTGCTTTAATTCTTCCCGTTTTCTTCCGGATCGTAGACGTGAACGGGGCGCGCTCAGACAATCGGGAGGATCGGCCCCCACGGTATTTCTCTGGGGAGGGCGGGCGCCGGGGCCAATCGCCGGGTCCAAACACCTCGCGATTAAACGTTTATTTCCGAGGCCGAGCGATGACTTTCATCTTTCATCTCTTGTTTCACGTAACATCCGCGAGATTAGACAGTTCGATAATTCCGCCCGGGTGAGAAAGTCGAAAGGTTACGGCTCGCGACTTAATTGCTTTCCTCTTTATTGCAGATTCCATTATGACGGTGATTCTGTAAAAAGTTTATTATTCGCTTCTACAGGTATAACGTTCTAGAAATATCCGGTTGCTTTAATTTAAAAAATGAAAAATAATATTTTAGACTATGATAAATAAATGCGTTACCGAACTGTAAAAATAAGTTTTTAAAATGTATTATATGATATTCGGAAAGGTTTTTCTGTCTAACATTTCTTATTCAGAAGCTTGTTTATTAAAAGCGTGTTATTTTTTTTACGCATCCCTTTTCCTCATTTAAAAAAAAAAAAATCGCCGAAACTCTTCAACACAAAAAAAGAAATCACCGCGGCAGCGCGACTCTTTTTACAGAATATTTCGTCATCGTCAGAAAAAGTTAAGAAGTTTCCGCACTGCGTAAGTAGTGCATTTGTGTGCGATTATCGACGGCTGCGAAAAATTCTGAGAGTATAACGCACGCCGGAACTACTCTTCATTTTTTCGCATCGGGCTTTTAAGAAGCTTCTACGACTTTTTTTCTGCCACCCTCTCTCAACTTGACAACTTTTGCATTTCGTCGATGCGCGAAGCTTTTCAATTTTCGTAAATTGTAACACAAAGGGATTGAAAAGCGTTTATCTCTTTATTTGCTCTACACTTGCAGTGGATGCGATTACATTTTAATAAATCTCCAATAAAATCCACCTACAGGTTTTAAGTGAAATTAAATCAGTTTACTGTTGCGCGAACTTCAAAAATCAATGAGCGAGCTTCGACATATCTATTCCATTTCGTTTGAAACGGTGCCCGTACAAAGTACTCGTGTATTGAAAAAAAAGTCACTTGCAACAGAGAAACTCAATTTGACGTGAATTTCGTACGAGCAATAAATCGAGTGTAATTTTCTGCATTTTTTAACCCCTCGCGATTGAACATGTAAAGCAATTAATAATTTGAGTGAATAAAATAAAAAAGAAGCAATTTCGCGTACAGTAATGCAATTAGTTTCAATGTTACTTTGCAAAAAGTTTACTTTTAAAAATATTTATCGAACTACAATATAATGAAAATAAAGCCTTTGTAGATGTTTAAAAACAAAGTCCTTTTTTGTAAATCTAATTCAAGGCATTTCGTTTTGTATTGATACAATGGAAAGCGAGGACAAAAGAGTAGCAAGTCGGAAGAAAGTGTTCAATTGACTTTAAACGAATGCCGACTTTGTGCAAAAGGGCCGTGGCGAGGGCTCTGCAAGCTCTGCAGTTTCATTTTATTTTATTGAGTACGTTTATAGTTTGTTTACCTAAGGTGAGACTGTTATTTCTCTTGCTGCCGGGGTTCAATATAAAAAGGGAATAATTGAAGCTGAGAGTTCTTTTCATCAGACGAACTTCACAGAGTTACTGTGCAAGGAAAAAGACGACATTTTTTTTAATCAATAAGCTACTAAAAAGTATTTGATTTTTAAGTCTTAGATATTTTACTGTAACAAATCATAGTAAAGTACACACTGCAGCAATATTTAATTAAATGTATAACTAATAATAAGATACGTAAACTTAAAAATAATTTAGTAATTTTAACTAAATATTTCTTCTAAACATTCTAAAAATTTGAATCAACTAAACATTTTTTTAAAGTAAAGTATTATAGTTTCATAAAAATATTTAGTTGATGCAAAGACATTATTTAGTTGCAACTCCTTAACAAAATTAATTTTTTTTCTTCGTTGTAATTTACTAATATAGATCTAAAAATATCAATATTCAATTTTTCAACAATAAAATTCAGAGTGAATGTACCCATGCGTTCGTTTGCAACTCGATCATTCTATAAATACATCCAAGCCTCCCAAAAAAAAAGTAGCTATACCACATTTTTCACGCAGATACCGAGATTCGTATATATTTCACTGATCTCCTCGTTTAATGGTGATATATTATTTTCCATACGTCACGAGTAGTGCGTGATATATAATCACCGTCGCGCGCGCGGTTCGATTTTCGCTTAACACTTAATGCTCCCCTGGAGTGTGTTTGAGTTTCCTGCGGCGCCGGGTCCGGTGACTCGATAAATTTCGAAAGCGCCAGCGAGCGCATTTTTAAAGGGGAGAAGGGGGAGCGCGAAAAAAAAGCGTAACAACTCTCTCACCTAGGCGCTGCGTCACTACCGCCGAAAGATCTCGTTTGCGATCTCACCTTAAAGCGAGGGTGGGTTTAGCGCGGGGGGAGGGGGGAGGGTGCGTTATTACGGAGCGATCGACCGGATTTTGCAGGGGACCGCGACGAATCACGACGGTTAACGCGTCGCGGGGACGGCCTTTTTACGAGGAGACATAAATTAAAATGTAGAGTGCAAGGCGGGTAAATTCGATTTATGGCCGGCAATAAATATTGCCCCGGGGAAACTTGTTTCAATTACTCGCCGCGATGAATGTCGCTCGGGGTACACCGCCGCTTTGTCTACGCGCACAGGTGCGCCGACGCCATAATTCAGCACGCACCTAACAATTATGCCCGATCAAATTTGTGTCAACGATATGAAAATTTCCGCGGCTGATTGAGACTGTACAGCGAGTTCAAGTTTGCAAAGTCGTAATTGTGTTTGCGAGACGTTTGCCGCGATTGCATTACATTGGTATTTTGTCGAATGATTCAGATTTTAAAAAACACGAACATTTTTTCAGTAAATGAATGCATCAGTTTCTGGAGCAAGCTGTTTACATTTCAGAATAAAAAATCATTTGAATTTCGCATCAAATACATTTCCAGAGTTTTAAATTTAAAGAATCAAGCGAACCAAGCCAATTGCTTAAAAATATAATATTTATAATTAGCTTTTTGTATGTTTTAATTGCTATAATTTACATTTTGTTTTTATAATGAAATCTCATATTTTAATCACATGAATCAAAAGAGAAATGCGTGAGAGATTCCTCGCTGATTTACGTTATTATTATGATTTATTGACGTGGCGTGCATAAAGTGGATATTATTATACCAAGTGCTTCCGTTGTTTACAGTTACATCATTCCTAACTACCATTATCATTCATACTACGTGGTGGTTGCAAATTAATCCTTTATGTTTATTTCAGCTATGAAATTTTCCATAAAAAGTTATTTTACAATTCTGCAAAAAGGGGGCTTATTATTCTAAAAGGCAATACTCTTGCTCTTAATTAATTTTACAAAAAGAAGGCAAACTAAACAAGGAAAAGAAGTCCTTCGGGCTTATTGTTTTCCGTCTGGTGCAGAGATAAAAAAAAAGAGAGAAATAAAGGGTACGGCTAGCCGACCCTCAGTCGACAAGCAAGTATATCTAGAAGAGCTGAGTACTCTTCTTGCTCATTCAGTGCTCGTGCAAATACGGAACTAATGAACTGTTAAACGAGCCTACGGCCTAATGCACACTCCGCGCGGAAGAACCTGAATAGTTACTCAAAAGATGACTGGTTGGCAAACTCTCCAGCTTGTCTCTTAACAAGCACTATTACTTCGATGCGATACAAATCCAGAAGTCGCGCTACGTTTTCCGCTTTTTTAAAAGTTCATGCTTTATGAGCTTGCGAAATGATGAAGCTACTTCATTAAATCATGACGGAAGGTACGATTTACTTTTATTGTACGCAGAAAATATGCTTACTATACTTTAATTTTGCAGCTCGATCATCATAATTTTAAATGTAAAATCTTTACTTCAACAGAAACTAATTAGCATCTGCTTCGAATAATCTGCTCTAAAAGTAATTTTATCTGGGTGCATTAAATTATGAATGCGGTATTTTCTAGGAATCTTCATTTTATGTAATCATTGTGTACAGAGCTGTTCAAAAACGCAAATCCCCTTTTTGTCTGGCGTAATCCTTCTCAACTCAATTCCAGCAAAATGTGAAATTCTATATGAATAAGCTAATTTCCTATTACTCATACCGCGAATAACGTAAAAATAATCAAAATGATTTTATAAAATAATAATTTTTATCAGCACTTTTGTACCGGACGAAAAAAACAATCTGCTCTTTTTACGTAGAAACGGATTTACCTAAAAAATTGTGGCCCGCAAGTACATCGCGGAGTTTCGTTTTTTAATCATCGTAAAAAAAAGAGAATAATAAAACGAGAAAGCGAAGGAGGAAAAGTCGTACGTCTGTATATGCGCCGTAAGGGTCACTACTGGTCTCTTTATGGTATATCTACGAAGTGCCTCTCGAGACGGCCTACCCCCGATGAGTGTCACATCCCCCGGAGTCCCGTTCCGGCTTTTAGAAGTCCGGGCTAAGATCGCGCGGCCTTGTTCCCGTGGCGAACTCTCGCGGAAGTGTAGAAACGCAAAAGTGGAAGGTCGGAGGACCCAAGGAAGACCTTCAAACTTCCGTGACGCTCATTACATTATGCGCCGTGAAGCCGTTCAACTAAAAGCTCCGAGTAAAAAAAAGTCCTTTATTCCGAGAGAAATGCGATAAAAACGGCGTGCTTCGCATGAGTTGAGTCTACCGGTACAATTAGTCTTGTACTTATATCGACACGTTCGGCTCTTAAAAACTGGTTTATAAGGGGCTCGCAATTTAACTTGCGCGCTTAGATTTCATAAATTGAACTTGGAAAAGTTAGAGCTCTTGGGATTTACTTGAAAGTATTGCCAGGAAAGTGCCTTCATTAATCTAATAAAAAATTTGTATATTTAAAAAAAAAGTTAATTAAATATCATGTTGCGGGACTTTTTCTTTTAATTTTATAATTAACGATAGAAAACAAACTTAAAGTAAGAAAAAAAGAAATAATAAACAATGCAAATTACCATCAGAAAAAATCCGTCGTGGCATAATCAGAAAAGTGAGATAAAAAATTATCACATTGAATTACGATCTTTACAAACTCGACTACGATTATCCTCGTCGCAAAAAAGGCAATATAATCCAGAGGTAGACAACGCCTCGCATTAAAAAATTCCCTCGACAATTGTGATGCATAGTTACCTAATCATTCGGTGAGAGCAGGTAAAAACTCTCGAGCGCTAAAAAAGTAGTCGCGCAGCGTCACGAGAAAAACCGAACGAATTGTCAGGCACAATGGTAACGGCTCGGCATCCCCGCTTGCAAGCGCAAGAGCGAGCGAGCGCGAAGGTAAGAGAGAGAGACGCAGCAAGGAGCGGCATGCAAAAGTAATAAAAAGGGTTGAAAGTTAAACCGGCGCGGAGCGAGACGTCACGTTGCATCAGCGCACGACGAACGCATGCATTAATCTTCCTCCGTTCTCGCTCTTTTTTCGCGAGAGAGGGGGTGGGAGGGACGAGGGGGAGAGAGGACCGCTCCCCATTATCTGTCTCGTGCTCGCGCGGCGACATTTAGCAGCGATTACTCGAGCGCGAGTTCCCACAAAGCGCGCGTCACGTTGCAAACGGGAACTTTGTCCCCGCGCGCGGCGACGGCTCACGCACTTGTGCCACTCGGCAATTTTCATGAATTATTGTGCACGGGCATTGTGCGCCGACGCCTCGCGGCAACGCGGGGCTATCTTACCTGCGCGGTAAGACAAACGGCGACGGGGGCCGGGGCACAAAGGGAATCGCCCGGAAAAAAACTTACGGTCCCACTAAATCGCCGACTATTTCGATGTAATACGAGCGCATTACCGCGCGCTGTATTTAATTTTCCGCGATGCTTCTTGAACGTATTCGAAGGATGTCTGGGATAACGTTTTAGCAACGACGGCTACTGCTCTTGTATATTTACGTAAAATTTTAATCCATTTTGGAATTTTTAATCAAAATTGCAATCATTGATTTTTTATAATCAATTTGGAAGTATTTTTTCTCTTGAAATTAGCATGATTTTACGCAGATTTGCATTTCTAAAAGAATGGATTGTTTTGCGTATTTTCAAAATTTAAGGTAATTTTTATCTCGCTTCAAGTATGTGCTACACCTTCAAGTATACGTAGTAAATTTTTCTCTACTATTTTTCTCGGTGTAAGCAAAATAACTGCCCAATTTGGTCGGACCGCGCAAATTCTCGCATGCGCGCAGGCGCTGAAGTGGCCGCCGCGAGAATCCGGCGATTCGCGCGCGGATTTAGCCGGGGCGATGGGCCGGGGCAAAAAGGGGGGCCCGTACCAGCGTTTTTCGCCAGGCGTTACATTTGTCGGATACCACCTTTCGGGGGCAAGCCCCATGCGAAAGGCCCCGGTCCTCCGCGCGCGGGACCGGGGCCCCGGCCGCGGGAATGCGGCTCGTCGACGCGACGACCAACTCCGCCCCGGCCCCCGGGCGCATACTTCGACTACGTGTCGCGTGCTTTTATTCACGCCGAGTAAACCGCGTTAATTCGGGTATTAAATCATGTATGCGCGCACGTGAATTATCGCCGTCTGCAAATTTGATCTGTGTTTTTTTCCTTGCATGGGACTAGATTTTATGAGTACACACTGCGTTCGCGAGTTTTTTGTATACTGTCAAATTGTGGGTTAATCTAATTTTGATGCCTCTGGTTCTATAGTAGCCTCGATATAGTAATTTCCACTTTATCATATTCTACGTAAAATTAATTTTTAGGATGATTGTAACAGTGATGGTAAAATTTAGATCGACAATTATATGAAACTTGTTGCAAAATGTAATACGACAAGAAAAATTATTAAGATATTTTGTCAATGTATTTGAAAAAAGATCATATGACATAATTACGATGAAAAAAGTCAATGATAATGTAAATTTGATAGCACAATTTTCTATTTATGAGTCTGAAACTGAGTTATATTTTAAATAATAAATGTAAGGATTGAGGGCTGTGCACATACATATATTTTAAATATTATGTCACAGGAACAATTTCTTAAAGTCATTATTTATTTTAATAATATCGATTAACTGTAAAAAAGTGTATACTTGGTAATATAATAAAATTTATGACATAAAAAATGTATCCAACTAAATCAAGACGTTGACGAAGACGACATACAATAACATCATGTTTATAAATATTGAAAAATACGATCAAATAAAATGTCTCCTTTATCATTGCTATTATCATGCAAACATTCAATTTAACTCTCTCGTAACACTCATTGACAAGACACGTGAAAAAAAAGTTCTCGTCACAGCCAAAAAAGAAATAGGTATAGGGGGAAACAAAGAGAGGCAGCGCAAAAAGGAATCCAAAGTAGCAGTCCCTCGGTGTGTAAGACCGGGTTCTGGCTTGCTTTTTCGTCGCTCGCAAGAAAGTCAACAATGCGAGGAAGATCTACCGGCCGAGGGTGTATAATGTACATACAAGCGATCGCCGCCGCGCAAGTAATTATCTTAGTTCCGAGGTTTAATAGACGCGCGGTATTTCGGATTGGGCCCTAATGACGGCGTTTACTGAATTTATTTCGTCCGCGGACTACCTCAAATTGGCCGCGCGCGCGTCGCTCGCGGGTCCCCGGCCCGAAGGAGGGAAGACGAAGGGTCTCCTCTGCCGCCGCCGCCGCCGCCGCTTGATGTATGTTCAATTATCGGCGGCGGTAGCGAGGGGCCCCGACAAGAAGAGGAACCGCCGGCCCGGGGGGAGGAGGAGAGGCGAATAAACGCCCGGGAGAAAAAGGGGGAGTCGCGCGCGCGCACACACGAGGGATAGAGGAAGCAGAGAGAGAGAAAGCGAGAAAGTGGCGGGAGACGGATAAAATGCCCAAGGACAGGAAGGCCGGTCGCGGCGGCGTCTCTGTGCGGAGGTACAAAATGAGAAAGAGACATTTGTTAGCCGCGGTGACGAGGAGGGGGTGGGGGAGTGCGGGGCGTCCGGCGACATGTCGTCGTCAGCGCGGAACGAACATCGAGCGCCGTGTTAAAATATTGACCGGGCGTTACCTGGAACAGGGACGACGGACGCGGACAAGGCTCTAGCAGGAACAGGATGATATAAGGAAATGCGGGTAACGAATGCGTCTCTGGTTTATGCGGCTTACTTAGCGCTAGTTTATGCGGTTAATTAAGTGCTTATTTAATGAAATTTACTAACTTTGCTCGTTACCCGTAATTAGCGGATTGATCGATGTCAGTTTACAGTTGCGTTTCAATTCGAGAGCTTTTTAGACAGTTAATTGCGGCTTTTAACTAATTTGCGATATAAATTTAAATGGAAATGAAAAATAATTGCCCAAAATATTTGAATCATATTTTTAATTATGAAAATATTCATATTAACATTTTAAAAAGACCTAAGAATGTACATCACAAATATATTCAAATTAATATGACGCGCATACTAAAATACGTTAAAGTATTGAAATCTGCAGACCGAAAAAGATTAAACGCGATTTTTATTTTTATTACTGTACTTGCTTACAGTTTTCGCATATAATAGGTACATAAAGATGTTAAATTTTAACAGATATTAAAAACTAATTTCTTTTAAATAAATACCCTTTGTATGACCATAAAACTTTTCTTTAATTAAGTAAAATAATATTCTTAACTTTTTAAGCTATAATTTAAAAAATTTTTAAATGATCAACCCAATATTAAAAGCAAACGTTTACCTTATAATTAATAAATGAGTACAAATAAAAAATTAATTATTAAAATACATTATTGACTTCTTGCAAAGGATATGCGAAATACTTTATCTTCGCGGATTTATTTTAAAGCGGACAAAAATTATCTGATCGAGACTGTACAAAAAATAGTCGCCACATAAGGATAAACTTTAAGAGCGATACGAGCCGAAGGCCGTAAGCAAGGCCAAATCAAAGGGTTTTATGCACTGGCGGCGGCCAACGAGAGACAGCAATAATTCGTTGAGTACGATATTGCCGTCACCGCGGGCTGAATGGTTAAGTATAAATTTCCTCCCGCGTCAGCGGAGTTCGACGTAACCGCTGCACGTTACTCGACGCGCGAGATCGCCAGGGAATGCAAAATAGATATTTGAAATTCCGCAGCTGTGCCTATCCCGCCCGATGAATCTCTCCCGGGGAGAGCGAAATATGAACGGGCCACACGTCCGAATGCAGCCTCCCTCGTCCCCTCCCCCTCCTCCCTCTCGAAACGGGTCTTTGTCATTTGGTGTCATGTGCTTCAAACGCCGAGCGCGGCCCGGCTATTACTTCGTTCCACTGATTACTAAATATTTATGTTGCGCACGCGGGGGCCGTCACCTCGCCGCGAATTCCGCATTTCCGCCGGGGCAAAAATTGAATAAACGCGCGTGAACGCGGACGCTGGCCCGTTTGGCTTTGACCAGCGCTGAATACGCGTTTTCGTGTCGCGTAATGGCAAATTTCGGAATTGGACGTTTGCGTACTTACTCTTAATTATTTAAACTTTTGATAAAAAAAACTTTCGCTATGGAAAAGAATAAAACACGTCAATTGACTAAAAGAGATCGCAACGTCAGTTATTTAAAAGTGTTTTCTCATTCACGGAATGAACAAACCTTCAATGAGCAGGAAATCTTAAAGAGCTTGCAGTCAACATTTCAGAATTTCATCGCTTACTTTTCGACAAGATTAAAGTAAAGCAAAAATTCAGAAGAAAAGGAGGAGGAAAAGGAAAAGGACAAAGAAAAAATTTGAAATGACAAATAAAATGATATAGGATGAAGTGAAAAGTTCATTAACTATTTAAAGAAAAAAGTAGAAATATCTTATTAGAAGTAGAGTACACATACAATTTAAATTTTCAATTGATTAACATTAGCAGTTTCCAGATGCAACGACACCGACGACAGAAGAAAAAGAAAACGAAGCCTGTCAGCAAGATAACACGGTGAACTCATTAATTATTGGAACCGTCAAGCTCGTGAACAAGTCGCATGTTTGACACTTTCATCTGTCACAGAGTGTGAGAAATTCACCAAGAATTTAAAAAGTTTTTATTTTTGGATTTGGTCGTCGACAGCCTCTGTATTCTTGCAATTTTTTATAACGTGAAATAGCAGATCCTTTTCTACTTTCAGTCAATGTTCTATATTTACGCGGTAAGTCTAAGCTACCTATTTGGCTTAAAATTCATTATATTGAATACTTATTACTCCTTAGATAACAAATGATTCTATATTATTTTTATTACAAATTATATTCCATTTATATATCTGTAAATTATGAATAAACAAGACAATGAAAATTAATTAGTGCTAAGGACAATTTTAATAAAGTTAAAATTACGTTTTCATCTCCTATTAAATTGTTTCCCGAGCAAAACGAAAGCGCCAGACGTACATAAAGCAAAAATGTCCTCTCAACTGTAAAATCGCCGGGAATTTCAATTCACCGTGAAGAGTCGATCAAAAATAATTGATAGCAGATACAAAAAAGAAAAGGGGGCAAAAAGCAGCAGCCAGGCCGGGAAGCGATAAGAGAGAAAGGAAAAAGCAGGGAAGAGGTCGGCGCCGACGGTGGCGAGAACAGCTCCGAGTCGGCGAAAGAATGCGGGAAGAAAGGAGGCGGGGGTGGCGCGAGATGAAGGCGAGCGGAGGCACGGCAGATCTAGTAATTAACGAAGCCGTCGCGATCGCAATCTCGCGCTCGCGCCGCGAGCTAGAAGACGGCAACCAGCGCGCGGGAGGTAAGACGGGAAAACAAAAAAAAACGGGGGATGGAGGGAGGACAAAAGGCAGATCGAAAGGGGAGGAAAGAGCCCGGATGGATCCCGAAAGGAGAAAGGGAGAGGGGAGGCGAGGGGGTGAGCGCGCGCGCGCGGCGAATATTAATGCGGCGCCTCTCATTATCCGGAGGCGCGAGATTATCGCGCGGGGAGGGCCGACCCTTTGTTGCGATCATCCTTGCATCGCTGATAGCTGTATCTTCGGCCGCGATGACTGCGAGGCCGCCGCCACGGACTCAACATGCGGGGGCGTACGCGGGGCACTCGAGGGAAGTGAGAAATGGAGAGATAGCAATCGTTAGGTGCTATTCTTTCGCTACGGGCGCCGGGGAAAACTCATAAAAATGCGCTGACAAAATTGCCTGCCTTTGATTGCTTTCTGGATGCTGGGAATATCAAGTAATGGGTCATTTGCCAAATGAAGGAGAAAAAATAAAATTGTTTAATTTATTTCAACTGCGAAAGAAAATTAAAGAGAAAGAAAAAAATAGCTACTTTCATTAGCAAAATTAATCATATCAAGAAAAAAAAAAGAAATAAATTTTCGTTTGTTTCAACAACAAAAGAAAATGAAAAAAGAGATATTTAAATCACTACTTTAATTAGCTAGACAATAAAAAAGTAACAATTAATCGAATCAAATTAAAACACTTGGTTCTATCTAGCAATCACTTTTTTAGAAGTAGTTTTTAGCAGAAGTAAAAAGGAAATTAGCATGAATTATGTCTACTAAGACAAAAGAAGTTGTTAAAAAATCTAATCAGTAGTTAACGTGAGCATGCATAAAAAGATTTTATCGACTTCAGCTAATTAAATTAACACTTTTTTCATTTTTTTTTCTCAGAGTATAACAACCCAAACTTTTTTATCAGCTGCTCGCTAAACCAGCAAGCGATAGTAGAACAGAGGTTTGAAACTGCGGCGAAATCAGAATTAACCGCGATCCTGAAACATATCGCGGAGCAAAATGAACTTTGCGAACATAAAGGGAGCCCGCGCTCGACTGTTTGAGCCGTGTAAGGCGCCCGCCTGCAGGTTAAGTCCTTTTCAGACGTCGCGGTTCGGGGCCGATTCAGCCGTCACCGTCGTCGCCGCCATCAGCGATCGGTCATTAGAAGACGAACGTCGTATGTGAGCCGCCTAAAGCGATTACTGAAACTTCAGAGCGGAATTTCGGAAATGGGAAACACTCGAGGGCTTTCGATAAATAGTCGCCGGAGTCGCCGGAAATTGCATCGTCCCTCGGCAGATTGGACGCGCTTCAAGATCGCCGAGACCACTACCGCCGTAGTAGTTAGGCCCCTCCTCCCACCTCTCTCTCTCTCTCTCCCTCGTTCGTGAATTTGAGGCGCGGTCGAGAAATATTTAGCGGGACGGACGGTGAATGAAAATTTATCGGAATCGACCTTACTTGAGAGTAAGCACGAATTATTTTGATTCGATCGCTTAGTACCGCGCGTTAGCCTTTTATGGTCCTACGGTACGCCGGATATTGGCTTCATATTGAATCAAATGGTTCGAGATTTAATAACACTTTTGTTAAATTTATAAAACTTAAGTTTCTAAAATAAATGCGTTATAGTCTAAACAATTGATAGTAGTAATTTTAGATAAATTCTTTTATTATTATCAATTTGTTTTAATTTGCAATTTAATGTATTCATAAATTCTTTTGTATAGCATTTTCAGTCATAATTTATCACGCTAAATCAATTAAAGTGAAGAAGAGTGAATTTTTTACTAAAAAATAGAATCAATGGTAAAACATTACTTTTAAGATTTTAGTCTAACTTATAATTTGGCTCTCAATAAATTAACTTTACAATAAGAGTGGAATTTAACTCCAGCTGTTTTAGCGCGATAAAAAATTGCAAGTAACTAAATATATTAACTTAAATTACGAGATCAAAGATCTTTCAAAATTTAACATCTTTTTAAAGATTTTTAAAGAAAGAATATCAACGCATTTGTAAAAATATTCATTTACTTGACTCCCCTTCTTTAAAAAAATTGAAAACCTTATAACATTTTTTCCTAGTTTAAAAAGCAGGTTCTCTTAAGTTAAGCTTAAGAGAAGCAAAGGAAATTTAAGTTGTCAACTTTGGTTGTGCATTTCACAATGGCACGGCGGAAATTGTTTACCAGGTGTACCCGTGCGAGATGCAAAGGACACAATACCCCGTCTGCAGCAAAGAAGTTTCTCGGCTACTGCTACTTAGCCGAAAAGAAGCGTGAAAGGTCCGCAGTTGCCGCGAGATAACTGAATTTCAAAGTCTCCCCGCGCCGCGCGTGATAATTGTCGCCGAGCCACGCGAGTAGCGACTAACGAGAAAACGAAGAAAGGAGTAAAAAATAAAAGAAAAAAAAACGCGAAACAGTCGCGCGGTGCAGTTGAGGCTCGCGGTGGCAGCCGCGATGGCAGAGAGTAGGGGTGTCAAGCTACGGAAGAGGAGAAAAGGAGGAAGAAGCGGCTCCTTTCCTTGAGTGGGGACTCGAAAAATGAGAAAGAAATAGAGAAGAGGGAATTTTGACGTTGGTCACGAGAGGAGGAAGTGGCCTAAAGAGAGGAAAAAGCAAGCCGCTCGCGACGTCTGCAGAACAAACAATGCGTTATCCTTTCTACTTCCTTTAAATCTTTTTCAGACTCGCCGCTTCTTTTTTTAAGTCAGTTCTCTCCATCACTTTTTTATTTTTCATTTCAAGTACTTATTTTCTGTTTATTCAAATATTACCACGGTCATTTAAGAGACATTATCTCGGCGTACTTTACCGCATATGCAAACGTATTCTAAACTTTTTTTTAATTCTTTGCCTTTTTATTTGTTACACTTTGCGAGAATTTAAAAGACACCTTGTAAGTGCAGTTACGTGATACAAAGTTAAAAAAAAATATTCCGCCATCGAATCTCTTACAAGCGCACTTGAAAATTTAAAAAAAAGTTCGAGTATTTTTCTTGTACTAAATAAAAATTTTAAGAAAATCCCTTTGAAGTTTCATAGAGAAAAGGCGGCATTTCTTAAAGCTGAAAGTAAGAGGCACGCTCGCGACACTTGAGAGTTTCTTTCCTTTGCTCGAGAGTCTCATCCCTATTTGTCACAGTGAGATTTGCAAACGCCTTTTCACGCCTGGCAGAGATCTACTGAGAGAATCTCGATGCACTGGCAGAACATGTAAAATGCATTCATCAATCCTCGGCGACGGTCTGATGTTACTCTTTCTTCTCAATTCCTCGAAGCATTTTTATTACTCAGACGCCGTTCTTTCGCTCATCGAGGACTCGTGCCAATTTTTGCGGAAGATTTAAAAGGCTCGCTTTACTTTTCCGCTTTCTAAAGCGCTTTCGAGTTATTAAAAAATCATTTTAAGTTTTTATTATAATTTTCTTTCGTACAAAGTACGCCTTAATTCTCTGATTATTTAATTATAAAGATAATAACCGGAAACCAGTACACTTATGTAATGTACTTATAACTCTGATAAATTGATAACTATTTTATTCATATTATTTCTAAAGGGATATTACATTTAATTATGCTGAAACGATTTTACCTTTATAATGTCTATTTAAAAATAAAGTTTTATGAACACAAAAATTTAAAACTCAATTTATCTTTTCATCTATCTTTCCTGTATTAAAACTTCATTTTACATTATTATTTTGACAGCACAAGAATAAAATATGTAATTATAAAACTTCAAACCCTTCTTTGTAATCCGAAAGAGAAGAGAAGAGAACGCGAAGTGTATTACAGAATTAATATTTAAAAATAAATTTTAAAGTTCTGAGATTAGTTATGAATAAATTTCAAAGTAACTTTTGACTGTTAATTATAAACTAAACTTTTTCTCCTTTCCACTACTTCGATTCTTATTTAAATGAAAAAAAAAATAATATAATTTCTTTTCAAAGATATTCTAAATATTTTAAACAAAATATTTATAAAAATAAAACGAATCTGACATTAAGCATTTGAATTTTAGACAAGGAAATTTTAATACTTAAGCCTAAACTCAACAAAAATTTTATATCATTAAACTTATTACGCAAAAGCCAAATTAATCCCATAAAAAATTATACATAAATTAGTACAATATCCGATTTTCCCCTTTAGCAATCATATCGCGCTCCCCGTATTCCAACAATCAGCTTCGTTTTCCCTTAGTCGAATCAGGCTATATTTAATTATCCAAGATTAAGATTACTTTGTTAAGCGTCTCGATGGAGCTTATTAGGAAACGCGTCACGGCGGACCCGAGAAGGTGCGAAATATACCGCTTCTGACAGGGGAATGAAGTAAAGCCCAACAGCCCGGAAGAAACACGCACCGGCGTCGTCGCGTCTCGAGCCGCCACGGCACGAGAGAACGAAAATGAAGGAAGCATAGTGCGCGAGAGGGAAGCAGAGAGAAGATAAGGCAATAGCGCAATTTCTTGATCTTACAATACTAATCCTTGGGGAGGGGGGGAGCCCGGGAAGGCATGTTGCGATAGAACGTGCCGGGGTCCCAGTTAATCCAATAACAAGCTTTTTCAACGTTTTTCCTTTCCGCCCGTCTCGCTCGTTGCGATTACTCGGCCCACGCCGCGGTAGTTTTCCTGCTGATTCGGAAGAATGATCCCAGCTACTCCAAGCCCTTACTTTATCCGCGATTGCCTTACTCGTTTTCTTCTCGAATTTGCCTTGGATTACACTTTTCGAGGAAACCTCGGCTTCGACCATTTGCTGCTCCTTATTTTTTTATTGCAAAAATTTCCGCGTGCTTATAAACTATTGATATCACGCGAGCTCTCTTTTAATTAATTGACAAAAAATTTTTGGATTAATTTATTCATCGATTTATAATTAAAACACATTTTTGTTTTTTTAATAAATAGAAGTACACTTTTTTAATAACAGATTTTTTTTAGAACAAAATGTGTAGAAGGAAAATAGACTGTTTTAGTTACAGTTAATTCTATCCAATAAATAATAACTTAATCCTACCATTTCAAGCATAAAAAAAAGTCACTGTATACAATCTAATCAATTAAAAAAAAAAATCCGTCGACGTCACTCTTAAATCTCGCAAAACGCGATCCGACTCTAACAGATTGAAATTAGTTTGCGCAAAAACCTAATGGAATGACTTACTCGGAAAAGAAAACAATCGCGCGCTTGACGGGCGGGTGGGTGGAGAGAGAGTAGAGGGGAGGCGAGAGGAGCCCGAGCGTGTCCCGGGGGCAGAGCGCGCGAGAAAGCCCCGGCGCGCAACGGACTTTACATTTAAATTCACTTCCGCCATTCATCTACCTATCAGGCCGGCGGTGAGACGCGGGGCAGCATCCCTCGCGCGTGCCGAGCGCAAAGCCCTAATTCATCGCGGCCGCAAACTACCATGGCAGCGCCGCGCAGCCTCGATTTCCGCCGCGAGATCCCGCGCGGCCCGATCGTATCGCCGCGATCGAGGAGCGCCGAAAGGAGGCGGAGGTTGGCCGCGCGACGTCTTATCGCGCGGCCTGCATCGCGACGCGGTTCAACGCTTCGCTCGCTTTTTAGATCGCGAGATACAACGAGGCGGCGGGGACGACGGGCAGTGTTTGTTTGACGAATCGGACGTGGATCTAGTGTCATAATCACCAGACGGGGCGGAAGACACGCCGATGTCTTGCGGTTACGGAGTCACGCTCCGGTAATGGAGGATGTTGCTGTTACAATTCGCTCTTGTGAATAGGCACAAAAGGAATATGAATTTCCGTTAGGCGATTATTACAATAGATGTAACGAAATTTTTGAATAATCATTGTTGGCTGAGTTTTATACTTTTGACGTTACGAATAAAAAGATTTAATGAGGGTGAAAGGTCGATGTAAGTTGTAATATTAAAATAATCGAGCGACGTTTTGATAACTGGATCGTTATCCTTCTCAAGCACTGAAATCATTTATTAATATAGAGAAATGAATACAGGTTCTGATAAATAATTACTATAGTTATTTATTAAAACCTGTACTCATCTCTCTGCATTAATAAATGATTTCTTGCTTGAGAAGGATAACGATCCAGTTATCAAAACGTCGCACGACTATTTTAATATTACAACTTGTGTTACTCACTAACATCGACCTTTCACCCTCAAAATTACCACAAAGATGAGTGGTTACCAAAGGAAATGTAAAAAAGATTTATTGAAGCAATTAATTAATTATAAAAATAAGTGTTATTTTATCAGGACAAAAAGCTAGAGTGCAACTATATGCATTTTAATAAATAAATATTTACGAACTGTTAAAGTATCTTGGGAAAAGAAAGATTAATAAAACAAACAGATAAAAATAATTTTTCATTAGGAGTTTTAATGATTCAAGTTCTTAATTACTACGTGACTTGCACATTTAAAATGCTAAACGAGAAATTCTTACATGCGCTCTCACGTACTAGGGAAGTTGATATCCTTGTGCATAAAACGAACGTCGAATATTTCTTATCGTAAAACGAAAGGTAGAAATAAAAAAAATGCATTACGGATCTCCAAGGAAAAACGCAGTTTCCTGCACTACCTTTCGAATACTTTCTTTCCCAGCGGACTTAACTTTCAGATGGTGTTTCTTGCCAATCCTGCATGATAAATTCGTTTTTACCGATGGTTGATAAGCCCAACCATTATCGGGTCGGGGAAAACAAGTTTTTCTTTTCACGGCGCGCGGTAGTATAACGCTTTAATGATTTTATGCAAAAAAATTTAGTAAAAAGATCTGCGGCTCTTTAAATGAGGTATAAAATTTTTTAAAACGCTCATTTATGATAAGCATGAAAGGACACTATCTATGTTTTAAAAAATAAAATTGGTTTTTCCGCTTCACTTTAACTTTGTTAATTTACTTTAATGTATGCCTCATGTCTGATTATTTGCAATAATATTTAACTGACATTACCTGTCTAAAAAAATGCTTACTTCACTTAGGTGTACTTAAACATTTATTTGCAATAATCAGCTGTTTTTCTAACGACTATTACAAAGAAAAAGTCCACAGCATTTAATTATTTTCAGAATAAAATGAATTAATTAGTGAAATGAAATAAACCAAGCGTAGAAGAATACCTAATAATTTCAGAACATAATTAAATTAAAAGTTAATTAAGTTTAAAGCAATTACTGCTTTTACAGCAGCATTACTTTTTTAATATGCATTACTTTATACGATCTGCAAATACTCAATGTAAATCAGAAAATCGATTGCAAACGAGTGAAAATTTGAAGTTTATTGCGAACATAAAATTAGCATAAAATTACTGTTACTTCAAGAGAATACGCTAATATTACTACAATAGGAGTAAATTCGCGAATCCGTTTGATTGCAATATAAACACGAAAATCCCGCGACAGACACAACGTAGCAACATAACAAAAACAAATGAAATGCGAAAGAGATCTCATATAGCTTCATTGTTCATTAATGATTTGCCAATGTACTTGTTAACAGTAATTGTTTCAGTCTGATGAAGTGGAAAAGATTTATAATATTTTTCTTTGGCGAATTTAAAGTTAAAATAAAGTAAATTAACTTGGTTAATAAATTGTTCTAATTTATTTTTAATAGAATAAAAAATAAATACTACTTCTTAATTATAGTTAATTTTTTTAAATAAATTTGTACAATGCGTGTTATTCCATGCGCATCACTCGTAAAAGATAATAAGATAAGGATGAAAAAGTTAAACGATTAAGGATAACACTGTGAAATTTCCACGCAGTGTTTGAGGATGCAGCGGTCTACTTATGATTCTTTCTAACCAATCGACAAGCCCGACTAGTAGAACGTAAAGTTTACTGCCCTCCACCGTAGGCCATGTGTCGGACAATGCTCTTAAAACTTTGCGGCATTTCATGCGAAATTCTCATAAGCACATTCTAATTCCTAATAAAGTAAACTTACTGCCGAGATCCCGCACACACGAACATTAATACTCCATTGTAACCACCTACGCCCTAAAGAGCATTTCATGAATTAAGGGAATAAATCGCGATTACTGAGTAACGTTTAATAATTTGCCGAGGCCGCCGTGCTGCTAGATAAGTTCGTAGGTGGTCTATCGAAGTCTTGCGAGCTTCCACTAATATCTACTGTGCGTTCAAAATGTATTCCACTTAAAATCAATAAAAACAGCAAGTGACGTTGAAGTTGTTAATGCTAAAGCGCTTGGTGGTTGTAAAGTCAATTAAATGCGGAGTCATAAAACAAATTTAAGTGCATAGCTTTTGCGACACGCGAAACCGTAAATAAGCAATCATCGCAATGACAGTGTTTTCACAATTGCACATTTCGAAGTTAATGACCGCGTTGGCATTGAAGTCCATCGTAAAAAATATCGAACTGATAAAATAGAATATTCCGGAAAGAAATAAGTACTTTAAAACAAATATTGCTTTAAAAAAATGTTTTTTTTTTTCATTTATTTCAGTAATTTTTTAGATCGACAAGTGGGAGATTGAAGAAAAAAAAGTTAAAGATACCATTAATTAACTATTGAAGTCCCAATTAACATACATAATTTTTTTTCAAATATCGTTGATAGATAGCATACGATTACAGGTGCATCTCGTTTAGCAATTAAAAAATGATTGTTTGCAAACATAATTTATCTTCTTAATTTATTTTTTTAATCACGGCAATACAAAATAAACAACGAAATATTGACGAAGAGTAAGTGGGAAAACATTTTCGCAACTTGGATGCGCTTATAATGCAGGGGAAGAGTTTTGGCTAAGTGCCATTCTGAAATACAAACAAAACCCCGACTAAATTGTGAAAGGTCTAATTTATTCAAGCAATGCTGCCCCAAACCTCGAAAGCTCAAGTATTGTGTGACCTAAACTTGTCAAGAAGGCACATTTTCAAACAAAAGATTGCGAGCCTCAAACCTGTTGACCTACAATTTAAAGATGCAAATTGCCCAGAAATTAATTGCTAAGATGAGTGCACATGCAAAATTCAGCACAAGATATCATCGTAGTCGAGAAAAAACATAACCTTGGGATGCTTCTTTTAATTTCCCAAGTGTTCATATAATACATCCCAAAATCTTATTAATCTAGAGTAAAAGAAAATTACGAATTTCAATATTCGTTACAAATATTCTAAGAAAATTCAAATGAATTTGTTATCAAACGAAAGTAATTTGTATTACTTTAAGAAAGCTTTCGCGCAATTTTTAATTTCGCAGAGCCAAGTCGTTGAAACTGCAACTAGTAGAAAAAAAAGTATCTCAAACTAAACGCCAACAGCAATAACAACGTGCACGGTGAGTTTTTCACTTGCCAGCCGGGCATTAACATAGTTAAAGTACTTAGCACGCCCTCGATTAAGCGATTACGAACTCGCGTAAGTCCCTTCTTATCGGATTCACACGAGGCATTAAGGTTTGCTCCGCGGTCGACCTCCCTATATAATGCAGCTGCGCATTTCCAACGAGCGAGCATAAGAGGCGAGAGGGTAGACGCGACCGATTACAACCATCCCCCGCGCGCGCTCTCCTCCTCGCCGTTGATGCGGCCAGCGCCCGCAGAGACCGCGGGGGCGAGACAGCGAGGGAGAAAGACGGAGAGTCCGGGCAAAACAATCCGTTTCACCTGCGCGCGTTGGAACGGAATCGGGTCCGGGGGTGAATTTCGAAGCTCAGCTTTCTCTCTCCCAGTGTGTTGCCGGCGCGGGGCCATGCAAATTGCCGCGCTCGACCGGAAGCCTCGTCCTAAGCGCGCGTGTGTGCCCGCGAGCTCTTCCTACGGTTTTCATAGGAGCAATTTGCATACTGAACAGACGTCGCATTGTACCGGGAAATTGAACTCCTTCGCCGGGGCGAATTACGGGGCCGCGCTTCATTATTTCGTTTTATCTTCTTTCTCTCTCGGTCGAGCGCGCGCTCGCTGCACCCCGGCGCGCTTTTTTTTCGCCTTTGTGCCCATTGTCCGAGCGCGCCTGGGTGTGGGTGCTTTTTTTTCTCGCGCCCGACCGTGTCAACAGTCTCCTTGAAAAACGCGGGCACCGACGCAAGTACGAGGGTTGGACGGACGTTCGCCAAAGCAGAGGCGGAGTGACGGACGGAACTGGGCGCGAGGGCCGCCGCTGCGCTGGCTCGTATCCGAATTGTTTATTTAGCCCATCTCATTCGCTTCGGCGATTTTTGCGTTATTATTTAAGCGAGGGGATGTGCGCTCGGTATTGCGGGCCACTACCCTTTTGTCGACGATTGGGTGGGTCTAATCTTTTATATTGTTATTAAAAATTTACTGGAATGTTCTATTGTTTCATCATTCCATTTATCTTTTCCAATTTTATATATAGGCAACAAAAAATGTTTCATTTCAATAGGCAAGGTAAAATATATTTCATTTTCAAAATAAATGAAATATTTTTGAGTTAGTTATGTATCGAGGTAATTTTCGAGTTAACTGCCCTGACCTAATATTAGTTTTAAATAGTTTTGTTTACACTCAGTAAACTCCGTATACTTTTTTTTATTATTTACTCAATTATTTTCCCTATTTTCAGATCAAAATATATAAATTAGGTAAATAAGTAAATCTTAAACCTAAAATCGCTGTATCAATTTATAGTTTTTCTTTTATAATGTTGAATATAAATATCGGACATCACGCAGAAATATGAAATAATTGACCAAGGCCTCGCATACGATAAAAATGTATTGTTCTTAAGATAAAAATCTATATATAAAAAAAAGTATTGATTAAATTGTATAATGCTAAAACTAACCTGTTTAACTTTGTCCCTTCGCTGTCGTGCGATGGGGTCCTTATCTTCACCTCCTACTGTCTTCGGTAACCTATCCGCCGGCTCGGGTGGCACAGTTTCGTGTATTTCATTTGATTGACGAATTGAATGAGTCGATGATAAACCACTACTAGCACGCACTCTCGATTCACCAAGCACTTCTGGTTTCTCCAAAGTCTTTTGATTTTGATACTCCTCGTCTATTTTTGCCTGTGGAACGAAAGGAACAAATCAATCTTTCACTTTGAATAGTCTGACATTTTTAAATTAAATTTCAAGTATGACAAAATTACGAGGTTGAGTCAAAATTAAATTATCAGAAATAAATTTCTTGTGCAAGCCTAACTTGTATAATCATGAGATTATTTAAATTATGATAAATTTCATGTGTAGTAACTAAAAATAATTTTATATATATCAGAAATCAATTCTCACACTCAAGTGTGATTGGAATAAAATAATCAATAAAACATTAGAACACTGATATTTTAAACCAGTTTCTATTTTCTCTCAGAACAGTACAATCCTTTGTACAAATTTAGCGATCGAGATTCATCTGTATATCGAGCATGTATCCAAAACCGATCTCGACTCTCTCTAAATATGAAAATGTGACATTCACTTAGAAAATGTGAATAATGACATATTGCATGTGAGAAAAGCCGTCCACTTATTTAACATGTGAACGCCTTTTCATAAGCAATATGTCATTATTCACATTTTGTAAGTGCAGAAATTTCACATTTTCAGATTTAGATTTACAAACAAAATTTCATTTTGATTTCGTTTAGAGTTTAAATTGGAAACTAAAGAATAATATTCTCGTAAATCTGTCGCTGCAAATTGATAAATTTGTTAATAAATTTCTTTTTACGTATTTAATCAATTAAACGACGAAGGGGAAATCTTCGTCGACCTCTCGCGAAGTGCATTCGCGAAATATTAACGCACCGGGTGAAAAGTGACGAGCGGCAGTTTTGAGCTTTAGCATTAGCCGTGAGCTACCCTCGTTGCGTCAGCACTTAGGCCGCCGGGAGTTTGATATGGAAACGTATTACGTATCCCCGGCACTTAAAGACGCGGACGGTAACTCATAGTGTGTCAAGTTATTATCAAGTGAGCGAGGTCAGCGCTTTCAAGGGAGCGATCAAACGCGTCAGATATGCCATCGAAGCAGCAGCCCGGTAGCCGCGGCTCGCTCGCTAATCTACCGCACACCTATCGCGTGAAGCATCGCGTCGGAGAGCCGACTCTCCGTGCCCCCCCGTGTAAACAGGCAGTCGCCATACCGAATTCGCGCTATATACCCTACGAGCTTGCAGATCTCCGATCAAACGTGTCCTGCGCTAGTAGGTGTGCAGCTTTGACCGGAAAGATAATTACTTCAATTTATCATCGCGTGCCTGTACGTTTTATGGATTTGGTTAACTGATCGTTTAGAGAAAGTAACTTTGTTTCTTTCAATTCTTGGAGTAGTACGTTTAAGAAGATAAGAAAGAGTAATATGTTATAAACTTGAAGAATTTAAAATAATTTGGTCAGAAGATCCAACTCTAATATTTTAAAAATTTATTAACGTAATACTTTTTTTATTTTGTTTAAATTATATAATTTTATTTAAGTTAAGAACAAATCAGGAACTTTGATTATAATATTATCTTATCTCATTTTCTAGATCAACAATAAACAGATGAAAAGATTAATATTCGCAGGCCAAATATTTTTAAAAATTGCTCAGATTATTTAAAATTATTATTGAAGAAATACAAATGCAAATTTAAATTTAAATTTCATTTAAATGATTACTATTTATTATACATTTTAACAATACAGCATTAACAAACTTGTAAACAATATTTTTAAATATGTTTTTATATAAAGAACAAACACTATTTGATTACTACAAAAGTAGTACAAAAGGATCCCGTGTAAGAAAATACGATAAGAAAATAAGTTAGCCGAAAATAAAGTGAAGTGCATCATAAATAAATGCAGATCTTGAGTACCCTGCACTCGTACGTCTACGTCAGGGCATCAAGAGGAGATAACAACATGATCCAGTCGTTCGTGCAACCTAACGGTGACTACAAGCGCGATTCGAAAGTGGCGAAAGGTTGGCGATCCGCGAGCTTTCTCTCCTGCTGCTCACACGCGCCTAACTCCGTTCTAGTGCAGAAAAGTAGGGAAAAAACGCGAGCTATCGCAACCTGCACTTAGAGAGGTAGCTAGCGCGTGTCGTAGTCTAAATAAATAGATGCAAAATGGGACTCTCTAACATTGAGCTATCCTGTTTATTGTCTTAAGATTCGCACAATGCTTGTTGGAAAACTTTCAATTTTTCTTTATGACGAAGCAAACTTTTTCTTTTTACTTGCATCTAATTTATTTAAGTATAATATGTAATAATTGCATAAAATTTAACGAGATACACTAAAAAAATTGAATTAAATCCATAACAATTAAAGGTAAATTTGCTCATTTTTGCACATAAGTTTTATTTGATCGAATTAGAAAGTTTTTGCAGTTTATCTGTCATGACTAACTTTCCAATTAAAACAAAACGAAAAAAAGAAATGTAAATGAAAATAAAAATAAAATAGCAATTTAAATGTACGTAAAAACAATGAAAAATGCAGATCATTCATTGAATTGTGCTGACCTACATTCACTCCACAGTGTATTAAAATTAAAATCGTCATTTTATCATTCAAACTTTAATAACTACTATACAGATGTGGAATGAAAAAAAGACCACTTGCGCGCAGCCGTAATCTCGCCACAGTCTACAACCTAACCTTAACTGAGCGCAGCGAGTCGAACTTGACATTCGCGAGTAAAACACAAACAATAACACACTGCCTCTATGTTTGACACACGATTTTTCCTCCGCGAAAAGATAACATAAAACATTCGTCGGCGAACCCGCGCGACTTTCCATTAAATCCATTTTCAATTTCATTAACAGGAGCAGATTGGAAACCAGTTTCGCCACTTTCCTCCCATACAATAAAAAGAGACGGAAATAAAATACACGAGAGCGCACGTCAAGCCCGAACGAAAGAAAAAATCGAACACGTAGCATCCTACCGCGAGCTAACACGAAATTAAACACCGCCTTCGTGACGATGTCACCTCCTTAGGAAAAAAGGAGCATTAAAAGGGGACGAAAAATCCTGGCTCCGCGATCGAAAAAGGAGAAGCGATCCCGTCTGCGGCCTTGCGTCATCTGGGCGCGTGTGCACATACACACACACTCTCGTGCCTCCGTCTCTGTCTCTCCTCATTCCGGGGAAAGGAAACAGGACACGCGAGGGCCAGCGAGCAGCTGAGCGCAGGCGATCCGCACTGGTACGGGTGTACAAGACGAAAAAAAAGGGAAGACATGCCCACCTGGAGCTTCTGCTTGTCCTCGATGAGGTGCACGTCCTCGGCGCGGGGGTTGTCGTGGTGCACCGGCACCGCGTTCATCCTGCTGGCGGGGTCGCGCGACACCTCCTCGTCCTGGGACCTGGGTGGCGGCGGCATCAGCAGCTCCGGGCCGGCCTTCTGCATGCGCTGGTACACCCGGTAGACGCCGCCGTTGCCGCGGAAGTCCTCCGGCAGGAAGAAGAAGGCGCCGAAGCAGACGATGCCGAATGTGAGGCACACCAGGAGGATGAGGTACTTCTCGCGCGGCCGGAATGACCGCCGGGCGAACAGCTGGCCCTGCTGGACGCCGCTGACGAAGCGCTGGTAGCTGGGCAGGATGCCGCCCGCGGCCGCCGCCGACGGGCTCGGCGTCATCCTCGCGGCCTGGCCGTACGAGTCGAGTCCAAGGGGGTGCACACTACCGGGTCACACTCGCGCACCCGCTGGCGGAGGTTCACGCGCTCGCGCACTCCGTGTCACTCGAGCAGCGGGCTGGTGCGAGGCGGGGACGGGCGCGCGGGGCACCGCCACCGAGAGGTTATGATCGCCGTTTTGAAAGGGGGACGCGCGCGCGCGATGCTGCCACGGGGGTTGGCCTTTGACAGTGGCTCGCTGCGCGAACTGCCGACGGATTGCGCGCGGCGCCGCTCCCCCAGGAGGAGAGGCTCGGCGGGCTCTCGCTATGGAGGTTAGAACGAGCGAGAAGGGGCTACGGGGCCCCGGGGCGAGCGCGAGCGAGAGGGAAGACGAGGAGAGAGGCGAAACACGCTCGGAGTAACTCCGCGGGCGCACACATCAATCCACATGTATCGCGGCTGTACACAAACACACACCGATGCCAGGAGCACGCGACGAGTCAAGGCACTCGCACTATCTCTCTCTCTACGTCTGTCTGCCACCGGCCGTGTATATACTTTACTTCGGCTGCACTTGTGTCACACGCACGCCATTTACTTAGCAATAGCTCGGTCCTTGTCTGGAGCAACCCTTGAGCGATCTGTCTGTCCGTGTTGTGCCCCCTGCTTTTAGCGATCACTGGCGACATCTTGCTCAGTGGTGGAGAAGCGGGAAATTCGAATTGCCAATGGACCGACACTGCAGTGGACTGCACAGTCGGCCATTCAGCGGATGCACTTTGCTGGATGCTGGTAAAGCAGAGTTTCATATTATGTACATATAATACAAATTGGATTACAAATTATTTTACAAAATGTACGCAAGTACAAATAGGTAATTTTATATTTGTTCAAATTAATGTTGTTTATGGCATTATTAAACATTTTATCTTAATTTCCAACTTAAAGCAAAATAAAAATTCCTTATAATCTAACTGAAAATTGCATTGAATTACTTTGAATTTTTGTAAGTAGAAAATGTAATCTATTTTTATTTATTTTGTATATATTTGTAAGGCTTTTGAACAGGCAAATAGGATACAGGAATTTAGTATTTGACTTGAAAAAGAATTTGATTGAAAAAATTATTTATAGTTTCATATAACTCTTTATTATTTATAGCCGAAGATAGGGGGAAAGTATTTTTAAAACAAAATACTTGTGCAAAAAAATATTAAAACATTAATTTGTACATTATACATACGAAAAATACATACAATTAACAGATCGCATTCTACGCAGGGAGTATTTAATCTCAATTAAAAGTAACATAAAATAAACTTCACGCTTTCGAGAGATCAGGAATCGTTTGCTCCGCAAGACGTGTACACGTGAGCAATCGATGTAAACATATATGTTTTCGATTCTATACACAATTGATAAACTAAGGGCGCTAAAATAATATTTTTATATACCGCAGCTAATATCACAATTCTGGCATCGCATAAAATGTTTCGCTTTTTTTAAAGATTAACGTTAAAAAAATCGCATTTTTTATTTTGCACGTAAAAAAAACTTAACGATATAAACGATTGATAAAATAATTCGCAGTAACTAATCGGCACAAATAAAAGATCTATCGTACTCGTATTTGCACAACATAAGTAGCATCTCCGAAAAAGTAGATATATACATACATCATAAACTAATAATATGAGCTAACAATTACAAAAATTAACATAAATATTGAATTTATAGTTTTCAACGCTGATTGCTTTTTTTTCAAATTACACGCACATATTATCGTCGTACAGAGATGAATTATCAAATACCTGCTCTAATTGCTGCACAATGAAGATTTTCGATAACGCAATGTTACATTTACTAATACTTAATTTTTGTACATAATCACTACTTTGAGCACTATCGATACTAATACAATCAGGAAGCTCTTGTTGTTAAATGAATATTTCAAAGCACGAGATACCGTCTTACTTATCGCATTAATATCGAGGCTTATTTATAAGATTTATACCGCGCTGATTGTTAAAAATTTAACTAGGTACAAAAAAAAAGGAAGAAATTAAAATTAATAAATAAATACAAAATAAAGTACAAAAAAGGTCGAAGAAATAAAAGGTGATTTAGTTCTTCGGACGGAAGCGCGACATATAAAAGTCACAGTCAGTACAGTAGACCGCCGGCTCGCAGACCTGCTTCTTGCGGCAGAGGTGGCAGGGCGCCACCTTGGGCACACCGGCCGCCGGCGACTTTTGTACGGGTGACGCATTTTGATTCATCACGGGCGATCCCTTCGCGTTCGCTTGCATCATGTGCATCTGCTGCTGCATCTGCTGCTGCATGGGTTGTTGCATCGGCTTCATCTGCTTGGTCTGCTGCAGGTGCTGGTACGACGGGTACTTCATGTTCATCGGCATCTGACCGTTGGGGTAATTCTGCCCCTGCGGATGAGGTCCCTGCTGCTGCGGCTGCCTCTGGTCCAGCCTCTGCTGGAAGGCTATCGGAGATCCGTTCTGCATGATTTGCGGCTGCTGCTGCTGCTGCATTTGCTGCTGTTGCTGCTGTTGCTGCGGCATCTGTTGGTGAGGGTAATTGTTACCTGCCGGGTTTGGTGGTGGCTGGTACTGCGGCAGAGGCTGCTGTTGTACCCTCTGCTGCGGCGATGATTGATAGGCGTGATTTGGATACGAGTTGTGAGGGTATTGAGAAGCTTGTTGGGTGTACTGTGGATGCGGGCTTGTTGATTGTCCATTGGTTAATCCGAATTGAGGCTGTTGTTGTACAGTAATTGGGCTACCGTTTTGACTGTGCAACCTTTGATTCATGACATTCGACTGTTGCTGCTGCACCGTTATGGGGCTCGATGTTTGGCTGTGCAGCCTCTGATTTATTAGATTTTGCTGCTGCTGTTGCTGCTGTACAGTCATCTGTCTGTTCATTTGGTTGTTTTGTTGCTCCAGTTGATAATACGAAGGGTGATTTTTCGGGATAGCATTCTTTTGTTGCATACCGTTTTGAATGTACTGATTTTGCATGGGCATGGGGTAAGGGCTGGCTGGCTTTTGAGTCTGCTGTAGGGTCATGTTTTGATTTCTAGGGTGAGCTGTTTGTACTTGCGGGTACGTGTTTTGATTTTGTTGCATCAGCTGCTGTTGCTGTGGGTATCCATTTTGCGTGTATCGAATCTGCTGCTGTATTGGCATGGTCATCGGCGTTGGCGTAGACCTTGCCATATTGTTAGGAACACTCGTGTACATTTCTCTGCCAGCCTCGTCACCCTCGGGTCCATAAGACGGGTAGAGCTTTTTATTTTCCTGCAGCATCATTTCGTTCGAATTCTGCCTGTTGAACGAAGGCTTATCTTGAACTGGATTGACGCTTCGCAATTGATCTTGGAAAGGTGTAGCAGGCATGCTGTCAGCTTCGCTCTTCAACGGTAGCGTGTGCTGTTGGAATTTCGTGGGGACATTCATCTCCCTGTTCAATTCGGCCTCTTGCAAACTTCTGATTTCTCGTAACACTTGCGCCGTCTCTGGTTTGTTCATCGCCGAGCGAAGTACCCTTTCGAGAATAGGATTGGGAATGTAAGAGTCCTTCTCATCATCTTCCGCCGTCGCAACCAAAACCACTTGATCGCAGAAGGACACGCTTTTCTTTTTACCGATGCGTTTCTTCGCTTTCCTCGGAGCGATATCGTCTTCGTTCGGTAATATAGTAGTATTCTGAATAGTATTTTGCATGGCGACTTCACTGATGTCGTCCTCCGGGCAATCGACAGGCAAGCCATTTTCGTGTGGCAATGTGAGAGACATCGACAAAATAGCAGCATTCAATCCACTTTCATGTCCATTAGGTAAGCTGTTCGTCATAGGAGGAGAAATGAAAGTGTTTTGGCCGGAAGTCAATTCAATATTGGAATTAACGTTGGCTTCCAAGAATTCCTTTTCAGGTTTGTTATTCATGATGACCATATTATCCGGCATCAATCTTGACATCTTGGATTCTTCTTGATTCTGAGACTCCTGCATGACAGTAGTTGGAGAATTCAAGAAACCACGTCCTGGTACCTTAACGTCTTCGACCTTCTGCTCGAACTTGGCCGCCATGTCCTTGACGGAGGACATCAAGGTCCTCGGACAATCCGTGACGTCTCGTCCGCTATCGTTCACCAGAGTGTTCATCATAAGGTCGCTAGTTCTCCTAGCAATGGTCACACCAGTACCCTGAGGCATGGAGTTCGGCCTTACTTTCGGAATTTCTTGCTCCAACGTTTGCTTCTTCGTGCGCCTTTCCGCTTGCTTAGCCTGCAACTCCCTCATCATTTCATTTTGAGCCTTCTCCGTTTCTTCGACTCTCTGAGATTCTCGCTTTTGCTTTTCTGACGCAAGCGTCTGTTCCCTTTTTAGCTTTAATTGGGCCAGAAGAGTCGTGATTTGCTGAGACTCAAATTGCTGCTGGATTTGCGGTTGTGTCGGCTGCTGCTGCTGTTGCTGCAATGCGTTGATGTTCTCGTTGACTTGAGTCTGGTTAGCATCTTCAATTGGCGGCGGGGGCGGTGGGAAGTCTTCGCTGGGTTGTCGCGAGTGCGAAACTGGCGGTACTATCGGGTACGGCGGAGGTGGGAACTCCTCGCTGGGTTGTCTCGAGTGAGATACATTTCCATTTTCCGGATAAGGTGGGAGTGTTTCAGTGCTGGTGAGTTGCTTAACCGGACTTTGCTCGCTGTGAACATCGGCGCGCGTTACAACGAAAGTCGGCTCGTAGAGAATTCCATTAGCGTATTGAACGACGTCGTCTTGAATTCGAGGTTTGCTATTGTAATTGTTTTGTGGCATCTGCGTAGAATTCTTATTTTGATCTAAGCTGTACGAGGAAACGAAAGGCAATGAATGAGGCTCCGAAGAGTAGTCCGCGTAATTCGTTTGCCGGTTCGCTTGCATCGGGTGATTGGCACTCGTGTGGCTCCAGTATGCATTACTCTGTAAAATAGAAAAAGAAATTATTTAATAAAACATTTGTACAACCGAAGGTGCAATATTTTCTGAATGATTAACGATCGACGACTAACCTCAGCCTGTGATTGATTGGCGAGACTATGCTCGTTGGGAAGTGGGTAGAGAGATTTCTCCGCCTGTTGCTCGCTGCTGCGCACTTCGCTCGACGACTTAGACTTGCTAAGCTGAGAAGTAGTCCTGAGCGGCGGTGGTGGAGGAACCTTCGCCACGGCGAGCACCTTGCCGGCGCTGCCGTGGAAGCTCTTCCTCATCAAGCGACTTCTCTCCAAGTTCGGATTGCCCGAGCCTCCACTACCACTGCTGTTGCCCGCGAATTCCAAGTGGCCCTCGGACAGGTAGCCGCTGAGGGTGGCCGATATGTCGTTGCCCTTGAGGCCGACGCTCGAGTCGTCGACCGACTGCTTCGGCAGCGCGCCGCCGGAGCTCTCGGTGCTCGGACTCGCCTGGCCGTCCTGTCCCTCGCGCAGGTCCGGCATGCTTCGGTTCTTCCTCTTGATCAGTCCTCCCATCAGTAATTTCCGGCGGATCTTGTGCTGTTTCTTGCCCTGTTTCTGGTCGCCCGTCGAGGCGTTGGCCTGTTGGTTCTTCGACACCTCGATCGTCTCCTTCGGCTTCTCGGCCTTGGAGGACTTCGAGAAAGACTTGGACGGCGCAATCGAGAATTCCTTGGACACGTTCTTGTTGCGCTCCTCGCTTCGGGCGCGCTTCTTGTCCTTCTTGTCCTCCTCGCAACGCCTGGAGCGACCGAACAGACCTGTCCTCTGCGCTGGTCTGTCGTACAGCATGTACTCTTCGTCCTCGATTACGTTCACCGTGGACACCTTACTTCTAAGTGTCTTCTTTTTCGGAAGCGTCGCATAAATCTCGATACTCTTGGTGGCGGGTTTGTCCACCACCGAAGGCGTGTTCACCAACAGTTCTCGGCTGTTCTGCCGCGAGTGGTTGCCCTTATCTCTCGAACTCTGCCGCGAGTGCTGACCAGACTTGCTGTTCTCGCGCGAATGTCTGTTTTCCATTTTTTCTGGAATGAGAACGAATTAAATTAATACACCCATTCAACCGTTAAATAAACGATAAATTAAAAACAAAATATTTTACGATGCATACCTTCTTTCTCCCCGTTCGCAATGGCCTGCTCCTGCTTAATCTTCTTCTGCAAGTAGCTCATCCTCATGACGCAGAAGTTGTGCTTCTTCTGCGCCAGGTCGATGGTGTTCGAATTGCTGTAGGGCACGTTCATAGCCTCTCTAGCCTTGCTGCTGGCGGCGGTGCAGAGGGCAACTGCTCGGCTGAGGTCGCCCGCTTTTTCAGCCGCCTGCGCTTTTCCCATGAGAGCGTCAGTCTCCTGCCACAGCCGCTCGCAATCGTCGCTCGATATCTGCTGGTAGCCTTCTGGTATTTGCGCAAGCTGCAAACGATCATCAAATTGAAACACACGCTCAAACGAATTCTCTAATACCGTGAATATTAAAATGTCGCTTTTTTTAATTTAAACTTTTTAAAATGAGAAATCATTTAAATTAAGTCTTTTACACTTCCGCAATTAGAAGGTACTTATTTTCGCAGGTAATTTTATTTTCGCATCTAAACTCCTGACATTTAGTGAATAAAAGAAACCTACCTGTAAATTATGCTTGAGACCCTGCTGGAGTGGAAGGCTGTCGGTAGAAGAGAGGGAGTACGAGTCGTAGCCGGCGTCGTAGTGGCCGCTGCTGCTGCTGGACAGCTCGCCGGACTTGCTGGTGGGGCTCTTGGGTATGCCGGTGTTCTTCTGCATCTTGTTCACGATGTACAGGTAAGGATTGTCCATCGTGGTGGAGGAGCTCGAGGAGGCGCTGTTACGGTCGCCGGACCAGTTGCCCGAGTCCCGCCTGCGCGGCACGTTCAGGTGTTCCGGTATGTTGATACCGTCCTGCGGTGCCGAGCCCGCGCTCAGGCTGCGCGTCAGCTGGATCTGCTTCTTCTGCTGGTGCATCACGCTCTCCACCGTTCGTCTGCTTATGTACTTCGACTCGACGTCGCCGTCCACTGCGTCGGTACCCTGGAAAAAATGAAAAAAGAAGACATCGTTAGAATTTTCTATTTGAGATGTTTGAGATGTTTATTGTCGCGTAAAGTTAATATTATACTATATAAGATTTATGCAATTGAATATAGTAAGTATCCAATATTTTTCATAATGTACTCCCTAGATAAGAAAATATTAAATTATTTTAAAAAATCATTCGTAAATCTCTTTTCTTATGCAATATATCACTATTCAGATTTTCAGATTTACATGGTAAAAAAGTAAAAAATCATTTTATTTCAGAAAAAATTGAGCCAGTCTAATCCAGATTTGTTATCTTGTACAAAACAAGAGATTTTATACAATTAAAAAATATATATACCTGATTGCCGAATATGTTGTTCTGGATGTCCGTAAGATTCTGATAATCTCCGTAAATCCGCCTCTGCGTGTAGATGTGCGGTGGGCTATCGGGGTTCGGCGTGATGGCTCGCCTGGCGGTGTTGCTGTTCATGGCGGGCTTCTCGGGGCTGGGCGTAACGGACCTTCTGACGCTGCTGCTACCGGGTCCCCCTTTGGTCGGGCTCTTGAGCGCCCCGCCGTTCATGAAGGGCGTGACGATCTTGGGCGCGTTCTCGGTGTTGACCGGCGTGCCGCAGGGCGTCGCGTACAGCAGCAGCAGCGGCTGATAGCGTCCCCGGCGGCACTTGTCCACCACCTGCTCCCAGCGCGGCCCGATCTCCTTGACGGTCGCGTCGTCGAAGTAGATCCAGACCTTGAGCTTCGTGTGGAAGAAGAAGGTCGAGTAGTGCTTGCCGTAGTAGGTGACGACGCCCACCAGGTTGTGCACCGTCGAGGCGCCCCAGCGCGCGTCCACCACGCTGTGGAACACGTCGCTCAGCCGCAGCGAGGTGCCCACCGTAGCGAACACGTCCATTATGTGCTCCAGCGAGGGACGCTCGCTGTCCCACACCACGCCCACCGACACGATCTCCGGCCGGTTCATCAGCGTTCGGCAGATCTGGATCTTCGCGCCGCACGAACTCTGCGTTGCAACGATAAAAAGGAAAAATTATAGATAATTCGATATTTTCTGGTACATTCGTCAAAATGCATTCATTTTTTAAACATACATTGTCGTCAAAACTTTAATTTTGTTGCATTCAAATAAATTGTTCATACAAATTTGTAATAATAGTTATAAATACGTGTATCTCTTAATACAAATGATTGAAGGTAAAGGACATATTAATAATTTTTCTTAAAATTACCATAATTATAAGAAATTCTACTACAGAACTGCAATTTTTCTAAAATTTATGACAAGTTTCTTCACATTTCTATTATCTTCATTTCAAATAATTTCTACTAAATTTTTCTACTTGCTATTTTCAGTGTGAACAACACAAAACTCGTGTAAAATTTTAAACAAAGTGTATGCTTCTTAATGGCTTTTACACAAAATACAAGATTTTGAACAGCGTACCTAGGGTTTGTAATTTAGTTGCCATTACGTGGGTGGCTTAGAGCGAGCGGGAGATTCATTATGTAAAGCGGTAAGGTGAACGTGTGTGCACGTACGGGGATGTTGGGTAACGAGTTTCGCCGAGGCGAGGAAAAGGTGGCGGTACGCTGCGCGTTTATCTCGGGAGGCTTCAACTTACCGGGCAGTCGCGGATGTCTCCCATTCCGCCGGCTCGTCGCAGGAGCTGACCAAACAGATCGGGGCTGCCGCGCGACGCCGGCAAAGTTTGCCGCGCCTGCGAAGTCAGCGCTGACGCTGACACGTAGTGTACCATCTGAAAGGAAAAAAATTATTTATTTACATTTATTTTTCCCCAATTCGACGATTTATCGCGCGTACAGCCGTTCGAAAACCGCTCGAACCCTTAAAACGCGCCGAACGACTTTGCGTGTTGCAACAACACATTGTATGCCGCAACAATGCAGCTCGTAAAAGCGCGTGCACAATTGGCGGGAATTAATTTTCTTTGTTCTATCCGCGCGATTCGAAAGCAAAGCACAGCCGCTTTTAAAAAAAAAGTGCACACTTCGAGAGAAAACAAATCCGGAGCGAGCGACGCGCGCGCCTCGTAAACGTTAAACGAATCCGGTAAATCCGCGGATGCGATGTTCGGGTGCGCGAGCGAACGGAGGAGGAGGTACTTTAGGAAACAAAAACAAACGAGCGAGAAAAAAAATGCAAAGTAGCCCAGGGAGCCGCTTAACGAGCAGTTCGAGCGGAAAAGGCGATATCTTTGTTTCGCGCTCTCCCACGCATTTCCCCGCGCGTGTGTACTTACACGCGGAGGAAAAAAAGCCATCGGCCGTGACCGCGCGCGCGCTCGCCCAGATATCGCCGGTTTTCGCCGCACCCACCCACGGGTGTACCGCGGACTCCGGACTACGCCCATGTATCTAGCCGAGCGATCGGCTATACACATGGCGTGCAGTGACTCGCTCGCCGCGGGGCCTTTATCTCGCGGCTCTTTTTGTCCGCGGAAAACGCCGGGAAAATTACGAGACGCCTTTCGTCATGTTCGGCCAGCCTTTACGGGCTGTACCCTAGATTTACGGCTTTTTATCAATCGTTGGCTTACATATCGTATCGTAACGCGGGCGACCCTTTTTTTGCGCGCCCGTTTGACTGTTACGGTAGCGAGCGAACGTGACAATCGAAATTGGCCGGACGCTCGTTCGGTATACATATAAGGCATAAAATGTGTCGGATCTTGAGTTTTGGAAAAGGATAAAATAGATGACTTCGAGAGATGAATTGACCTTTCTTTTTATCGGATTCGTCGAGATTAAACTAAGCGGATTAAGAGATAGACCTTAATTTTTATTATAGTTTCTTTTGACTTTCGAAATTTAAGATTACGCAAGACTCTTCGATATAAATATCTTCAAGATTTTTAAAACTATTGAAAGAAAATCTTGAAGTTTGAATTGTTACTAAAAAAAATTATACATAATTACAAAAAATGCGCTTTAAACCACAGTCTCTAAACAATGATTACGTTACAAAATCCCGTATATAAATTATGCAAAATTAGAACAAAATCTGCCTTGTATGCGCGCGCGCGATTCCCGAGCACCAGGTGTTCCCGGCCGAATATAAACACACGTATGCGAGACGTCTCATTTGCGGCGCCGGTTTTCGCGGCCGCGCGCCCCGAGCGAATCGCGCCGACCGCGTTTCCCACGTCCATCGCCTCGGCAATAAGTAATGCTCGCTTCGCGCGCGGGCAGCCCCCGAAGGAATCGCCCTCGCGAAGGTCGCATCACCTGCGCGTTTTCCCGAAGGCGTCGTGAGCGCGCACAAAGCTGCCCCCCTCTTCCCCGTCCCTTCTTCCTCCTTCGGCCCTCGAGCGAGGTTTTATGACGTTTCAGGTAAAACTCGGCCCGCCGACGCGCGTATACCTGCAGCGCGCCTGGAAGAAAAGAGCGCGGACGTGGGAAAAGTGGGTGCAAGGTGCACGCGTCGTACGAGCCGAGCACGCGCGCATCGTTTGTTTGGTCAGTGGCCGTATACTGGCTTTTCGGGGCCGTGTATGTGGGAAAGGCGCGGGAGGAGAGTTTTCCACGTGGGTTACTCGGTGAACTGGAGACGCTGCAGATGGTCAAGCAGTGGGAAAGACGTGGAGCCGTCTTTTCTTCGACTTTTTTAATTAAATTATCGAAAGCGAGCGTACGCCCGAGGCTGCTAAGGAAGCGTGGGATGCGCAGCTGGCTTCGTAACGCGAACGCTTAATAACCAAATCTTTTATTTCCTCTCGAAGTGTATAGTCATTTTTTTTCGTAGACTAGGAGGGCGTGCTCATATGTGAAATATCGCGCGCGCAAAATTTTTTTTTCACTCGCACGATTGATTGAACGCTTTTTCTTAACCAACTACAAGATTCGTCTTTATTCCATGAGAATTTTATAAAGATCGAATCTATATGTAATAACAGCAACGTAGCAATGTTATAATACTTCTTGCGTAAGTTTAAGTGTTACGTTTTGCTGCTTGAGTAATGCGCGTGATTTAGCGAAGACAAACCTGTGTGAAGGGAAGAGGTTCGGAAGTGGCACCGCAAACTCCGCAAACGCTTTGTTCGACGAGGGTCATGGCAAACTTTTGGTGGGGCACACAGTGCCGGGCGCTGCACATGTCCTCCGCCTCGCCGCTCGCGATGTGAAGATGGATGCGCAGCAGTATGTTCTCCTGCAACACACAAGCGACAAGTGCTGACTGTCATATTTAACTTACACTTTTTCCTAAATTAAGAATAAACCGAAAACTTTACGCCCGCTTCGATAAATTATTATTAAAAAAAATATATTTAACGAAAATTTATAGCAAACTTTAAAGGTATAAGTAGATAAGAAGATTAGAAAGATTTAAGATTTTACTTTAAAACATTATAAAGAGAACTTTATTAAAAAATGAATCGACTAACTTAAAACTTGAACGGTGAAAAAGATAAAGAAAAGAGAGATGACCGAATAAAAAATAAAAAATTTCTTTAAACAGTTTATCGTATTCACGTAGGCAAATCTCATTAACGAGCTATTAATTGTAACACAAAAGAAGGTAAAGAGGGCAACCGCTTCCATTCGCGTTGGAATGAAGGGGGCCGCCGAGCCCCGGGACAAAGGGTTGCAAGGAGCGGAGAGCGAGAAACTTACGAAGCATTCCGCGGCGTCGTCCATAAATCCAAGCTGAAATCTCTGCTGGTCGAGGAAGCTCTCGGCGAGCGCGCGACGCAGCGCATCTGGCGGCAGCGCGCTCTCCTGCGAGAACTGCAGCTGCGAGAACAGGTCCTGAAACACACGACAAAAGCGTCCTTTTTAATACCGATTATATCCCCTTTCTTTCCTTTTCCTCTTAAAGTCCGCTCGATCCTTCGCCATTCTGTATAGTCTCCTTTCGCAGCCCCCCGGAGGAGGGTCGGCTCGCGAAACGGCCATTCAGCGCCAGGGGCTCCCCCGCGCGTTTCGCGCGACGCTAAGGAGACACGCCGACGCATTGTCGCGGGAGACGGAAGCCCGACGAATTTTCGGGCTGAATGGACGCGCCGCTTCCGCTCGTCGGGGGTACTCCCCAGCGCTTTCTTCTGTAAGCGCCTTTTTTTTTGCAAACTTCGATGCGTAATGATTTGTTTGTTTGCCCGAGGACCGAAGGATCGAGAGAGTCAGGCGGGGGGTTGCGCAATGGTCTAAGAATAGCCTTCGACTCCGGACGGATCAGACCGAGTGTGCTTAATTCATTTACGAGGTCGTCACAATAGTTTATTGTGTGTAGAATGCGCCTCTAGCGTCGCGAGTAAATAAACTCGGGGATACAATATTAAAATGAGCCTCTGTGTTTGGCCGCTTTAACAAGGGATAAAAATATTAAACGCGGACCTTTGAGAACGAAAAAATTCCGTGCGAGCAAAGCCCCGGCCGAGCCCCGAAGGCGGCGTGACTCCGAAAAATTCACCGAGTCCATTCTTCTCCGTCTATGCTTTTTTTCGATGGGGGATCGGCGCACGCTACGCCCGAGATAAAGAGAAACCGATCGATCGGAGACGTTACAGAAGTGTCGCGTCACGAGCATTCGACGAGGTGTACATCGGGTTCGCCGCGGCGATCCTGCATCGCGCGCACCGCACTTACACACTCGCGCGCCAGCCTTGTACGAAATTCCCGGATTCTTGCGCAAACGGCGATCGAATGAAATTTACGAGCGACCGCTTACTTACGCGCGTAGCCTCCGCGATTTTTCTCCGACCGCCGCGAGGGAGATTATCGTCGTTAATTTTTGCTCGTTGAAGACCCAACGATTTTCCCGAGTAATTATTATACCGGTTTAAGCGCTCGCGCACGCTTCCAGCGAGGACGATCGGCAACTATAAAAGTATAACCCTGACGCGGATTGATTTTCATCCTAGCGAGAAGCGAAAAGCCGGCCGAGCAAAAAGTATTGCTTCGCGCGCGTCGCATAAAGCGAAATCCCGCGGAGAGGCGATACCGATCTCGTCGTTCACGAAATTCTTCATCTTTGTTCCTTGGCTTTCCTTCCGGCGAAAATAGCCGGCGTAGCTCCGTGACCTCGACAAAGAGAACACCCGATGATCGTCGCGAAATCGGATTTTTCCTCGGTTTTCTAATCTCCTTTCGACATTCAATGGGTACTGTGCCGAGAGGAAGGAAGGGGAGCGATCGGCGGGGCGTCGATTTGTGTCCCGCGGGCGCGCGTTTCGCAAGTCGCAGCTGCGTGCGCCGGGCACGAGTTGCCGATCGAGGCGGCGATTTCCTCACGGAGCCCGTTGCCTATGGAGCGTCGCGCCGGCGCGCTCCCTTTCCTCCGATTTAACGAGGCCCCGGAGACGCGCGCCTAGCCGACATCGCTGGAAATCCACCGCTCGTGTTCGCTCCATACCCGGCGATCTTATCTGATGGTGCGCCTCGCTTCATTGTATTTGGAATGATGCGCTCTCTATATTTTGTTTGTACAGTATAATACCGAGAGGAGAAAAAAAAGCAAGGAAATATCACTTTGCCGAGTGATAAAAAAAAAATAGCTTTCACTTCGGAAAATAAGACGAAAAAGAATAAGCCGAGAAAAAAAAGCGCTGCATTTAAATACTGCGATCGCGTGTACAACGCTTTCAAAAATGAACTCGATCTCGACTTTTTTTTTCGTCCACTCAAGTTATTTACTGACTCGCAATTTTATTCTACTTCTTTCATTCGTCCATTGTGCGGCTCGCATTTTACGAAACTTTATAAATTAACGAGATACTACTTCATCTCCGGTGGCAGTTCGAAAGAAAGTCACCCGAGATTCGGTAGTACGATATTCGTAGTACACGCGATTCCCCCGGTCGTGACCGAGCGTCGTCAGCGTTTCGCCGGTGCTAGCGCAAGCGCATTTGCCTGCGGCACCAAGGTACGCGTTTGTGTGTGTGTGTGTGTGTGTGTTTGCGGTGCACAAAAGCGCGCGTGCCCGCGGAATGGAAAACGTCTCTGTCGCAACAACGTTTTGCGCTGCTCCAATTCCAGATTGGCCTCTGCGGCTCGCGGTCCACGCTCGCACTTAAACACACTCACACACATGTGTACGTGTGCCCCAGTACAAAGGAGAGTGAACGTATATTTCGCCGGGGATCTCCCGCTCCTCCGCGACGGACTACTTTCTACAGAGTCCCTTTGGGGTCTCAATAAGAGGATGCAGCGCCGATCAATGCACCTCGCGATGCGAGCGTTAGATAACGTATACGGTAATTCATGCAGCCATTTAGTCCCCCGCGAGTAGCGAGAAATTGATTAATAACTACTCGGGGTTGCGCAATCATTGAAATTCCGTGATACACGTCGCGATCGAACGCGCCGAGGAGTACAATGAGCCTCGCCTCGGGGCGATGCGAATTTTTCCGCTTTCGCCGAAGCCGATCGTACAAAACGAGCGCCGCGACGGACTTCCCGGCTGGCGTCGTGTCATAATGCACGTCGCGTGCCTTGTACATTCCGCTTTGTGCGGTGCCGACGTCGTCTTCCTCTCCGCTAAAGGGACGCCGATTATCCGCGGAGGTAACGCGAGGAGTAATCGCTTTTTGCGCCTTATCGGGGAAATTATCGATATCCGATCGGCGGTGCCGATCCGGACGCTCCGGGGCTTTTTGCACTGTAAACTCCGTTTCTTCGCAGCCGCGGGATGTGCCCGATGACTGTCGGCGCGGGAAATCGCTGCGCGACGTTTCGACAATGGGGGGTTTGACGCAAGCGATCGCGGTGAAATTCGGCTGAAGGTTCGCGATTCGCGAGTGATCCAACCGCCGATCGCGAGTACCATTTTCTAAGGCTTGTAGTAACTTTTAGAAAGTGTATAACCTTCTGTGGACGTGATTAATCAATTCATTGTTGAATGGAGGCTCGGTGTATACTACAATACGGTAGGTAGCTCCGATGGAAAATTAATAGGGTCGATACGTAGTTTTCGTAAGAGATATTTTGATTTCGCTGGAGCATTGGGACATGCGTAACTTGGGCTTGCGCAGCCTACCGGTCTGTTAAAAGTATATAAGAGGACTCGAAGGTGAAGTGTGGACTGCACAAGAATGGTACCACCTATAAAGGTCGACTACCACTCGAAAGCGTCGATCGTTATATCCTCAAGCGATGAGGTATGAAAACTTCAGTGTGCGCACGCTTTTTAAGCACTCTTTGCATCTGTTTTTCGACCGCTGGTCACTTACATAAGAATTGCCTAATCATCATCAATAAACAAAGATCCACCCATTACGAATTCGAGCTTGGAATCAGACCAAATCGGTAGTAAAAAAAATCATTTTACAATCTATAAACCGATGCTAAAAGTGATTGTATTTCCAAGCGAGTAGCAGGCGTCGATACGTCGAATGCACGGCCGATCGGCGGAGATAAGCGCGCGGTCGCCGCGAGTTGCATATTCATCAAAACGTGCTCGCGCGCTCGCGCGCGTACACACCGAGGAAAGTAAAAAGCAACAATCGAGAAACAAAAGAAGGGAAGGCGCGCGCGCTGCATCGAGCGCAGGCGAACGAGCGGGACAGAAAGAAAGAGAGAGAGAGAGAAGATGGTGGGGGTGAACGCTCGTACTTTTTTCAAGTCGCTCAAGTAGTCGCCGCTGACTCCGGCGGGCGAGTCGAGCTCCCTCTCCATGCCGCTGTCGTTCTCCTCCTCCTCGGCGTCTTGGAGTCGCTGGCGCTGCAGCTGCGGCCGCGTCTGCTCCTCCCGCGGCTGCTGCGGCTGCTGCGCCTCCTGGCGCACCTTTATCCACTTGAGCATGCTGGACCGGCGATGGGAAACTCGTCGTCGGCGTACCTCACGTATAACGGCCCGGCGGCGACATATCGCACTCGGCGGAGATAAGCGCACTATGGGATGTGTATCCCCCCGCGGCAGATAAGGGGCGCGGTGAAAGGCCCTTGACCGCGATCGGACGCGCACTGTCGCTGACCCCGATGCTGCGCGGATCTCCTCACCGGGAGTTCGGCACTCACTGCACTTGCGGCCGCTCGCTGCACACTCCCCGCGTCACCGGGCACTCGGCACTGCTGCTCGCCGCGGAAAATCGGCCGTGCGCGTCGCTGCGGCGCATGGTGGGCGCGCGAGCGTAGTCGGGCGTCAACTGAAAATCCCCGTGGCTCCGCGCGGCGGCACGTCCGTCCCCCTGGCTAACTTGGGCCCGTATAATGTGTACCTGCGCGGCGGCGGCGGCGGCGGCGGCCAGCAGCCAGGAGCCTCTATACCTGCGCGAGAGAGCCGCAGCGCCGAGAGCGAGCCGGAGCCGCCCCCACCGCTCGCTCGCTCCGAACGCTCTTCTTTCTCTTTCGCTCTCTCGCTCTCAGGTATAAGTCAGCGGGACCCCTCTACCTGCGCTCGCACACACACGCCCGTCCTTACTCGCGTACACACGGGCAGGCGTGTGCACTTATACACAGGTGTTATACACAGAGTCGTGTAGGAGCGCGGACACATGGAGATTCTCGATCTCGCTCGCTCGAACGCTCGCCTCTATCCTGCGCTATAAGCGAGCGTGTGTGGCGGTGACGTCAGCGTACAGTCCTCTCGGAGCGGCGTACCTTCACCAGGGCTCACGGATCTTAGAGGCTGCTCGCCGAGTACCGGGGACTGCGCCGATCACGTGTCCATCGTGATTCACAAAGGGTCTAGTCTGTGCGCTGCATTATCCTTTTCCTCGTTGTCCCCGTCGAAGATCTTCCGATCAATCGGTCTTTCTTCGGCCGTCTCGAGTGAGCCTCGTTATGAAGGGGGAAAGGGGAGGAATTACGTAAAGAGATCAAGCTGTCGGAAAAAGAGAGCAAGCGTTACGTTACGTCGCGCGCCGGCGGTGACTTAATGGATTCCGCGAAATTTTGCAATTTTCCGCTACCAGGATGCACCCAGGCTCCCTCTCACACTGTACAATTAAAAAAATCACTGTTTCCCGAAAAGAAACTGAATTTGCGTAAGTTCGATCGGTTCAATTAAAAAATCGAATCTTGTGATTTTTTCGTTTTTCCATATTTTGAGACTCGCTTTCCTTTATCACCTTGAGATCGCCGAGCGATCGTTTAGAGAGCCCGAAAAATATAGTTTTATTTTCGAGCGAGCTGTGTATCGCCTTTGGCGAGCTTCTGACACGCTAAAAAACTATTTTGAAACGCGTCGGCGCGGGCCATTCGATATTTTTCCAGACGAGCGCTCGCCTCCTCGTAATTGGATTAAGCGCTCGATTCGCGCGAGGTATTGATTAATGCGCAAGTGCATTATACGTGAAAAGAATGCGCGCAAGAAACAAGTGGCCGAGTATGTGGAAGCGGCGGCTACGGCGCACGTGTGTGCGCGCCTTTTTAAATTCTGCGAGTTAAGGCAGCCATATAACACGGGCGCGCAGCTGTTATAACTGCAGCCATGTAAATATCTCGTTACGGATACCCCACTCGCGCGCGCGCGCCCACTCGACATTAAAAACGAAGGCGAGAGAGAGAGAGAGAGAAAAAGAGAGAACCAGCCGCGCGGAGCCGCTAAAATAGAGCGCGCCCCGTAAATTCGCCTGTCGAACGCCGGCGCGTATATATCTTCGCGAGCGCAAGACAATGAGCGAGGAAATCGGGCGCGCGAAGGAGAGGTCGGTAGAGCGAAATTCGAGGCAGCGCGAAGTAAAAATTATTGGACGGGGGAAAAAAAAGAAGAGGGAACGGAGGAGGCGGTGGCTGATAAGGAAACGAGCGCGCGGAGCAGCGGAACCTGGGATCGCGTGCGGCGTATCGGAAAGGGGGGGAAAAAAGAGGAGAAGCAGGCGCGGGAGATAGCGGGCTGCACGCGGGACTGGGACAAAGCGGCCGGGGAGAGCCGACTTCCACATCGGCGCTGGGTGTAGGTATGAGCACTTGCGCGAGCCGGCGATCTCATTACCCGCTGTTTGCTCTTGCAACGCCTCGCTATCTTGTGTGTCCAGCGCCTATGGGCGCCGTCTTTTAACCCTCCCGCGCTCTCTTCAGCGAGAGCTGCTTTTTCGACTTCGGGGAAAAAGCTGACGGATCGGACGAGCTTCTTTCGCGCCGTTCGTTTCTTTTTTGCTTTGCGTAAGCGCACTTTCTTCATTTTTCAACGGGATTTGTTAGATTCTTTTTTTAGATGCGTCGAGTACTACTGCACTTTGCAAAAAGTGAAAAGTCAGCCTTATTTTTTTATCCACAGCCAGTCACTTTTTTGTATTACTTCTTTTCACATTCCGAGTGTACTCCGATTGCAGTATTACAGTTCTTGGTATTTTGTTTTTCACGCGAGTTTTATCATTGCAAATTGGATATCACGACTGATAGAAAGGGCACGCCGTACGATCCCGGGGAAAAAATCACCTGCATCCATAAGATTTACATGCAAATAATCGCGGCGTTGCAAAAGTGACGCACTGCGAAATATCCGTTAGTGCGGCGAAAGTGAATTAACTCGGTTTAATCCGAGAATCGCGCGCGAGTTGCGTTACAACTCGGCCGCCGCGCCGCCTTTAGTCGATACGCCGATAAAAATGTGTAAACAAGTTAACAAGTTCCTTTTTGCAGAAAATGAGGAAAATTCCCGGAAGACTTTTGCCTCCGGGGCTCGAGGCTGTGTTTCGCCGCGGAGATAAAAAGAAATTAATGGTACTCCAACTCGTTGGTCCGCGTTTTGACGCCGTTCCAGTTTCGTCGGCTCCCTGGTGCTAGAATTGATCCTGCGGCATCCATCACCATTACGCTTGACTTGATTAAGTTTCGAATAAAAAATTCAAATTAACGGTATTAGATGTACCGTGTGGTAAGCTGCTAACTTTACACGTGTTAACAGTAATATCCGAAATAATATTTGTACACCATTATATTGCTAATTATTGATTCTTACAAAATACACGATTTCTCATTACCTTCAAACCAATTGATTCTTTTATTTCCTTTTTTCTTCTCTCCTTTATATCCATCAATCTAAAATTAATAATCGAATTTTCACTTCCCTCTTTCAATTTTCCAAAACAATCAATTTTCCAACTCCCAAGTGAATAATCCCAGTATCAGCAGCACTAAAAGGCCCATCGAAAGTTCATCTCGCTAACGATTGGAAGGTTCGGCAATTACCTATCGGCCGATTGCTCACGCGTCACCGGCGAAGTGCTCAAATGGGGAGGGCCGCTTAAAATTCCTCGAGGGCATGAGTCAAAAGACGGGCGCGAGCGCAAAAGGGCTCGCGCTCTCTTTATCCCCCCCTTTCGCGCCCTCCGACGCTCGCCGGGAATGCATCGTGAGTCACTAGGCATCTCCTCGTCCCGGGTTAAATTCCTCGCTATAAATTCCGGAGGTGAATCCTCCGCTGCGGCATCTCGGGCTCACTCCCCCGCTGGCCCTCCTTTTAACCTTCCTCGCCGGTCCGGGGATGGAGCTATCGCCGTAATTGCCGTAATTCGCAATTATCCCGTTAAGTCGGGATGAGCTTCCCTTAGGGTGACCCCCTGGCACTGTTTTTACGCGCAGGGCCTCCTACGTTTTTCTTTTTCTATGATTATATTACACGTTCGAAATTTTTACAAGCGGTGCTGAACTAGGGAAACTCAATTCAATCGTGAGGTATAAGGAGGCACGAAAGAGAGAAGGAACTCCGTGTAGTGTCTTCTTTCGGTGCCGTCGAGGGTCCCCGCCGTATCTTGCGACGCGACGTGCACGTGCGCCGTCGAAGCGTATTCCACGCACACGCGCGGGGCCTGCGGTTCTCCTTATACTCGACAGCGGCACGTTTTCCGAGCCGGCGGAGGAATATCTTACGTACGCACACGGAGGCTGGCAGTATATTACCGCGGCTTTTCTTTCTCTCTCGACTAATTCACCGGCTCGGGGGGGACCCTCCGGCCAGTCGCCTTGGATAGACCGAAACCTGTTTTTCTCGAGGCTTCTTTTTTTTTCCTGCCCCTGCTTCTCTCTTGGTGCTTAGACGCTACGAGTATTTTTACGGGACAAGCGGTGGGCGCACGCTGCCTAGTCATCTAAACTTCTTTTATGTTTCTTATATTGCGATGATTTTCAGAATTTTTTTTTTAAACAAAACTTCATCTTCCGAACGAAAATTATTTTAGGGAGTGAGAAGGCTACCGAAGGGGCGTGATATTTTTTTTGTATCATGAGAATTTTGTAATTTATTTTGCCAGCGATCCGTAATACGAATGTTAAAGAGAAATTTTATTAAAATTTATATAATTTCGTTCCATGTTATGCTCGTACGAATTCAAAAGGTGTAGTAGTACCCGCTTATTAAAGACCATCAATCTTTTTAGAGAGTACATCCATCAACACGCTATAATACAGTATGAAATAGTTTAGCAATCGATCCAAAAATTCTTCTTTATCGAAAACACGTCAATAACTTATTGAACCCGGCACATAAAGTACAGCCCGCATAGGAAGCAAACGAGGGCCTCTCGAGAATTTCACAAAATATCCTCGCCCATTTTCTCCAGGCTAAGAATAGCAACAACACGCTAATCTGTCTTCGCTCTTTCCGCCGCTATTTTTTTTTCAGCTCCCCCGTCGAAAAACACTTCCCCCCACCGACCCCCATTGGTTTTTCTACTCCGGTCCCTTTCCGATACCTTCGGAGAACAGGTAACCGCCGGGGCGTCGGGTAGGCGCGCGCATAATGGTGCCCGCGTCGCGAGTCCCTCCAATTACGGCGGGAGGCCACTCAGCGTGAGATGCCTCCTGTCGGAGGGATCCACTCGTGCCTTAGCGATCGGAACCTTCGGGAGATCGACGATGCCGTGGAAGTGTCGGGTTTCGGGGAAGTCTACCGTGTGCAACGCTCCGTAAAATTTCCCCCTTGAGAATTTTCGCTGCTTTTCCGAGTCGAGCCGGTCATCTTTGTTTGACCTACGAGCGACTTGGTCCGGTCAAAGGATTTTCCGTATAGGGGGTCAGCTAATAACGACTCGCTTTTCAAGGCCCGACGACGAGCTAACGGGCGGAGGAGCGACGCGTTTTATCGGCGCGTTTATGCCGCGCTCGCTTTAAGACGTTATTATTCATCGTAGCGGCGTCGCTGGCGTGCATCGGCCTCGTAAAAATCGCGTAATTCCCACCGCGTGTATAATTTAATGCGCGCTCGGCGTCTAACGCCGAATTTACCGGCGCGCCGCTGAGTGCGCCATTAGCGCGTGCACTATTAATGCGCCGTAAAGCCGGTGGTCCGGCGCGGGGGGAGCTTTAAAAAAGTGCAAAGTGGGGAAAACTCGAAGGCGAGGCTGAGCCATCCGAAACTTTCATCTCCGCGCCGGCGCTTTCCATCGGCACTGCCTGTAGCGCCTTCGCCGCCTCAGGTGCAGCCGGTGCCTGTGCACTCGGCGACACACAAAAGAGCCGCGAGGAGAGGAAGACGGCCGACCGCACGGCCCCTGCCGACGACAATGACGAGGAAGGCAGGTTTCGCCGGCGACCCTTTAAAACTCCTTTTTCGCCGAATCGCCCACGTGGTGCGTTACTTCTTGCGATACCTTTTTTTTTTCTTTCGGTATCTATACCGAGAGCAGATTTTCTTTTTCTAAACGAACATTTTCCGTGCAAGTGCGCGTTTCCCTGCAGCGATTCCACCGAGTGTGGGATCCGTTTTGATATTCAAGGCAATTTGAATGTCGACAGATAATTTCGCCAGATTATATTCGGAGTATACTCGGAAGCGGCGCAACTCGCCTTGGGTGGCTTCGAACGTAATGGTCCCCCTCCGCATTTCGAATACATTTAGTGAAAACTGACTCCGAATCATCGGGATTTCCATTTTAAGAGTATTACGGGGCTCCGGTGACTAAGGAATACACGGAATGCTCGGACCGGACGTTGGTTTACACCTTGGGGTATCGATATACAGAACGCGGGGACCCGCGGTGGAAGTCGCCGCGTGGCGGCCCACTTGGATCTCTCCGAAAGGTGTAATAATTCTTTTCCGACTTTCGAACGTTGTTTGACTTCTTTTCACGGGGATCGACCGGCTAGCGTGTACGTGCTATTTCGATCTTTTATACGTTACTTCCGCTGGATTGCTTTTAAGGCCCATTAAGAAAGACCTACTAAAAATTAATTAAATTTACGTTTTTTAAAGGAAAATAATACGCTAGTTAACTTGGTAATTAGGTGCGCGGTGCGCAGGGTTAATAATCAAGATCTGGATCAAAGTTTCGCAATAATTAATGATTTCATTCATAATCTAATATAAATATTAATATTCGTTAAATAATGGAAAAGTAATCCTCCGGATAATAGTTACCCGCGTGCCCTACTCATTTGAATGAACTACGGCGCTCTCACAAACATTTCCCCCCGATAAAAAGCGCGCAACAATCGCCATTATGCGCGATTACCCATGGCGAACACAGAGGCTCCCATTCGTCTTAAAAAAAAAGAAAGAGAAAGAAAAAAAACGAGACCATAGCGTAGGAGTTCGAAATACTCACCGAGTCGTCGCTCGCGTGCTCGTCCACTTTTCAGCCGTAATTTTCGCGTTTGAAGAGGAGCGCGTCGGACTCGGGGGGCGGGCTTTTTTTTAATGAGTTCGCCCGGAAGCGAGGATCGCCGCGGATATCTTCCCCCGCGGATCCCCGTTCCCATAGCGGCGCGCGATTGTGAGGCCGTAGGGGGGGCCGCGGCTAATTAGCCGCGCGTGTGAAAAAACGCCGAGGAAATCCGAAAGGCGCCGGACGTAAAGGGAGCTGCCTCCGATGGCCGCTAAACGAGCCGGGCTCGCGCATAATTTTGCGATCGCGCGCGGGGTTATGTCATTTTCGTAATGGCTCGTACCATTTTTTTTTCTTCCTTTTCTTTTAAAAACTCTGGGAAATCGGAGTCATCGCGGATGGGAAAATCTCGCGGCATACGAATTTCGTTCTCGCGGATAAAGATTACTTTTTAGATCGCGCGTAATACGCTTTTAGGGCGGCCGAGCTCGTTTTATTGAAAGATAAAAGGTCGATAATAACCGGCTGCCTTTTTAGTGGAGCGATAAAATATAGGAGTAAACAGTCGAAGGTATACCACCAGATACAGAAACTTTTCCCGTAAGCTTGTATATAAGATACAAACGCGCATTTCCATTCTTAATCTAACGACGAGCAGAGGCGCAGGCAGAGCCCCCGCTCGGGCAAAAAAGGCGAGAGACGCCTCCGGGAGGGAAAAAGGTTAATAAAATTCTCCATTCGAAACGAAGAGGGACTCGAGGTAAAAAAAAGGCCAAGCGTGGACTCTGCTTGACCGCGCGCTCCCTCTCTCTTTCTCTCTCGCTCGCAAGCGGAGGTAAATAATACCCGCGTGCTCCTTTACGACGCAGAAGGAGAGCCGGAGCCAATCGCCGGCAGGGGCGAGCGGAGAACCTTCGCGGCAAGCGGACCAATCGCGCGGCCCGGCGGAGAAAAGAGAGAGGGAATCTCGCGAGAGAAAGGTACCTCTTCGTGGTCCAGGGGCCCGTTACCGCGGACTCGAAACGCGTCCCCAGCTCTGCACGCGGCCCTTTTTACGCTCGAACCGCGCCACCGCTCGTACGCGCTCCTCTTCCGTTTAAAAATCGAACCTTTTTGCGCGTGGGCTTCGAAGAAATTCGCGTGCATAATTCAATAATTCAAATTTCCCGCGAGAGAAGGGGCGAGGTATATGTACATACATACACATACGATTCGACTGGGAATCATTATCGCGAGGGGCTCATTTCGCGCCGATCGGAAATTGAGGAGATTGCTTTATTGACTTTTGATGATGTTAGTCGCGACTCGCGTTCCCATGCGAGGAAGAGGGAAGAGCGCGACGGACACTTTATAATCGCGCCGCTGGCGCGGTGTACCCGCGGCGCAATTTCCCGATGAGCGCGCGGTTGCAGTCGCGAGGCCGATGCTTTTGTGCCTTGCGAAAGCGCAATCACTTCGCGGCTTTCCAGGAATTCGACGGACGGCGCAATCGTCCGGGGAAAATTATTTTTTCATCTCGGCGAAACGCGATTGGATGAGATTAGCGGTTGTGCGTATCGTTCGATAAATTTTAAATGATGAGGTGGAATTATCAATTACCCGGGTAATTTAAGCCGCGATTGCGGCACAGTTGTACAAATAAATTTTACGTTGGATTGCGAAAATAAAAGGAAAATATTGACAATGTCGGTACGTACCTTGAGGGCGCAGAAGATGCATGATTCACGCATGCACGCATGGCCGGATAGCTCTCTGAAGCTTCGTCGGAATATGTCGAGATGCCAAAGAACCTGCGGACATAAAAGAAGGATGATTCATTAGTTTATTTTCTCGGGTGCATGGTAGATTTTTCATAAATAAAAGGCTCGATATCGTCGTAACTAGATTTTCAAACGCTATCCGAGGGAATTATTCATTCGATGGAGGAAGTACAGAAAGTCCGTGATTGGATACGTGAAAAGTTACAATCACGATCAATCAAATAGAAAGTCAAGAAAGATCGGATCTCATTGGAATTCAATACGCGCGAAGCTGCGGTCAAACTCAATCTCGGTAGTAAAATATTCTCATATTTTACGACTGTACACTCGTTTCATTCATAAGTAATTACGTTTATCATGCGCAAACTGATATCGCTCCAACTTTACCTAAGAATCGTTTTAATTGTCTCAAAAACGCATTCATCCGTATCAAACAATTTGCTACTTCTTATCAAATAAAAATTCATTTTAAACGGTGCAATATGCAAATCCCGTATCAATTCCATACAAATTACCTCGAGCGCGAATCTCCAAAGAATCCCATTCAGTAAACGATGCGATTTACCGAACGGCCGAGAGAGGACACATTTCCGCGTGCGGTATGGAACAGAAGCGAGTCACGGCGGGCTCGAGTACACCTATGTATGAAATTACGTCGAAAGTACAGGCCTAACGTCTCAATCAAGCGGCTGCCCCGCATTCTCCGGACCTTCCTTTTTTTCAACGCGCGATTCCCGGGACTTTTTCTGCGGCGGAAGCGCGAAGGCCGGCGTCAGCGGCTGGAACCGGCCGTGTCCGGTGCGCCGCGGTCTCGAGCCGATTGCGAAAGGAAAAAAGGAAAAAAGGGCCCGGAGGTGTCCGGGGTAAAATGGTTTTAGCGCGGATTGCGCGCGCTGCAGGTGCGCGGAGGATATCCGCGCAGTCGAGCGCGACGCGGAATATGGAGCACGGATTTAGGGGCCTTCGCGACTTCGCGCATACCCGGGATCCTTTATTTTTGTGTGTAACTCGAAGCTTCGGAGAAGGAAAGATTACACCAATAGGGGATTTCTGATGGAGCGGAGAAAAAGCGAGGTTCGATTCAACAATACCCGCGCGTAACTCAATTCTTTAGACACAACCGACCGGTTCGTTTCGTATCGTTAAAGGATATAAAAGTTCTCCGTACGCGTGCACACGTCGCTATAGGCGAGTAATGAACGAAAGCGAAATGACAAGTAGACGCGCGATGCCGAGTGTCCGATAGGTATGTACACCGAGGAATGAAGTAAGCGTCCGTTATAAAATGACATTTTCGCCGCAATTACCGCGGCGTTGCGCCAGATCCAGCCCGGGGCGAGGGGAAAGTAAATCGCGATTTCCGCGCGCGCGCTCGCAAGCTTCCTCCTCCGAGCGTCCTTCGCGGGATCTAGTTTACCCGCTCGATGCGCGTAATGGCGCCCGCGGCGCATGCCGGGGATATTTTCCTTCTTTTTGAGCGGACGCGCTGGACCGGAAAGGAGCACGCCGCCGGGATTATTAGGGAGGCACGCGGCGCAGGTGCGCCGGAATACTTTCAGCGATTTATCCGCGACCGCGCGTGCGATCGACTCGACGCGTTAGCGGTAATCACTGTGTTCGCGCGCGGACGAGGCTTCAAGTGATCTCTTTATAGCCGCCGATGATGCTGATGCACTCGACTCTTATCTTTCCATTACCCGAGTGTCTTTTTTTTTTGGTAAAGATACCTTTTTTATTTTAGTAATAAACGTACGCTTTTTCGTGTTTTTTATAATTTTATAATTTCACTCGATACATAAAAATATGTAGATAATAGTTTTAAATAATAAAAAATGTAGATAATGGTTTCAAAAAATTTGTAGGAAAAAAGACCTAAAAAGCGTGCCTCACATAATTAAAGTGTCATTAGCATTAGTTTTCCCTTTTAATTCCACCAGCCGAGTATTATCATTATTCCATTACAATACCATCCGAACAATACAGTAATACATCACGTAAAAAAAAGCATCCTCGAACCCCCTCATTCTCTCCTCCGGAGAAAGTCGACGAAACTCGTTGCACCGGTAAGTGAGACGTCAGTCGCGCGGGAAAGCTTGTAAAAAAATGAAAAATCACACGAGTTTAAAGGTACGCAACCCCGGCTCCGTCGTAGTGAAATGAAACCAAAATAAATCACGCGACGCACCGCGGCGAGGAAACCGAGCGAACAATGCGTCGCGTGATTTCGGGCGTCGCGCGCATAGAAAGGGAGGCCCCCGGCTGAATAGAGCGGGCACGAAATGAAAGAGAAAAAAAGGGGAGGGGAGGAAGAGAGCAGGTGGAGGAGGGTTCGAATAGGCAGGGGCCGGCTCCCCCGAGCAAGTGCACGCGACTCGGCAGGTTGTTTACGCGTCGGCCCGACCCCGCGAGCGTACAAACCGGCTCGGCGACGCACGCGGGGATGAGCCACGCTGCGTCAGGTGCCGCGTCTACGGTGCGTCGTAGACTCATCAAACGGTATTTTTTTTTGGGGTTCTTCTGATACTTTGTTTTATACAGCTTAACTTTTTTTTTTGAAAGAAGGAGGAGGATCTCCATATTTTATCCAATTTTTTATTTAAATTTTAGAATATTTATAAAGTTATGTACGATATATTTGTAAGGAGTATGACGCTTAATGAAAAAAAGGAGGATCGTTGAAAGCTAAAGTCTGTTTATTTACATGCTGCTTCTATGCTCTTTTTGCAGAGACTATCTAAAATCCAGTTTACTACTGCGAGCAGTAAAGGGGTTCCGATATCCTATCAAGTGAAATAATTAGTATAAAAAAAAGAGTCGCGCCAGAAGTCAGGAAATGAGATTTTATTCACGGTTACATATTAAATTCATACGGCTAATCTGGTCCGGTTTTTTTGCAAACTCTATATACGACGTCTGTTTTATTCGCCGACTTGCATAAGGAAGCGAAAACTAGCGACAACCCGTTCAACTAGTCCGGTACCCGTGATACACTCGGTTCTTTATATTAACAAAGCTGAAAAAAGAGGAACAACACGACGGTCGTTCACTTTCCACTCTTGTAAATTACAATAATCGCGCCCGCAACAATGAAGGAAAAAGCGGCCTTTTAAAATTCCATTCGAGGCATAAAAGTCATAAGCGCGAAACGCGGAAAAAAAGGAAAGTCCGCGCTGGATTTAATGAAGAGTAGCGGCCTGAGTAAACACGAGGGCCACGAAAAAACAGGCGTCGATAATTCGCAGCCGCGAAGCATCGGGACCCTTCGGGCCCGAGTGGATCCGCGAAGCCACGAAGCGAATCACTCGAAATTGCGGAGAGAAATAAAAAAAAAAGCAGGCTGCCGGTCTGAGAAAATCCCCCCGGACTCGCGCCGCCAACGCGTCGACCCGTCACGCCGGCGTAACTGGGTATTCGGAGCGCCTGTGAATATTAATCCGGAGGCACATTTTTCTGTGAGAGTTTCGCGCGCCGTTTGAAAAAAAAAACTCCGCTTCCACCTTCTAATGTCTTGTCCTTTTTTTTCTCGAAGAAGCAGATAATCGTCGGGAATGCAAACGACGCGCCGCTTTTTTTTCTAAGGAAGGACAAAAGTCGAGTTAATAGTCACGGTACATATTTTCATCGCTGGACAATGCCATTTCGAGGCGACCGGGGGGATCGACGGGACAGTCCCGGCGCGTCGCGCGCGCGCAGCCTTAGAAGGATAAGAGAGCGGGCAGCGGCTTATGGTCACCGACATGCAGTTGACGTTTGTCGTCGGCGGCTTTACGGCGGGGGGAAGCGAGGCGAATGCAATATCGGCGCTCGTCGACGGCGCGCGAGCTCGCCTCGGTGATTTTAACGAGTGGGAAGAGCGAGACTCGCGGCCGCGCCGGGACACCTCGAGATGTGTGAATGAACGACTTCGCTTCTCGCTTACGCGACGACAATATTTATGCCCTCGTAATTTTCTATTCAATGCGCTCGCGGCTTTCGTTACTCCTTTTATGTTAATTTTTTTCCTTCGCCTTTCCGGAATACATTTTTAGCGGCGATTAACCGGTTTTGATTTACAACTCGCGAAATCTTGTTAGTTTTGAAAGGAAAAAGCGAGAGATAGGAAAGATTGTCATGTACTTTTGTTTATAATAACGAAGTATCGATAAAATTGTGTTTAGAACACTATGTATAGAAGATTATATAAGTTGAAAATGTTAGATTTTTTTATTTTTGTAAAGATTAAAAAAAATTATGTTTTTTTTCCTCTCTTTCTTACACTTCCCACGTGTCTTCTCTATTTTGCACACAATACTTGAATAATTATAAAAGTACCTTAAAAGACACTTTGTACATTGTATCCTACAAGCAACAATAAAGCTGCAGGCAAAAAAAAATACAACAAAGAAAAAAATATTTACAAAATCAAAAAAGTTTTTTCTGCTGACGCGATCGTAACTTTCTGAACGACCCTCCCCACTTTTCGCGAACATCCATAATTTCGTAATTCAACACGCGCCCGGCGTACAAAATGCGAAAAGCAAAACTGTTGACTCAATGCGTAATTTAGCTCGGGCCAAGCCGATCATTACTCCCCTGCGCAACAGCGCGTCGTCATTAATTCGATAAACAATAAAGCCCACGGCGCCCGCGCGCACGAAAGGAGACAGTTATACCCGCTCGGATATTCGCGCCAATAAAAGCCGCGCACAATGCGCGGCCCACGGGAAAAAAAGGCTGCTCTCGCCTATATAAGCCTGGCTCCGAAGATATTACGGTCAGCGGGCGACGGTGCAAACGCCGCTAGCGGGCCTACCGTTACGTCCGCGTGCGAGAGCGGCGATAGACTTCGCTTCTTCGCCGCTAATTAGTTCGCACGCCGCCGCGGGGCCAATTAAAAGTGTATCGAGGCGACGGCGGCATGAGGAGTTGACCATAGCTCGGATCCGGAAGTAAGTCGCCCGCTCGAGCGCGGCCGATCGGATTCCGCGATCGCGACTTCCGCTCGCCGCGCTTGCGCAAGCGCCGTTTTCCATCTTATTATACAACGAGGGGTAAAAGCCCCGGACGCTTTTCGGTATGGCGGGAAATACTGTTTTCTCGAGGGAGAGGTGGAGGAGCTAACGTTACGGAGCTCACAATTTCACGTGGAGAAAAAAGAAAAAAAGGATGGAGGGAAAAAGTTTAATTGGATGGGTGAATTATGGCTCGGTTAACTAAGATTGCGCTTCTATCGGAGTAATTTTTCAACTGGAAAAGGTGGAGGTATCGATCGAAAGGTCATAAGTAAGAATCTATAGTCATCACGCTCTCCTGCGATGCAGTGCCTTTTTTTAACCATAGTAAAAGAAAAAATTCCTCGTCATGTTTTTTTGTGTTCTGTGAACTTGTACCTTTCATCCTTGAAACGGGCAAATGTGCACTTACACGGTTGTAATTACGAACAACACATTGTATTTCCCCCTTAGCTCTGCAATTCGCCGGTATAATAACAATTACGAGCTGGAGTGTCCCCAGCGAGTCAAAATATACGAAAAAAATCTTTCCATATCACCAAAGATCGTCCCGCTATCGGAGACTCGAGACGATTCCGCGTGACGGTAACTGGAGGATCCGCTCTTTTCCCAAGCCTCCGGGATTTTATCGACGGCGTCAATTTTCGCGATAAAAAATTGCCGCTCTGTTCCCGCAGCGGCGGTATAATACTCCCACGCAGCGGCGAAAATTTCGTATACGGTAGCGTACGTACGTATAGCGGAGGCGCCCGTGCCCGGTAATTAACGAAATTTTAACGGGACCGGCACTGCGTACGAGCCTCAATTTTCTCCGGAGCTGCCGGCGAAACAGTTATGACTTTCCTTTGATTCCTAGGACGCAGTCCTTCAATTCTGTTGTTGCACGAGATTTGTGGGGTAATAGTGTCACTCAAATGATAGAGTGGAACGGCAGTTATTTAAAAAAAAAGTGTAATTCTTTTTCTGATTATTGTAATTTCAATGTTGCAACGAGGTATTAGATAACACGCGAATATTAACCTTGACATTTTATGCGGTATCCAGTTATTATTGAAATTAAATTCCTTTACGGACTTAATTAAATAAACAAGTAATAAATGCTAGCCGCTATAAATACGAATCGATTAATTAAACTCAACATGTACTAACGACATTAACAGTATAAGATATGGACGTCTAATGCGCGGTTGCACAACCTGAAAATTAATCGCGGAAAATAAATGATACAGTCGCGTAAGTAGCCGCAGCGGAACGCTTGAAAAACAAGTTCGGCGATTTCGATTTTTCAGCGAAAATCGGAGCAATATCACGAGCGTGTTTCTCTTTCGAAAAACGACGAAAAAAAAAACTGGATACGAACCGCGGCGCGCCGCGAGAGTAAAGAAGCGCGCGGTGGAAAGTGTACGAGCCGCGTACACACGAGAGCGCAGCCAGAAAGTGGCCCGCTATCTCGGACAGGTTCACCCGGTCGTCGACATTAAACTTCCCGAGTGCGCCCATTTAATGCGCGCGCGCCGTCCCCTCGCGCTTACGAAAATTACGTGAAGAAATCGCGCGTGACGGCGTTTTTATCGCTGCCTCCGACGGTTTCTTTTTTGTATCCCTCCTCCTTCTCCTCCCCCTTTTTTTTCCACCGTCGAGGCTAATTGTAAACAAACGCTGCTTTTTTGTATGTAAATCCAGCGATTGTGTTCGAGGCACGACTCCGTGCAGTTTTGCGCGAAGGAAGACGGTGGAACGCGGTGATTATGAAATTCGAGGGAAAACAAATGTGCGCTCGCTCGCCGGATGGAAATTTTTCTACCCGCCCCGAGGCTGAAACTAGTTTATAAGCCGAGTTTTTCGCTACACCGATACCCCGGAGCTGGATTGACATTCCACCTGCTGGTGAGTCGTCGGCACTCCGGTTGCTCCGGTCTAATCCCGGTAAAAAGGAAAGCCGCTTATATCGGTCGCTTGTTGTTTATGCACTCCTTACCGAGTATCTTTAAAAAAAAAGGAATAAATTTATACCACCGACAATGAATCATAAACGGAGACGTGACTCGCTACTGTGATCGGCAAAGGCCACGATTGCATTTCGTCGTTCAAAAGTAAAAATCCATTAAACTAAGCTTAAGACCAACTCATTAGGCGAGAGTTATCGAAAGCATCCAAAGAAAGTCTATTAGGTACCATTCGAAAATTCCACCATATCTCTGTCTTGCTCTCTCCCCGGCTGAAGGAAATCACCTACTTTCGAAACGCGGCGGCGTGCGTACGCGCGAGAGGCACGGCGCTCAAGAATAATGGCTGGCCGAAAAAAAGATGAAGAGAGAGAGCGAGAGCGAGATACTCAGTGTCGAAACTAAAAAGGTATAGTGCATTAACCTTGGCTATCTGGAAGAGCGCCTGTCGCCTTGTCCGCTCCTGCTTCATATTGGCGATCGGTGGTGCGGTGGTGTCCGTGTTGCAGCGCGAGTCCGGCTCTGTTCAGATGCACTCACACACCGCGCGAATCACTTGCGGTACCACTGCTCCGCCACCCATCGTCGCCAACTCTGTCCGCGGCGCGACTCGGTACCAAAGTCTCCGGGCACTTTGTCAGTCACTGCAGATTTTTTTTGTAATACACGACACACAGGGAGTCAACAGCGACGAGACGAGCAAAGAGAGGGCGGAACGAGCGAGAGAAAAAAAGAGTCGAATGCAAGGATATGGGCGAGTGCGCGGGTATGGGCACGGCGCGCTCGGGAAGGGTACTTTCTGACGCGGGCGTCAGTGCAACAATGCCGCGGTGGTAGGGCCCAGGCGGCGCCGAGGCGACGACAGCGACGCCGCGCACCGCCGCGGCCAGGTGGCCAAGCTCTCCCCGGCTCCTCTTCCCTCTCGCTCGCTCGCCGCGGAGGGCCTCTCGCCGGCGAGTTTCCGCGGCTGTGCCCTGCGGGGACGCCGAGCCAGCGGAGGAGAGAGGCTTGATGCTGCGCAGAGCCCCGAGGAGGGCCGCTATAGGAAGTGCCTGCTTTCTCTCTCTCTCTCCCTCTCTCTCGGTCTCTCTTTTTTTCTTTCTCTCTTTCTCGCTCGCGTACGTTGCCGGAGTGTAGCGGGCGAGCGGAGTCGTGTGTGCGTGCACGCGAGCGCGGCAAACGCGCGGTGCCCTCGGAGAACCCATAGTATATGGGAGTACGCTTCTGCCGCATTGGGAGAAGAAGCCACAAGGATGGGAGCACTTGACTTCACTTTCAGAATTTCGTGTTCGAGTATGCCGCTGTCTTTTATATATTTAAAAAAAAAACTTTCTTTTAGAGCGAGAGATGCGCGCTTTTTATTCGCTCGCTTTAAATAACCGCGAGAATTTTAAAAACGCATGTGCAAGGTGGTTATTTGAAGTATGTAATTCGATTTGGTTGATAGGTAATAGAAAGGAGATCAATATTTTATATCGTAATTGGTTGAGTAATAAAATTGCAGTTGCATGTAAGACGTCATCACACTAGGAAAAAAGAAATCGTAACAGTTGATGTGTACATCCCAATAATTACGATGCAAATTACTGGGATTGTTATGATGCACTTTCAATGAATATTATCGATTTTCGCTTTTTTATAATATGCGACGCTTAAGAAGTGCATCCACTTCGTAAGCTTTTTTCACAAGCTTCATAAGTGTGGGAAAGTAAAAAATTGTTCTCATGCGTACATGACACTTGGCTTTAGTATTTCAAGTGGAATCGTATACATTGTAACCCAATGTGATAAGCTAACGCAGCTCTTTGATAAAAAAAGTATAATAAAATGCATCTCGTGAAACGATTCGCCACTTGAGTTAAGTAGTTTTTCTTCAACGAGAAACCACTTCAAGAGATAAATTAAATTTTGAGACTTTTATCTCTATTTGTTGGAAATTACAGAGCAATGACAAATTGAAAATCAACTCGAGTAGTAGCCACCAACGAAGAAGTTCACCGTACGTAATAAATGCTCATCAAATTGGATGATGCTACGCAGTGCTTTTAGCTCCGGGCAATCATTCATTATCGATTTTAAGATTCAGATGAAACTCCACAGTTCAGTTTAGAATTTCCTCAGGAAAAATAATTTATAGATTGTTTTGAATATCACGTATTCAAAGTTGAAAAATCACGTAAAAGAAAAAGTTTTATCGTAAAACTGGTTTTTTTTAAAAACACTCAAAGGTTCTTATGAGATTTTAAATAAAAATTAAACTTACGATACTTAATATAAAATATGCCGCAGCAATTAAATGGAGAACAAGTAGAAGTAATGATTTAAAACGAAGCCGTTACTTTAGAATAAATGGAATAGTTTCTGCTCAACGCTGTACTTTAGATCATGTGTCCATCAAAATGAACCGTTGTCAAGCCCATAATGATGCGATAAATATGGAGGGACATTTTAGTCTTAGATGTGTGCCATCTCTTATTAAAAGAAGAGAAATCCAATCCAAAGTCCCGAATTTAGCTCCGATTATCTCTGAAATCAACGGAATGTTTACGCCCATCAAACATTCGTCCTAAAAACATTGATACAATCATTATATCTTTACATTTCTCCGTCTACATCCATTGAAAAATAAATAGCACAATTCTCTACAGTGTAATACTGTCCGCGCGCGGATCTACAACCAGAAACAATTAGAAATAATCGGTAAGTCCATCGCCAACCGGTAAGACACGGCGATAAAAGTCGGATAAAAAAAAATCGCCAGCAACGAGCGACAATGCGACGAGACAATAAAAGAGTCTGCATTGCTATTCCGCGGCGCGCTTCTCCCCGTTGTTATTTACCGATCGGCGAGCCGAGTCCGCGCCGAGTATCCCGCGTCATCGGCGACTCGAAAATAAACCGGCCGAGCCGGCAGACACTGTACACTCGGCCCCGGGAGAAAACGAGTCGCCGTTGACTGTAGCTTACTACGCTCGCGGCCGCCATCTTTACTACGAGCGGCGCGAGTAAGCGTGGGTGAGCGCCCGGGTCATTCGCTGGCGAGCGGAGTGGGGGGCCGAGCGCCGCGGAGGCGACGCCGATGGAAGTATGAAAATTTTCAAGGATCTCTCGAGCCGATGCTGCTTGCCTCTCTCCCCGCGGCGATTCGCGCGGCGCACGATTCATTCCGAGGCGCGAGTTTATAAATGGCGCTCATTTTTACCGTTATCGAAAAATCGGTGACATCGATAATGGAAGATCGGCGGAACCGGTTAGTCTAGTCGCTCGCTGGTGTTATTTATCCATACAAGGTGGTTTCTTTTCGTGGACTTGTTTTTTTAGAGAGAATTGCTTTTTGGAGTCTTGCCTTGAGGCGAGTAGGTTTATACTTTGAAAATCGCAATTAAATTATTCGCCGGTGCTTACGGGCTCGCTTACGGGTGCCTGATTCTGCTTAAACGATTTTACCTCTAACCCCGATCCTATTATGTAAAGATAATTATAACTCGTCGAGGAGAAAAGGACGACGTGAAGAATAAGAAATTACAGCTTCAATCTTGGAGCGGCGGATTGAAGGCTGAGTAGGGTGGTGAAAAAAAGGAGGGAAAAAAATTAAAAGATGCTGCTTCGGAGGCACGAGTAATAGGCAAAGGATACACGAAAAAATTAATTGTTTGAAACAAGGGAGAAAAAAATGAAGAGACGAGGAACAATGAATATTTGAAAGCTACAAAGATCCTCGTAATTTTTAGTTAATTATAGCTGAAATTATATTTTTAATAAAGAAATATCCAAAAAAATCTGAACTGCCTGTATTTCTAACATTTCCATTCCCAGAACTACGTACGTCTATCTAGCACAACTAAAATATAAAACTGAAAAGAAAGAAAAAAAGGATTGCGGGAAAAGTAGAGCTACCCAATTTTGAAAATCGTAGCGCAAGTCCCGCATAAAAAGTCAAACAAGCAGCCTTCGAAAAAGCCGTGAATAAAAACGGGAAGCCTGGCAGGCAGGAATAAAGAGCCGAACGGCGCTCGGGCCGAGAGCACGAAAGCGGTATATAAAGGAGAGAAAGAAAGGTGAGTGGGGGAGTGAGGCCCCTTTCGGGCGTCCGGGCCGAGAGGAAGAGGGAGGCGGGAGCCGCGCGACGAGGTGGGGGCGCGGAGGGCCCCCTCGCAGCCGGCCCAAGACGACCGACTCTCCGCCGCCGCGGAGAACATCACGGCGTCCCTCCTGCCTCTCACGAGGCCGCGAATACGTTTCACGCTAGGCTACGCCGTAATGCCGGCGGCGCGACTTCGTTACGCAATTTGATTCGGGAGAGGGAATAGGCGATTTGGGAGTGCGGAGCACGCGCGCGATCCTCCCGAGGAAGCGAGCGGGATCCCCCCGCATGCGATTGTGCGCGGCGCCCGCTATGGGAAAAGAAACGTCGGAGGCGGGGGAGGAGACGCGTTTTCGACGTTCCGCTGAATGAAAAGCGCCGGCTTTTCCCATCGCGGGGAACACGCTTTTCCTTGGACGCGTGGAAGGGGGACCTGGCTGCGATCGGTTCTTAACCTTGAAAATGGGCATGGGAACATTTTGCGCCGATGCCGCGGGATTAGGATCTTCATGGAAAATCGTACGCACAAAAGCGAACCTTTTTTTATTGAACGGTTTTACGAGGCTGCGCGCTCTTTGGTAAATACGGGAGCATCTGCTTACTCCCGTTTGCAAACAAAATCATCAAATTTTACAAGTTTCTGAGGAGTTTAACGATTTAACGTTAACGATCGAATTAAAATTAAAATATCTTATTTGCGAGCAATTATCTTTAATTGATAAACTAAACTAAATTATCTACTTTGAAAAGTGTAAAGTTACATTATCTCTCGGTATTATCTCGTGAAACAAATTTACTCTGTACGTATGAAAGAACCTACGTGCTCTTTTACCGCGAGTACATGAGATTATTAACAGATGACCTAATTTTGCAACCTCTGAGATTGCAGGAAGAATTTAAATTTATTTCGATTCTAAATGTTTACTAGTACTCAAGAAATTCTAATAAATTACATTACTCGCAATGAGAGGGAACAAAGAAAATCTGACGATTTAATTAAATTCATAAAATTTTTATCATAAAATATTAGAAAACATAAACAGAAAAATGTTGCCATATCTTCTTATACCGAGCAATATAAATAAAATGATTTAATTCCAAACAAAGAGATCGTCACTTTAAAACTCTAAAAACAAACTTTCCACCCGTAGCTTTATGTAAATCACCCAACAAACATCGAACCGGAAAAATACAACGTACGTAGTAAACAATTAATCGCCCGGCGCAACTGGCCCCGGCCAAAAAAATCCGCATCCTCTCTTTTCCTTTAATTACCGGTAGCGCGCGTAGTAGCGCTAAAAAGCGGCGCATTCCTCCGCGAAGCTTCGAGCTCTCGTTCCGCGCCAAAGGGAAGAAGAAGAGACGCGCGCGGCGTGCATCGCTCGCTTCTCGGGCGAGAGAAACCGAGAAGTTGCCGGCAGCCCTAGATTCGCTCTCGCGCGGATCACGAACGTCGGCGCGGCTTTTCCTCCGCGGTGATTTGCCGCGCGGAGCCCGGCCGACCGGTCTCTTCATTAGCATGGAAACCTCGGCGGAGATGCGCGACTCGGCGAGGAAGAGCAACAGCACGCGCGGCGCTGGCTCTGCTTTCAAAACTTTACTGTTTTTACTTGTCGGAAGGTGTGACGGTAAAAATTGTTTATAAAATTCAGAAAATTGATTGGTTTTGTACACGGAAGAGTAGCAACGGCAAATCGCAGTTTTTTAATAACGCTTTTTGCGTATGTTAATGTAGATTACTTGCTGTGATGATTAAAATGTGTTTTAATTTACAAATTTGAGTAATGCGTTAGTGAATTAATTAATATCGGCGATCGATGCGTCGTGATAACAAAAAACATTTATTGCGGCAATCACGATTTTTGTTTTTGTATCGAAATTAATTATTTTATACTATGTTTCCGCCGTTTCTATAATTTATTGTTTAATTCAACTTTTAATTTTAACCTTTGTTATCAAATTATCAGTTGATCATCTTATGATACATTTTATGAACCTATCCTTATCTCTTCCTTTTTTCTCGCGTGCAATTTGAAAGATTCAATCAAATTTTCTAGGAAGGTCGCTTTGACAGTTTATCTCCAGTAAAATTTATAAATTTGATTGGAGAGAAATTACACATAAATTTTATTTAAAAAAAAACCTAATTATATAATAGCTTACTTACGCGACCGCAAATAATCGCGTTACAAATCCATCATTCTCCAAACAGTTCTTACCTGTAAAAAAAACACAATAACAATTATAAGTAAAGATCGCAATAAAAACATTTATACTTAATACAATAAATTCTTATTTTTATTTTATCATCACAATTGATGGAGTCATAATTCGAATAGTATTGGACATAATTTTTCACGCAAGAATCAAATAAAAAAACGATAAATAGAAAAATATATTGCGCAATTATTCTTCTTGCTCCTGGCTCATTGCATAATTATTGTACAAAATTGTTCTCAATGTTCTTTTTTTCAACAAAAAAGAGCTTAACCGTGATAATCACTACGAGCTATAAAAATCATAAAAAAAGTCCGTCCCTCCTCGTAAGGCAACCAGCCTTGATCGATTCGTAATTCGTGCCATCGATCTGTATCGACGGTAGCTCGGTACCTCTCGTCGTCCTCGGACGTTAAACGGTTCGCGCACATCGGGCATACTTTCGGCGCAGCACGCGAGCTCGCCGTAGGCTGCATCGCGTCCCGCGAGCCGAGCGGCGCGACAGAAAAAGGAGGCAGGAACAAAGGAACAAAGGGCTCGCGGTCCGCGCGAGCGGGAAAGCACCGCGCGCGAATCGCGAGGTAAGGGGGCTCCTTTTATTCGCCGCTTTCGATTTCTTAATAGGCGACTGTTCTCGTTATTATTGTTCCCTCGTGATTAAGCGCTCCGCCGGCCGGGATTCATGGGATTCCTTACGAGTAGGAGAAAAAAGGATCGCGAGCGGTCCATAAATATCGTCGAGCAGCGCGCAAATGAGAAAACCGTAGTGTCCGAAAATAAGATTACCTACGAAGGTGACGCTAAACTAACTGCCTTCCGAGAAACTCGCGTCGAAATTGAAAAGCCGTACTCTGCATAATTCGCACCCAATGAGCTTTAAATTTTGATTCATGGTCTTCGAAATACAATTTTTATCCTCGACGTAATATACAAGCGCGGAGTTCCGCTTAAAGCCGTCGGCTTTCGAGAATCGCCCGTTCCGCTTATCTTACAAAAGGAGCCCGGATTCACGTGTAGGTTTGGGGCGAATTTTAAAGGACCATTAATAAAGAGGCGAGAATAGCCGGGCCGTAAAAAAGGAGCGCGCGACCCGTATACACATCGGCATAACTGCAGCCCCGCGCGAAATCGACAGCGGATCGAGCGCGCGGGGGCGACGCCGTCAGCGCGGCGACGGCGTGACAAAGGCCAGCCGGGGACCGGGCGAACGAGCGAGCATAAAGGCGCCTTGTGCGCCAGCCACCCCGGCGGCGCACAAAGCCCGCGATACGATACTTATTCCGGCTTCGTTTCCTACGCGAGCGGCTGACACTCGCCAGATAGGTTTGACGCGAGACGCTCGTCTAGTCGGGTCTAGGATTCCCTTCCGAGAAAGCGCGCCGGGCACTTGTGGGGCGAGTCCTGTTTCGCTGACGGCTGCTGGGGCTGGGGGGTGAGGGCGCGAAAGCGAAGAGAGATTTACTTTCTCCGCGAGGGTCGATGAGGGATGAGCGAAATGTCTCGATGCGATAATTGGGGTAATGTATTAGTGGCCGAAGTGGTCGTTTACAGCACTTGAAGATTTTTTTCGGGATGGAGAACGATGAGTTCAGGGTGGTTTATGATACGTACTTATCAATTTTAGATTGGGAGTACTCGTGTTTGTATTTTATTAGTCTAGTTGAAAGAAGAATTATGGATTTTCCTTTTTTTACATAAAGAAAGAATTTCTGTTTCTAAATTCTAAATTAAAATGTATCGTGTTTCTTTGTAAAAATATAAACTCACACTTTGGCAAGTGCGGTTAACAAAATTCTACCAACTATTACTGTGAAAATACTTCATATACCCTTTAAATTTGAAAGAATAAATATTCACTCTTTTAACGTTAAAGGTCGTCCACTTATCGAAAAAGTGAACTTATTATAACATAGAATAAGTGATTGAATATTGAATTGGTTATCGCTACAGTTATAAAATATTATGTTGTATTTCATAATTGGGTGAGAGCAATAAATTTATTTATCTTATCACAGAATCAATAATTGCTTTATTTTTGTACAATTACATTTTAAATTCCAAGCAAAAGCTGGGAGTGACGGGTCAGTCTGTTTTAAATCATCGTACCATGTTGCAAACTTCGGAAAAACGTGCACCTCAAAATTCTACCAGTAAGCAATGGATTGCAGCTTTCGCAGGTAAATTGTTATACAGGAACAAATATTTCATTCAAGTGCATGATTTAATTTTCGCATATTACCTACATTTATTACTGCTTGATAAGGCATCGAAATTGAAATTTAATCTTATAAAATAATAAATTATTGCAGTAATTCTACAACATTTACAATGCTTATAATCACACTCAAATATCTCAAAAAAACTTATTTCATTTCAGTTTTTTTACTCAAGTTACAAGTAGGTATCTCATATGGTTGGAATTCGCCAAATATTTCGCGACTCACCGGAGAAAATTCGCCCATTCCAATAACATTAGAAGAAGCATCTTGGTTAATATCGTTAGTACCACTTGGAGGGGCTGTAGCCCTCATAATAGGTGCTGTTTCTATCGAATTTTTCGGAAGCAAGAAGACAATAATTTTGACATTCGTGGCATTTTCAGTAAGCCATATTTGTGTAATGTGTGCGTCTTCGGTTGAAATGCTTTATGCTGCCCGAACAATGAGCGGCGTTGGAGGCTTTTTTACGTACATATGCTTTTCTATATTCGTCGGAGAGATAGCCACGCCGCAAATACGTGGAACCTTAATTGCATTAGCTACAGTGGGAACCACTGCGGGCAATGTTTTTGTAACTATTGCAGAAACTTACATTCAGATGAAGATAACCAGCTCGATATACTTGTCATTATGCATTGTGGCTTTAATGTTAATTTGCTGGCTTAGGAATACTCCATACTATTTTGTAAAAAAGGGAGATAACAAAAGTGCTAAAAGATCAATTGCCTTTTATCGCGGAGACGATGAAGAAGGCAACATTTTTAAAGATGTAGAGAAATTCATAGAGGCTCGATCTAATTACACATTTAAAGATAAGCTCCGAGATTTTAGACTGCCAGTTATTAAAAAATCAATGTTCTTGGTAGTGATTCTTTCTATATTGCCATCCCTGTGTGGTCACACGACCATAATGGGTTATATGGAAACAATTTTGAGAAGTGCAAAGACTACGCTAGTTGACCCACAAGAAATGGTTATCTACATTAATCTCATAACTATAGCATCATCTTTATCTACAGTAAAATTATCGGACATATTTGGACGAAGAAAAGTACTACTACTTTCCAATTCAGCAGTAACAGTATCCATGACAACACTAGGAATTCATTTCTATTTACTGAAAGTTAATTATGACCCAGGCAAACTGCAATTGATACCGTATTTTGCTATAATTCTTTATGTGCTTGCACTTTATTTACTTACTCCAGTTCCTAGTATTGTTTTAAGTGAAATTTTCCCCGAGAACCTCAAAAGTACTGCTGGTTTCCTCGCAGGTCTAAGTCAAGCTTTGTTTTCATTTATCATTACGAAAATGTATCAATCTATTGTTGATTTCGCAGGAGAAATGTATGCATTTTGGATGTACGCTGTTCTCGTTGCAGTTGCAACAATACCATGTATGCTTTTGCTTCCAGAAACCAAAGGGAAATCTTTTCAAGAGATTCAAGAAGCATTAATGAAAAGATGAGAAAATAGCAATAAGTTCAAACGAAAATTAAGTTACAATTATGAATTGTAGTGGTAAAAATATAAATTGCCATAAGATAATTAAGAATGTATTATGATCTTATTATAAACTTTTTATTGATAAAATAAAAAATTTTAAATATCATGATTTTTAGTTATAATTAATAGAAATCTATTAATCTAATAATTTCATTGACATTTGCAGGATAAATTTAAAAGAAATCCTTGGCGTTATTTTGAAACAAACATTACAGATATTTATAAATAGACTTTTTACTTTTGCGTTTAATTATAAACTTCTATCAAATAGTAAAAAAAAAGTTTTAGCGATGTAGATCTTTCTCCTTGAGAAAGCAAGTTTGCGTTCCTTCGAAATTTTCATATTAACGATCGATTGTTAAATATTTCCGAGCAAACATTTGCGCGTGAATTTCGAAATCTATAAGAGCTCATTCAGGGCCTGTCGAGTGCTCTGACGTCAAAGTGATTTGAATATCAAGAAATCAACACTTGAATCAATCTCTACGCTTTCTTTTATTAGCTCGCACAAAGTGAACGAATCGCTCATTGTTACGGATATAGGCGAAACGGCGTGTAAATCGCATTGTTCGCGAGCGAACAAACCTCAGCGAAGTGACACCGGAGAGCTGCTAATTCATTCCATTAGAGGGATTTTCAGGACTCGGTTTGCCTTCGAGCTGTAGCCGCTTCGTTTTCTTTGTTGCGGACAACGAATAAAAAGTCACGCTTTTCTCATAAAACCGTCACTTTTTTCAAGATTTACGTACTTGCAAATTCAGTAGATTCATTAACAATATGTAATTGATGATGTTTTGTTTTAATGTCTTTTATTATTTTTCTTTTGAAAATAAATATCCAACGTTTAGTTACTATAAAAAATATTTAATATTTCATTTAATCGATAACAATATTAATGAACAGTTCAGAAATCAATGCCCGTATTGTCTACAATCCAGGAATAATACTTGTAAACTTTGGTGTAAACTCCAGGGTATACTGATGAACCGCATACCAAGCCAGAGGAGACGATACCGTGTAGTTTTCCATTGATAACGCCAGGACCACCGGAATCGCCTTGGCAAGCGTCAGTGGAGCCGTCGCCAGCGCAGAACATGTTATCCGTTATAGGAGAGCGTACGTAGGCTAGCGCGCACTTTGCTTGGTTCATCACCGGTGCATACGCAGCTTTCAGTATGGTAGAAGTACTTAGTCGCTCCTACACGAGTAATTAAATTTGTTAAGAAAATTTGTTTACAAAATTATAGTTAAAATGAAAAAAAGTGTAATTTGAACGTACGCCAATTTTTCCAAAACCAGAAATTTTCATAATTTGTCCTTCGCGCGGAATTTCGTACGATCTTGCAATTGAGATAGGTTTTTGTTCTTTAGTTATTTCAATTGGCTTTTTTAACTGTAAATAAAATTAAAGGCAGTTAGAAAAAAAGTTAATGCCGTAACAGTAAAACAAAATTTCTTAAGTAAAAAGGAAAGCGCACCTCAATTAAAGCAATGTCATTGTCATAGTTCTTAGCATCATACTCAGGATGCATAATGATTTGTTTGACATCGTGAATAGTACCTGAAGTGGTTCTGTATCCAGTTCCAGTGCGAACTGTAATACCTGTAGTCCTGTCTCTGTAAAAATTGTTAATTACTTAATAATTTAAAAATCATCTTTTGATTGATAAATTATATAACTCCTTACTCAACGCAGTGGGCAGCGGTTAATATCCATGATTCGTGAATGATAGTTGCACCGCATAAGTTTATCGCGCGGTACCATATCACACTTGCCTAAAATTGTTATGCATATTTCTGGTTATAAAGTATTACATCCAATTTATGATAAAATAATTATATAAGATTAATTGTAGGATCAATAATTATTATAATTTTAAAAAATCTACCTGATAAGGAACATCCTCTATCTTGACAAAATCTCCACCCACAATCTTGTCTTTGCTTAACGACGTATTGTCTAGTAAAAAATTTAAATTCATTTATATTCTAGTGCGATAAATCATTGATTTAAAAGAAACGTTTAAAAGATTCTTACCAACGTAAAAACAAGTCGCGTAAGCGATGCACAAAAGAAAACAAAGCGTCTTCATGATCCTGGCTTGTAAGAGTAGTTAATCATGAACTTTTTACTCTTATATAGTCGTTTTGCTAGGTTTACTCAAGTCAGACCACAGATTTCTATAGATAAAATAAACACAAGTGGATTTATCAACGAATATGCTAATTTTTATGTAATTTGCGAAGATCCATTACTAATCGCAGCAAAAATGACGCGCAAAAAATTGTACGATAGAGTATGTTCACTATAATTTATCTGTCGACAAAATAAAACTATGAAAAAATAAATATTTTCTATTAAACAAAACATGAACTTTTGTTTAATAACAGTTTTTAATATTAGCCTCTCAATCCGAATGGGTCTCTTGTCAATTGCAATGAAGTAAAATTTTAATTCATTATTTTATAATTAAGAAAAATTATGCATTCAAATTGACACTGTACCGAGATTTTAATTAATTACATAATTCAACGTAAGCAGTAATTAAAAAAAGTCGGCATAGATTTGGGGAAAGGTAATAAAAATTGACATCTGCACAAATACTTCTTACGCCTCAACGTCTTTATTTTAGAATCGTAGACATTTAAATAATCAATGAAAAACGATAATATGCCAGATATTAAATTTTCCACGAGTCAATAGTTCACAATACACACGTTATTCACAGTTTTATGTACACAAACTTTTCTCTGAAAAAAAATGGATTTGATTTTGTCACGCGCGTCACACGTCATACGATCGATCAGCGATAAAGCACAAACTGAATCTCTTGCGAGAGTAACTCGAATTTACACTTTGCCGATTCCCGTCTTTTGCGCGATCCATGGACGGTACTTGTGAACTCTCGTGTAGATACCGGGGTAATAGGTGGATCCGCACTCCATGCCGGAGGACACGACACCGGCGAGCTCGCCGTTTATGACACCTGGACCGCCGGAATCGCCCTGGCAGGCGTCGGTGGGTCCTTTGCCGGCGCAGAACATGTTGTCGGTGATGGGATCTTGGATGTATCTGCGCGCGCAGGTATTCTGATTGACGATCGGGACGGTGGCGAGCTTTAGCACAAGCGAGGCTCTTTCGTACTCCTTGAAGTAGAAAAAGTGTTTAAATCATTTAATTCGTGCACGATGTAAACCGTTTTATTTAAGATTAATGTACTTACGCCTTCCTTTCCGTATCCAGAGATGATCATTTCATCTCCTACCTTAGGTGCCTTGCTAGCCAGAGGGACGGCCTTTTGTTTTTCATTGAACTTAATCGGCTTTACCAACTATTAGAAAGAAAGAATAAACTTGTTACATTTTTTATTTCGCAGAGGAAAATTATTTAAATTTAAAATAACACACTGACTTTGATCAAACTGATGTCGTTGTCGTTGGTATATTCATCATAGTTTCGATGAACGATGATTTTTTCAATTTGGTGTCTTTGGCCCCCTCTAGATCTGTAGGAAGATCCAGTGAGAATGGACAAGCCGAAGGTTTCCCTGTAAAACATTTTTTTATTATTAGGCATTACTTACGAAGTAAACTTTAGGTACAATATTAATGATCAAAGAGAAATACTCACTCGAAGCAGTGGGCAGCCGAAAGAAGCCAGTATTCAGAAATAATTGTAGCACCACAAATAGCAGTTCCTAGTTGGAGAACTTGAGCCTAAATTAAATAGCAATTAATTGTTTAAAAAAAGTAATGTATCACTAAAATGCTATTAAGCCAAATATTTAAAAAGTCTGCCTTCGGACTTTGCTTCACTTTTTTTTATCACTTTTATTTTGTCTCTTTCTTTAAAAAGGTATCTCTTTTCTGCTACTATTTGTAAAAGAAAAACGCTTTTGTCAAAAAATATGCCAGTAGCATAAAACTAAATATTATTGAAACTAAAAGTCTTTGTCCAACTCTAAACGTTAAAAAAATAATCGACTTACTTGGTACGGCGCTTCCGTGATGGGTACATACTCGCCTCCGACGATCTTATCCTTCTCAAGGCCGGTGTTGTCTTAGCACAGAACAAAAAGAAAACATCGTTAATTCTCAAGCAATTCGACACCCACATTTAACCACAAAGTCAAACAAAAATGTAAAACAAAAACAAAAAAAAGAACTAAAAGAGACCCGGTGACACATCAGCGCACTTACCGACGTAGAAGCAGTTAGCTCCTGCGATCAAGAGCGCGAGACACAAGAGTTTCATGATGAAGAGCGCGAACGAAAAAGCAATTGTGCATCCTTCGCAACGAGCTTTTATATCGGCTGCCGCGTGGCGAAAATCACATGTGTCGAACGACACGGATTGTACGTCAGCCGCGAACAATTTTCGCGGGGGGGTTTCTCCGAGTATCGGCGCCGATACCGTTGCTCAAATATAATTAAATCACCGCTTCGATAAATCTGGTCGTGCAGCCGCTGATTTGACGTTGACTTTTGCTCGACGCGCATTTGGCGTGTACTTTAGTCACACGTGATTGGATAATTTTCACGAGAAACCACACGCTCGATCTGAAGAAATTTCCGCACTCGGCGAATACTTTGTTACGCCAAGGTCTCATTAATTCTCCGCGAATCGTTAGCGGCGCGTTTAGTGCACACTGCGGAGAAAGAATAGGCTTCTCGATAAACCTGCATCTTCCTCGGCGATTTGTATCTTCGGTTAGGTAATCGATTTTTTAATGATTTTTAATAAAACTTGAGCGGAATACGGTGTTTTTGAAAAACAGACTGACTATCGCTGACTAAGAGCTTTCTCGAAATAGAAAGGAATGAGCAGTCGTTCGGAAGAAAAAAATTGAATCATTGCGCTTGCTTATCTAAATACGTGTCTCACTTGAAGTGAACATAGAACAGAAATTCTTCAAAATCCAGTTTAACGTTGTTTTTCAATGTGTATAAAAAAAAGTAGTAAACAATCGCAGATATTCCTTTCCAATGAACTTCTTTTTATTTCAAGAACGGGTGATTTCGTAAAATTGCACTTCCTCATGATAGCAACCTTCAAAGCACCAGCTTCATTTTTCTGCTTAAAGTTGCAAACAAATAATTATTTTGAAAATGAGATTGTTGTTATATCATTTCTGCTTTTGTGAGGTAAACAAAAAATTAATTTTATGGTATTTAATTTCAATAACTAATTATCCAATTCGTGTAATAGGCAAATCTAATATTAAATAAAAGTTGGAATGTCATAGTGAAAATGTTGAAAGAGAAATTATTTTTCCTCATCTTTTTAGTTGTAACGAGTTCTTTTGTATTGAAGATGTAGACACACCTGGCAAATATTCCATTTATTTACGTGTACTGAATTTATAAAATTATATAAAACAATTTTAATTAACGAACAAAAAACGTTTATTGAACAATAATTATTATATAGCCGATAAGATAATGTTCATACTGTTATCTAAATACAACAAAGTGTATTATGCGTAAAATTACACAGGCTTATGCTATATATGGATGTTTTACGTCGTTATGTTATGAAATATTGCTTGATACACGTGCGAGACATGATTCTCAGATGAGTGCGATTGTCACTTGTCTTTGCTCGGGCAATATTTTGTATTGACATATTACTTTTCAATTCATTTTATATTATATTTACTTTTTATATATCTTTAACATCGATAAATGATGAAGCTGATGACACTACTTAATTATTTTATTGTAAACTCAAATTCTTATTTTTTTTCACACAATTTTTTAAAATATAACAAAATCAATTGTATATTTATATAAATTTACAAGAAATTTTGTTATTTGTAATTATTCTGTTACATGACAAAGAAGCTGTGATAACCTGCTCAGCAAATGATTTAAAAAATTCCTGTGATTTTAGTTATCCAGTTCCGGTAGCGGTGAACTTTTGTATAAACTCCAGGAAAGTATTTGGACGCACAGTCTTGGCCCCAGGAAATGATGCCAACTAGTTTGTTATCAATTACAGCTGGACCGCCGGAATCTCCCTCGCATGCATCTGTGATTCCGATGCCAGCACAAAACATATTGTTTGTAATAATGTCCGGGTGGTGTTGTTTAGCACAGATCATTTGGTCGACAACTGGGGCATAAGCCACCTTCAGGATGTTCGATGAATAGTCCCGATATGACTAAAAATGTATTGCTTTCATAAGAAATTTTCAATAATACTCAATTAATGATTAAATCCTTAATCAATAACAATTAAATAATAATTGTTTTGAAATCATAGATTTAATTTGTTTAATTGACACATTATCTATTAAAATTGTATTTGGTGTGCTCTTAATTTTTTTTTAAATAAAATATTATTAAATAATCCTTACACCTTCTTTGCCAAAACCAGAAATCATTACTGCTTCCCCAATCCGTGGTGGACGAAATGCAATTCGTATTGGCTTCTGATTTGTGTTGAATTGAATTGGAGTTTTTAACTATTGTACAAAATTGTAATCGTTATTACATACATTTTTCAAATTTCAAAAAATAATAATTTAAATTTAGACCTACTTGAATTAAACTTATATCGTTATTCAATGTGCGTGGGTCATAATCGTTTGGTATAAAAACATTTCTGATTTCGTGCATTTCTCCTCTTGATCTCATGTGAGAACCACTAAGTATGGCCAGGCCCTTTCGATTACTAAAATATGATTTTTTTTTAAATTTATATTACATATGTTTAGGTTGTTTTTTCGGGCAACAATTTACTTACTCAAAGCAGTGTGCAGCAGAAATAAGCCAAAACTGGGAAATAATGGTTGCACCGCAGATTTGTTTTTCCTTTAGAATTAATTGAGCCTGTTTTTGACAGTTCGTAAGACAGGTTATATTGTAAAGTTATTGAAGGTCAATATTAGTCGATAACTCAAAAAACAAACTCTTACTTGATATGGTACGGTTTGTATTTTACTAAAGTTTCCACCAACTACTTTCGATTCGCCCAATACAAAAATATTACCTAAGTAAATTTAAGTTTTAATTAAATTGTTTAGTACTACAATTAATGTTACTAGCATTACTTACCAATCTGAAAGCAATGTATATGATTTACAAGGAGTAAAAGTATTGCGATGGATTTCGTGTTAAACATTTTAAATTTTCTGTGTCAAGTTTAAATGCGACTAAAAATCACCGTAAAAAACTTCTTATTGGATAATATTTAATAACTTTACGAAGATATTTCTTTTTAAACGAAAGGAACGTAACTTGCTCTCTAGGACCTTCAAATCGGACTAACATCAACCGCACTTCGGACTTTTATTTTATGGCCGAAATTTCTCACCCCCGACAAGGTAGGGATGCTGCTACCTGTTGAAGTCGAAAATATATCTTCTACACGTGGAAAAGCGTTAGAAAGCTTCTACCTTATATTAGAAATTTTGTGTTTTACGCTAATTAACTTGCACTGTTTCAAATAAAATTTACCACCTATTAATTCAAATTGCAAAAAAAAGGAACAGGAGTACCTATACTTTGTAAATTTAAAGGGTGTGAAAAACTGCTCCTCATTACACTCTGCCATCGGAAGAGTGCATTGTTCGCGAAACGTGCACTCCTCATAAATCCAACAAGTGTAGAAGCAGCAACCTGCTCAAATAGTCACGTACCGAACTCTTTTTTTTTTACTCTCTCATAAATCAGACTCTGCAAAATTCCCACGAATAAGTGCACTTGCAGTCTGCCGCGCATCGTCAATAAATCATCGCGCCGAATCTGCATTTTTCCCACCGAGTCGTAAACTTCGCTAAAAAAACGGGGAAAATCGATAACATCCCAATCGAATGTTCGAGCATGTCCCAGAGACGTGCGTCGGCATCGCACCTGACAAATGCGCGGACCGCCCGGAGGACGTTTAGCAAGTTGCAGGCGAGAGCAGGAAGGAAGCAGGTGCCTCGTTGCGCCACGGGTACCTAAGCGCCCTCGACTTTTCAGGGTCGCGGGAGGGGGCAGGTACAGCGCCGCGCGAGGAGCGAACAAAGGGGATGGACGGAGAGTAGGGAAAAGCCGGGCCGAAAAGTCGAGACGTGCCCTCGAATTTAAGCGTGGCCGACGCGCCACTCGATGCGTAACGGCACGCACCCACCGACTCATGATGAAAATCGACGCGGTGGTTTTTTTCTGGGACGACGACCACTTGTGGAGTGGCGTTTCTCGTCCGATCCTATTCTCTTCGAGATGTTGGGAGTGATGTCGTTTATCCAAGGTAACGCGTGTCATGCGCACGTTTTTCGGGGATACCTGGCTTTTCAGAAGCTGGATCTTCGGCTACTGGGTCGAAAAGAGGTTGGTTATGGTGTAATGGGTTCACGGAACTTGTTATTTGAAACCTGTTACCGAAGCTTATTTCAGATAATTCGAAATGAGATGTTTGAAATGTGGAGGTTTGTCGGTGGATGGCATGAAAATTGAGGCTAATTTGTAGCTTTCAAATTTTCTTATTCAGAGTTTTAACGCTTTAGCAAAATCAAAATTAATTGCACTAATAAACTTTCAAGAAGTGTTAAGTTCATTTTCTTATTCGATACAAAATTACAGATCTATAGATAAATTATTAACATTTTTCGCTGAAAAAATTAGCTATACGTAATAACTTTCATAGAAAGTATGATACTTGTTTATCTCGTTATCAGATCATATTTAAAAAGTTACTTTTTACAGTTTTTGCATGTTAGATAATCCTGCGTACATCGCACAATAAGCAAAATTCCAAGAAGCGATATAAAAATTATAATGGCCTCCACCATTATCCTCTCGCTTTACGGTATATTTTAATGGAGAATTTGCTTTCATCGGCGAATCTTATGTGCCCAATTAACCAGATATCGCATAAAACTCTCAGCATCCCGTACATACACAAGCTCGAAACAGCCATCGGCGCTGTTTCCTCGCTTCCATCCGCGAGCTGCGGCAACCTGTAGCGCGTCGTAGCGATCGCCGCTAGAACCGTATCGAAGCGGCTCGACGAGGAAAGTTCGATGCAAAAAAACAAAGCGTATCGTCTTCGGGCTTATCGCGCGAGCGATCGCCCGGGGGGAGGCGCGTCCGCAGGTGCAGTGCGGCTCTCGCGAGTCGAGTGTCAAAGCTCGCGCGGTGAAAGGCGAACTCTCGCTCGTCGCCGAGGATGAGCTGCGGTTGCGCAACGCGCGTCCCACATCGTCCGCGCGCTCTCCCGCGAGGATCGGCCGAAGCGCGCGCTTCTTCGCCGAGGAGCGCGCAAAAGCGAGCGGAGCGATCGGTCGACTCTCGAGCCGAACCGAGCGAGCATCCCGAACCGGCGAGCGAGCCGATTGTCTACCGACGCGGAAGGGAGTTGATGTGCTTGAGCATAGCTTGTGCTTTCAGGTGAAGTAAGTATTTTGTCCTTTATTAATTGTTAATTATTAAGAATTAATTATCTAAAGATATCTATTTCATTAATTGTTAAGAAATACATCCTTTTAAAAATTCTTTTTAAATTTGAGAGCAGATTTTAGGTTTCGCTAAGGTTTTATATTCCATTGTTAAATATATTTTTATAGCTTTTTTTTTTAAATTTTGATATTTAAAAATGAAATATAATAAGTAGTTTCTTAAATAACCGAAATATAGTATTAATAAATAAGGAAATGAATTTGATCGCAAAATCAGTTACATTTTAAATGTTCATAAAAAGAACCCAATCTTATTTCTTATTTATTACCTGACAGGAAAAACTATACTTATAGAAAACCCGAGGATTACTGCAGTTATAACTATAGATTATACATTTTTCGGTCAAGATTATAATTTTTTTGTAATTGTTCCTTTGCAAAAGATGTATACTGTTATTTTTAATACCTCGCATACGCGACAAGAAGAATGTTCGCATTCGATAAATAAAAAATAAATAAATAAATAATAAACTCGCAATTGTCATTTTATTATCGGCCTCGCACGAAAGCCTTCACCCTGTTGTTTTTGCATAGAAATTTACCCCCCCCCAGCAAGTCATCGATAAATATTAAACAGTGTCACCATCGAGCGCACTTGCAGTTATTCCTCCTGGTATTCAGCATAGAAGGCTTCGCCTCGGTTTACTCGCAACGTAAGAAAAAAGTCAAAGTAATTCAAAGTTAAAGATAGCCTCGCTTGGAAGCGGCGCGATTGCAGAAAGGAGCGCGCGCCGCGCGAGTGCGTAAGCCCGGCGTTTTTGCGCGCGCGTGCGCGTTCACTGGTTCACCTTCACGCGCAGAGGAATCGAGACGAGCCCTGGGGCAGAGGAGACGTTTTGTCGCTCGCTCGCAAAAGGAACGCGATTCTTTCCGGTTTTTAAAGGCGGGTGGATCGGATTTCACGGCGCGACGCGCAAAACACGTGGAATCGCTGGGATTGCAGCTTTTAATTGAATTTCATGCTACCTCCTATTTCGACGCCGCGCCGATGCTCGCTCTTGACGCACCTATAATAGTCTATTACATGATTAGCTCGTCGATGCAATAAAGCGTTAAATAAGAGAAAAATAAAAAATGTACTAGTTTTTCGAGGTTTGTTACTTTAATATGTATTGTATGGAGAAACTTTTATTTAAATGAAGTTAATTCTGTTACGTGTCATGATAAATCGATACCCTCTAAAGTTGAATTAGTGAAAAACCACTAAAATTAGTGGAACATGCTCCACTAATTACTGAATAGTGGAGCATTTTTCACTATTTTTTAGTGGAATTCCACTAATTGCATCTTAACATAAGGAATTTCTAACTTACAGATTGGTGCAAACATGACATAACTTACAGATTGGTGCAAACAAACTGTTTGCGATGTAAAAAACGTATCGTACTGCTAGCTAAAAACGAGATATGGACAGATTGTCTTTACTCTTACTCCCCGAATGATTGTCTAGAATCGCGTTCGTAAGTGAACTCTGCTTGCGAATCTTGCGAATAGAATGTCACGGTGAAAGGTGAACTCTCGCTCGCTCTCGAGTCCCCGAGGATGCACAGCGGCCCTTATTGGTCACTAATTATTAAAGAGATTAAATCAATTAGATTAAAGCATTTTAGCTTTTTTAATTTATCATTTAGTTCTTTTTAGCTATTAGAGAAGACTTATAAGTGCATAAGGTAACAGAATAAAAGTATTACTGTTATGATTTACAATTGCAATAAAACAATAGATTTTGCTTATCTAATCAATGATTAAGGTCGAGCACACATAGCCCGCAATTGTGCGATTGAGGATTAGTCTGATTCAAATGAAGATGACATGTCGCCGACTATGGAAAATCTGCATAAACCTGAAAATGCTAAAACTATGCAATGGATTGCAACTTTCGCAGGTAAGTAGACTATAATATAATAAAAAAATTTGGTAGGGTGGTAAAATTATATAAAGGAAGAAATCCAGACGATTGGAAAATAAAATTGAAAATCATAATTTGATCATTTTTATCATCTGGGTTTGCTGTCATTTCATAATTATTTCGATACTAAAATATAATTATATATTATATAATAAAATATTTTAGTCACTCTACAGTACTTATTCATTGAAATATTTAAAACATGTAATTTAAAATGTAATTTCAGCGTTTTTACTCATGTTACAAGTAGGCATCCTATACGGCTGGAGTTCGCCAAATATTTCGCGACTCACCGGAGAAAATTCGCCGATTCCAGTAACATCAGAGGAAGCATCTTGGTTATTATCGCTCGCAGGACTCGGAGGGGCTGTAGCAGTCGTTATAGGAGCTGCTTCGATCGAATTTTTCGGTAGCAAGATGACAGTCATATTGGCATTAGCGGTATTTTCAGTAAGCTACGTATGTTTAATTTGTGCTTCCTCGGTGGAAATGCTTTATGTTGCCCGAACATTGGGCGGTGTAGCAAATGTTTTCTCTTTTACCTGCTATTCTATTTACGTCGGAGAGATAGCAACGCCACAGATACGCGGTACCTTGATTGCGTTATCTACAGCTGGATACTCTGTGGGAAATGTGTTCGCAACTATTGCAGAAACTTACATTCAAATGAAGATAACCAGCTCTATATACTTAACAATGTGCATTGCGGATATAATATTAGTCGTTTGGCTTATGAACACTCCATACTATTTTGTAAAAAAGGACGATTGTGATAATGCTAAAAGATCAATTGCCTTTTATTGCGGAAACGACGAAAAAGAAAAAGTTTTCAAAGATGTAGAGAAATTTATAGAAGCGCAGTCAAAGTATACTTTTAAGGATAAGCTTCGAGACTTTCGATTACCAATTGTTAGACAATCTATGATTTTGATAGTAATTCTTGCTACACTAGGGAATTTATGTGGTCAAACGACCGTAATGGGTTATATGGAAACAATTTTAAAAAGTGCAAAAACTACTGTAATCGATCCAAAAGAATTTGTCATTTACGTGAATATCATATCGATAGTGTCATCTTTATCAACGGTCAAATTAATGGACATACTTGGACGAAGAATTATGTTAATAATTTCTAGTATAGGAGTAACGGTGGCTATGGTAGTATTGGGAATACATTTCTATTTACTGAAATCCAATTATGCTCCAGATAATTTACAATGGTTACCACTTTTTGCAATTATTCTTTTCGTACTGACACTTTTTGTAGGGTTTATACCAGTTCCTAGTACTGTTTTGAGCGAACTTTTTCCCGAGCACCTTAAAAGTATCGCTGCTTTGATAGCAAGCCTATCTTCAGCTTTGTTTTCATTTATTACTGCGAAAGTTTATCAATCCATCGTCGATTTCGCAGGAGAAATGTATGTATTTTGGATGTATGCTGCTCTGGCTTCGTTTGTAACAATACCATGTGTTTTGTTTTTGATGCCAGAAACCAAAGGCAAATCGTTTCAAGAGATTCAAGAAGCATTAGTGAAAAAATAAAAAAAATTGAAAAAGCATGTTTTTCGAATCGCAAAGAGTGATTTTTATAAATGAAAAGTTTATAGAGACAAGGTAGAGTTACAATTGTGAATAGTTTAATTTATTCGTATAAATAAATTCGTATATATTATAAATTGATTTTATTTTTATTTTATGAAGTGTATAATAAGAAAAAATGAAAAATTTTCGTGAATTTTTTTGTGTTTTAACGTGAATCAGAAACAACGCCTGTTTGCATCTCATTAAAAAATCACCAAAGAAAAAAAAAGTTCACAAGAACTCATTTCCCTTATTTTTAAAAATTTGACTTATTCTTGGGCGATCCTTTTTTAGGAAAAGCTTAGGTCCACGGGCAAACAGTAAACCGAGGCGATTTTACGGAAATTTAATCCATTTTTACGCGGGACGCCTTAACTCCTAAGGCAAATGTAACCTGACGATCTTTGATGGTCATCTGAAAACACAGTTCATCCCGTCAGTTCGGGACGCCTACGCCTCAAAAACTATCATGATGTTTTTAACGCGAACGAAAGGAAGGGTCCCGATCGAAGGGTCCCGCCGACCGATTTAAGTGTTCACTCAGCTCCGAAGGGATTAGCTTTCGAGGTTTCGGGTTTCCGAGGACGCTACAATGTCCTCACCGGCAACCTGTTTTTTCCTCCCCTCTACGACTCCGATTCATCGCTCGTCGACTAGTTGGCGTAAGAAGACGCGCCCGCTTTTATAACGAAATGACTAATGGTCGTGATAAATCCAAGTTTTATCGAGGGGGGCGCGCGTTGTTTACCTGACTCTTCTCACCTCTGGCACGGCCGATTAACGCTTCCAATTGAGATTTTTTTCTGTCTCTCCCCGCGTGAGTTTCAAGTTTTTTTTTTTATTTTTCAGCCTGAACTCCGAGTCGTAAATTCGTTCCTTGCTTTTGTCGCGCGCGATGTCGTTGAACTTGCTGTGACGTTTTTTCGAAAGTCACCTTACTCGACAAACCCTTTGGCTTATTCAAAATGGACAATGAAAAAAGTGCTTATTCGTGTTTCTCAAAAAATCTCTTTAAGCATTTCCAAACCTGATAAATGACATTAATCTCTTGATAACATCCGTGGTTACTGTTAATTGACTTATTAATGGCGAACGAATTTTATTAGAATGGATGAAAATTTTGTAGTTCGATGAATTCAGTTAAAAGCTTTTCTTAAAATAAAAATTTTCCACCATAATTGTACGTTAGGCGCATAAAAGCTGACTAAACGCCGTTCCTCCGCTTTATCAAAAAAACACCTTTATCACGCACAAAAAGCGTATTGTGTCTGCTTCAAGCTAGCGAAGCCCACAAGTCAAATATGTTTTCAGTTGACAATAGCCTTCGCGTTTAAGAGCCACTTAACAGCGGGCTCGTTACGCTGTCGGTTGTATCGCGGTTAATTGAAAGCACCAAAATGATTACTCCCGGTATACACAAGAAACACGGGTTGACTCTTAGAAAAAAAAGCGAACCAAGGGAATAGATTTTAATTGAATTCAGTCTTTCGCGAGGGAAGCGAGTCGGAGGAAGGAGGCGAAAATTATACGATAATCGTGATACATCCGCTGTGGGAAAAAACAGATCGCATCGTGGCAACCGAAGAGCTTCCGTGAAATGTATGCAGCTGCGGTTCTTACACACTAACGTGCGTAACAGTTCGAAAAACGGTACCCGCCCCCCGGCTGGTGGATTCTCCTTCGAGCGAGTAAATTTCATTAAGGGGGCATACCCCGCGATATTTACTCTTTTTTTCTTCCTTTCTTCTTTAAACAATACCGGCGCGATTAATATTCATTGTTTCAGGTACAGGCAGGCGCCGGCTGAAACTGTGTTAACGAATGCAATTAAATTTCGCGTGTTGTACGAGGCAGACACGGCAGTTTACAGTAATAATATAAATACAATCAGCGCGACGGCAAATTAATATTATCAATCATTTTAATCATTTGATTATTGCGTAACTATTGTTTATGAATGAATTTATTTATGGAGTTGAGAATTAAATTCCATATCCGCGGAAAATAAAATTTAACGAGGAATAAGTTTGTACATTTTTACTTGTATAAAAATGAATTATTCCTGTAAGTTTCATTCATTGAAAGCTCATGCACTTTCGTTGTACACGGAGTAATCTTGTAGAGTGACTTTGTGGATTAACATGATGTGAAAATGTAATGAAAAAGAATTTGCTATATTTATCTTAATCCCATTTGATGATTTAAAAAAAGAAATACAATCTAAATTGTTCGCACAATCTTCAAGGAAAATGCTAAAAAAACATTGAATCAAATCATCGATTATTTGTGTATGCATATCTATACCGAAGATTTGTACCGAAGGATTATTCAATTAATATTAATTAATTATTTAAAATAAGTCACATTAAAAAAAGATTTGCGATTGGACAGTATAAATATCCCTCGATTTTGGCACTACGTCAAAATTCCGCTATTATCGAGCAATTCACGTCAGATGTTACATCTGCTGCTGAAACTTTGGATGATCGTGAACTGGCAGTGGGTATAATCATACGTCACAAGGGGCGACCGCAGAAACTGCGAGCAGCCGGGTTCGGTCAGGAAAAGGCCGAAGGAAGCTGCGGGAAGTGACGCGTCGCTCGCGGCGCAGCTCGGTGCACCTGTGCTGTTCCTCGGCTCCGTTTCCCATCGAGATTCCGCCCGAGTGCAGTAGGCGAATGGGTATCGACGGAAAAGGCAACGCGACGGTAGTCCCGAGATGTCCCCGCGAAGCGAGTTTCGTTTCCTGCGGTAATTAGCCATCGATGGGACTCGATGCTTACTCCTCTACTGCGCACCGGGGACGCGAGTAATTAACCACAGTTTTATATAAGATTGTGACTTTTTTTAGTTTGGATACCTGGTAGCGCTTGGGGGTTCTTTTGAGAAGGAGGAAAAGATTCGATAAAAATTACTATTCTTCTACTAATCTTGGGATCAAGTGATCTGGTTTATAAAAATTACCAACCAACATTGTGAAAAATACTTAGAAAAGTCGTAATTTTTATCTAGTTTGTGGCAATTTTTATCAAATTGTAAGTAATTTTTACCAAACACATCATTTGATTCACAGATTACTAACTACATAGTAATTTTTACCAAAAAGAAAGTAATTTTTATTGAATCATTCTCTTCGTGTAGTTTTATTAAATAATATTTTGCGACCTTACCCAAATGACGATATCACAATTTGTTTGAATTAAGTACATAGCTGATCCAATATTGGCTTGTCGTTCTTACCTGTGAATCAATAAGAATAAGCTAATTATTATACGAACAAACTTGAAATGTTTTATTTTAATATCATGAGTAATTTATCGCAGATGATCTTTTCAAATTAAATTAAATGAACGTTTAAAAAAATATTATTCCTTTATTAAATGCATAAAATCGAGGCAACACTTCTTAATTGTTACTACAAAATTATTATTTGAACAATTAATTTGTATCGCGTGGATTTTGAGTCGTACTTAACCTAAATAAACAAAATATACGTTTCTTTTATTCTAACAAAATCAGAAATAAATGCAACAACGTAATAAAAATTCATATTTTATTTACAATAAGCAACATTTAAACAGAAAAAATAAAACATTATGAAGATTTTATGGTGTGCGATTAAGCACTATGTCGATTACGTCAGAAATAATCGGGATCTTGAATTTCTTGCCGGTCTTGCTGTTATTATTTATCTTCGTTATCTTTTTAATCCAGTCAAGATAATTGTAAACCGTAGTGTAAAGTCCAGGGTGAGACTTGGAAGCGCAGAGCTCCCCGGAAGAGACGACGCCGACCAGCTCGCCGTTGAGGACGCCAGGGCCGCCTGAGTCGCCCTGGCAAGAGTCGGTGGAACCTTCGCCAGCGCAGAACATGTTGTCGGTGATGGGATCCATTGTGTACTGCTTCTTGCACTTTTCGTGGTCTACGATAGGAACATCGACTACCTGAAGCACTTGAGCGTACGATTTGCCTTCCTGCAGGACAAGCAGTTGAAAGCAAAATTTAATTATTGACCCATTCGCTGGTGTATTAGATCGGAATTTTTTGCACAACTTACGCCTAGCTTTCCGAATCCAGATACCGTAATTTTGTCTCCGACCTTGGGTACCATCGTAGCTAAAGGAATAGCCTTTTGACGCTCATTGAACACCAATGGTTTCTTCAGCTGCAGATTCAAGAAGAGGGAATAACGTATTAGAAATTAAATAATTATTTGTAATTTACAATTAATAAACTTTTATTTACTAAGATAAGGGCAATGTCGTTATCGGCCGTATCGCCATTGTACTTGGGGTGCATGATCACTTCTTTGATTTCATGATGCTGTCCTCCTTTGGAAACATACGACGAACCGGTAATAATCGTCCATTTGGGACTAGATTCCCTGTTAGAGAATAAAACTGGACTTTATTAATTACGAAAATGCAATGAAAAGTGTACTAATTTTTTATGTTTACAAGTACGTACGCGATACAGTGTGCTGCAGTTACAAGCCATCGTTTGCTAATTATAGATGCGCCGCAAATTTGATGACCATTTTGAAGAAGTTGAGCCTAAAAATGTAATGAAAATGATTATTTATCTGCATTTTCGTTTACTTTATAACGTCGCGAATATATTTTAAGAGAACTTACTTGGTACGGTAAAGTTTCGATCTCAGCCGATCTTCCACCAACTATTCTGTCCTTTTTGTGACCAGGTTTGTTGTTATCAATGTTATCATTGTTATCATTGTCTACGTGAGCATTTTAATTTAATCTTAGATAGGTACTTTAAAATAATCTTACAGTTACATCGTAAAAATTAAATTTAAACACTTACCAATGGCTTTTGCACTGACACTTATCGCGAGAAAAGCAAGACACCACAGCACCTTCATGATGAGCGAAGTAACACTAATTTTTATTTTTTACTAACTGTTTGCTATATATCGATAACTTTACTACGTTCTTAGCTGATACTCTGATAACATTTGTTCAACGGCTCAGTAACAAAAACTTTTGCGTAAGCACCCGGCTGATCCAACGCAATTCTATTGATTGCTTTATCACTTTTATCTAATTAAATATTTCATTCGTGGAACGTAAAAAATGTGTATTGAAATATGAAACTAGTACACCTTTCCTTAGTTCGTATGAAAGAATAATTTTGTATACGCACAATATCAACATAATATAAAAAAATTGATTTGATAGTATTAAATTTTTGTTATTAATGGATAGTAACGCAATTTTTTAAGTCTTGATATGCAATTAACTTTTTGTCATAAAATTCGTACTATACCAAATAAAACTTGAAATGATATATTCTTCAACGTTATCTTTTCTTATCGAATATTTAACAGACATTTATTCAACGTTATCTCTTCTTATCAAATATTTAACAAAAATTTTTAGCAATTGATGACAACTATGACAATTAAGATACGGTCTTTGCATTTTCAATTACAAAAAAAAACCCTTATAAAATTTTCTATCTTTTTTTATAACTCGTAAAAGAAATGAAAATTATGCCTTCTCCTCGAGGAAAAAGGATTTCGCAAAACTCGGGAGAAAAGGTTTCCCGCGCAATCTTCAAAACGCAGAAAATCGAGCAGTAAAATAAAATTGAAAAGCAAGGCACAAGGTCGTGATCGTAAAAGCCCTCCGCGAAGAGGACGGGGATCGAGCCTCCAGGAAAAAAGCTAACGTCGAAGGGAAAAGTCGCGCGGCCCTTTGTCGGCTCCTCCGAATATTCGCGCGCCGCTCGATTCATTGTCGCGCATCTCGCGCGCACACGCGCAATTTAACATTTTAACGACGCTGTCGCCGGACTATAACGAGCCGCGCAGTAAAGCCCGTCGTAAAACTCCCAAGGCTAGAGCTCGTCTTCGCCCTCCCCCTGCGCCGCCTCCCACTCCTTCCGCGCCCTCGTTTCTTTTTTTTTTCCTCCTCTTCGCCCCGTCTTCTGCCCTCCGATCGCGAAGTCATGTCCTCGCGGGCCGCACGTGCGCGCGGACCTCTGAAAAAGCGGCCGGTGCAAAAATCGAGAAGCGAAACTGGTTCTGCCGGGCGCGCGAAGGATGTATTTTCGGGGCCCTTGAAATCCGCGCACGACATCGCGTTTTCAGAGGAGACGATCGCTCATTACTCGTAATAACGTAAACAGTCCTCATTTATGTATTCCACTCGATAATTTGCTTTTCAGACTGCAGCCACTTTGACGGGGTCGGAATTGAAGACTAAAGACACTTTTCGCCTTATCTCGTCTCGGCAAAAAGCGTAATTCCCTCGACTAAAGCTTCGTCGACTGTATGTACGCATAAACGACCTTTAAAGTATATCCGCGCGCGAGAGAAGCAAGGCCTCGACATTTTTACACACTACCGTAGACTCGTCCCTTATAATAAATCCAATTATGGCCGTGTAGTTGACGCGGGATGCGAAAGGCTTGCCGCACGACGAACAGGCACGCGCGGTTCGTGCATCCGTGCAAAAAGGCGGCGAAGATCGCCGGAGTCGAAGTTTCGGCGGGAGTAAAGAGAAGCCGGAGGTGCACGAGGAGGGATTATCGTGATTTAACGGACATCGCGGTCGGCGCGCAGCCCCGAGCCGGGGGGACCAATTAATGCCGATCGGGCTCGCGCAGATTTTTCCACTGGTTTCATTTAATGAGCTGCCTGTGGTTTGCGGCGCTGCTTTCGACCTGGTATCTTTTTAGAAAACTGCTAAGCTTTTCGAAAGCGGCCGAGCTACTTGTTTAAATTGAGTTTAATGAGGCACATCGTGGCGATTCTTTTTCATCTCTGGAAATCTGCTTTATTTGCGCACGTGCAAGCTCCTTGGAAAATGTGGGTTTAAGATTTTTCTTTTGTTCGTGTAAGATGTTCGCGTCTGAGAAGTGTATTAGCGGGAAAAGGGTAATAATTTGCTAATTGGTAGGGTAGTTCTATAATTAACATTTCGTGCGGATAAGTATTGGCATAAACTCGTTTTATAGGTTCAATTTTTTTGTAAACTAGACTATTACATGCAACAATGTTGGTTTCTAAGACTTGCTCTCTAAACGGGTATTTAAAACTTTAATGATTTGTCGCTGATAATAATTACACGAGCAGAAAATAAATTTCTTAAACTACGTAACAGTACTTAATTTATAAAACTTTATACCAGATCTTTGTGCTCACTTACATCTACATAAAAACCTCTACTTCCGTGATTTTTTCCCTTCTCCCGCGCCCTTATCAAAATTCCTTATGTACAGCCTGAAATGGACTCGTTACTCTTTAATTCAAAAGAAGGGAGCCTTTGCAGAACTCGCGCGTCAGTGTTTACCTTTCGCTTGTCAACTGCCTTGACGACTTTCGTCCGGGCTTCCGCCACTCCACAAAAGGTCCCTCTCGCGAGTCCGGCGAAAGCACGTCACTGCCAATATTAATTTACACTCCCCTTTGTCCGCGGCGTGACGGCGCCGATCGCAAAAGGGAGAAGGAGACAGGCCGTCGACTGGAAATTCGACAAAAATTCAGCGCTGCGTGCACGCAGCCTCCATTACGACTCGCGAGCGTAAAAACGCACCGCAAGCGGAGTATAGTAAAGACGCACGTGGCCTCGCGTAACTTCTTTTTTTTATTTTCTTTTTTTTTGTCTTGCGGCTTTAAGAGCGCGTTGGACGCACGAAATGTGCACGCATCGGGAGTCACGGAATACGCGCACAGGCGTAAGGGGAGGAGCTGGCGCATGCGATCAGCCGAGATGAGGGGTGTCCGAACTTCGGTCCGACGCGCAGCAGATAAAAAGGAGCGGAACGAAAAAGGACTGGGGAAGAGTTGATGGATGATTCGCGAAAAAATAGTTTTCGAGGTACTAATTAAAGTTGATTGATGCTTTTTATGAAGTGCAAGAATTTTTTAATTTACATGTAAAAATATAATAAAACTATTACATTTGGATATCATAGGTAAAATGTCTTGACCACTCCGTACCTATATTTACTATGCGTACTCTGTGGTATGTACACAAAAAACACTTTCATCAGTCGTTTAAATACTTTCATATTTAAATCGATTTTAGGGGTATTCTGTATCAATCAGAAATCCACTGTGAGCATTAATTGCATTTTTGTCGTTTTACGTTTTAAATTTTCTGAATCGCACTATACAGTATTACGCGTCACGATCGTATTCGAAAAAGACCCAGTCCTCGATAATTAAAGAACCGGCTCATTAAAGCATTTTTCATCTCCGTCGATCCGCAAAATCTCTCTTCTCTCGTTCCAACCACTCGTCGTTACAATTGCTAATCGCTCGCCTCGAAAAGAGTTCGAAAAAAAGCGCGCACGCGCGGGGAGATCGGGTATAAGCACCGCGGCGTCGAAAAAAAATGACGAACAAGAAGAAGAGGACGATCGAGGGCTAAAGGAGAGACAGAGGAGAGGAGGAAAAAAAATCGAGAGATCCGCACGGGGCACGTTTTACGCGCCGAGGGGGAGGGGAGGAGACGACGCGGAGCTCATAACCGGTTTCCTCGGCGGAGCCGCACACACGCGGAGAAAACGCGCGGGCGAACGGGGGAGATACAGGCAGAGACGGAGAGAGGAGAGATGCGGGGAGAGAGATAAGCGCGAAGAGGAGCCGTGGAAAACCGGTCCTCCGCGGGCTCCGAACTGGAGTAAGGGCTGTGTACCGCGCGTCTTCGCGCGCTCGGAGCTTTTACAGCGCGAGCGCTGAGGATGATGCGATGCTGCGAAATGCGCATCCTTGTTTTTTCTTTTTCCGTTGCGCCGAGGAGCGGGGCTTCGGGTGGACTCGTAAAACAGCCCGGGAAGATAACGCGCGGAATTGGGCGCTGGGGTGCGATCGCGGCTTGTAAAACTAGGCGCTGCGGAAGGCTTACTTTGTTTGCTGGGGATATGGTTGTGGTCGGTTTATTTGCGGAATTTTGTTGGATACGAAAGATGAATCGTTGTGTTTTGAAATCGTATTTTTTGTAAATAACCAAATAAATATAGATAAAAAACGTCGAGCTAATTTTATGACGCACGGATCGATCAAAATAAATGTTTTCTTTTTTACTTGGTAAAATTTAATACATTATGTTGATCCTTTTAATAAATCGTATGATTATAAATTTATAACTTATAGTTGAGAGTAAATTCGTTATTGTATATAAGAAAAACAAGATGTTAGATACAATTAATTTTGAAGATTCATGTATGCATTTTATTAAATTTTAAAATATTTGAAAATATTATTGATAAAGTTTATGTTTAAAAGTGATGTAAGGAAATTTCTCGATGAATGAAACAAGAAAAATGAGACAATCGAGACTAAGTTTACTAATTTTCAATAAATATTGACTGATTTGTCAGTGGTCTGTCAAGATTTGCTTTCATATCACAATGAAAACTCATACTGATTTATTTAAAAAAAATTTGAACCCGATTTAATTAAATTTAATAATAAGTCCAGTACAAAAAATCCACATCTTTTTTTTCTCGGTGAATTTTCTCGCATTGAGATTGGTAGAAACGCTATCAATCTTACATTTTTGATAGTTCACATTTATTTGGCAGTAACCTGCAAATCCATCCAATATACGCAAAGTCCACATCTGATAGATAGCATACAAATCTAAAATGCCACCCACCATCTACCTTCTCTCCGCTATTCTTTTCTCTTTTTTCATCATAAAAATAGATGTTTTTATAGTAAAAAATACGCCTCTTGCTTATACATACATATGAACTCTCTAAGAATCCCATTTCAACGATTAGCCCATCAAAAATTCCTATATGTAACCCATTTCAAGTAAAAAAAAAGAACTTCGCGCAATCCAGAAACAAGAATGCACAGTTACAAATTCCATCGTTCCTGCATCCAGACAAAAAAACGAGATACCCCAGCAAAAAGTGTCGCTCTCGTTTCTCGGAACCGAAAGGCACGGCTGTACTCCCGCGCGAGGGCACAGAAAAAATCCAGCGCAGCGAGAGTAGCCTGCAAGCCGCGAAGGAAAACTACAATCGACGCTCGTCAGCATCGGCGTTTGCATGGCTGCAGCCGTTAAAGCGAGCCCGCATTCCACGGCGGATCGATCTGAATTCTTCGCTTTAATTGCACGCCTCGGCGGTGATCCGCGCGCGCGCGCCTCCTCCATCCGACGCGTCCCGCGCGCGGATTAGGCTCACTCGCCTGCTTTCTTTCTTTTTTTTTTAGAAAAATCGCGCCTAGTGTGTAATCTCGTGTTCTGCTCGCTGCTGGCTTCTTCTGGACTCGCGGGTTGCTTTACTTACGCGCGACGAATCGGACACGGGGAGGGATGGGCTGAAACGATCCTTTTCCTACGATGGCCTCGGTTAATGTTTTTCCGTTAATGAGGGGTTCGAATGGTGCGAGGAATATTGGGAGCGGGTGAATATGTTCGAAATTACTGTTATTTGAAACATCGTTTTTATTGCTTCTCTGTCTTTTTTTTTTAAGGAATGGAGTGAGAGATGCGGAAGCGTTTGGTCGTAAGTTTAATGGTACCTTTTAATTTTCTTTACGCTGTTTTGCGACTGCGGATTCTCCCTTGCGTATAAGCAAAAGCTCGAAGAAAAAAGCTTAGCGAGTTTGTTAAAACAATGGTAAGAATTAGTTGAGCAACCGAACCGTTACGTTGGAACGCACCATTACATAAACTATGAAAAAAAATATGATAAACCTCATTGAAAGTTCAATTATCCCTCTCTTATCGCGTCGAATCTATATTAACAACAAAATAAGTCGGGAAAATTACAAAGGCGAATTAAAGTACTTACGATGACTCAACCGATGATAGCGAGGATTACGTTCAACTATAAGGAAATTAATGAAGCAAAACTCGCTTTCGGCCGTAGAGCCTCATTGGGAATGCCGCGGATAAAGGTGAGAACCGACTTTTCCGCGGGTTCGCGTTTTCGCGTGGAAACTGCGTCAATGACAGCAGTCAGCTTTCTCGCGCACCTGCCGCTTAATGCGACAGGTATCAAAGATGCATGTAAACACGCTCACGTGGCGGTCGGTCATTTTTCCGAGGTTCGGTGAATGGAGTCGCCGACGCATTACGGAACAGGCCTTGCAGAGTGTGGGACAGTTTTTTCGCGCATATAATTACTCGAATCTGGGTGAGCTTGTGTGTTATGATTCGAAGCGACGGAAATTGGGTCGTTACGCTTGGGAACATCGCGGGGGAATTCAATTTTTTTTTACCTTGTTAAGCTCGGGTGCGATGCAAATAAAGTGCAGTTCAATGGCAATTTATTTTCTTCATTAGGCAGCGAATCGAGGGAAAAAAGGGTCTAAAGAATTTGATTATTTATTCTAATTTGTTTTTTTAGATCTGCGTAGGCGTAAAATCGTAGTTATTTATCGCTGAAATCGCATTCTACAAGTTTTTTTAAAGAAATGTAAGTTAATTCTAGTTTGCGGAGGAAATTTATAGGATAACATTTACATTAGCATAATGAAATGGCTCTAATTAGAAGATGCGCAATGAACTTACTAGTATCAATTAGGAAAAGCTTTCATACATTGATTGATAAAATGCATCCATATCTTTATTAAAAATGTTAGTAAATTACGCATACGTCGATTGGTTGATTTTGATTGGACAGCCAAAGACTATAGTAGCTTTTCGTAAGAGGTGGAGTAATTACATTCCAAGGAAAGTTAATGCAAAGATGAAATGAATTAATGACGTACATATGGCATAGCTATGAAATATTACTATTAAACTGAAGCACATTTCATAAATGTAAGAAATGAAAAAAATGTAAGAAAATACCTTTCATGCAATACATTTAACGAAATCGGTAATCATTATAGTTAGTACACATGTAATTACAGGTATATCTACTTCCTTTTCTTTCCTTGAAAGCTTTTCAGTATCACAATACATTTTTATTCTGCTTTATAAAAAGAAGATTATGAATTGTTGTTGATACTTCATGGCACAACTTGTCTTTATTATCGTATTAAAAATTTCTGCAGTTAATTACTTTCGATAGTAATAAATGCGATTACCAAACTGTGAAAAAAGCTATTATCTATTTTCCTTAACGATTTAGAAAGCTAAAACATCGTTGCTGCAGTTTCTTTTGTTCTTATTGATACCGATACTTGTTTAATTGCTCCATTATCTCAGTCTATTTATTTATAAAAAATCCCTAACAGTATACCCCGCGATTTCTTGCACCAATCGCGAAACAAATTGCTGAAATAAAAGCTCGCGCTCCCATTAAGAATTTAATCCATAAATAAACAACAGCCATCAACACAAAAAGCGTAAAAGCTCGCCGAGATGGAATCCGAAAGCGTCCTCGTCATCGTTACAATCAACGCAGCTCCTCGAGAAAGCATCTCGTCACTCCCCAGCGTCGGCGCGGCCCTCCAACGCAAAGCCGCGTCAAAACGAAACCCTAGACTCGCGCTGCGCAATTACGCGCACGTGACAAATCCCCCGGCCACAATTTACCACGCCAGTCCGAAAGCAGCAATTAAAAAGTAAGTCGTCGGCGCAGCGACTGTACACACCTCGCACGGCGGGACGCGGGGGTGCCCGTATACCTGCGCGCTCGGACCCTCGCGGAGCAGGCGAAAGGGAGCAAAGCGAGAGACGAGCCTCGGAGGTATGCGCCCGTCCAGCAGGGTGGAAGACCAGTCCTCGAAAAAAAGTTCGCGCCAAGGATACGCGAGGCGAGCGCGGGAAGGCTGCCCATTGGCCGCGGCGGGGCCCGCGCATGCATAACACCGCTGCAGCAGCGGATCCGCTTTTGTTTTTGCGCAGCGCGAGGAGCGCGCGCGGCGACGATGACGCTGCCATTTTTTCAGGGATAATCGTGATTTATGATCGCGCGTGGGAGCGACGGGTTTTATCATGAGAAAGTAAAAGCTGGAGCCTCTTGTTATTGTTTTGGGAGGTGAGAAAGCTCCGCGCTGCTATCGCCTGATTAATGGATGAGTTTGGCTGGAATTCAGAAAATTGCGCGAAACCCTGCCTTTTTTTAATGACTCGCTAGCCTTGAAACGAGAAGCGGTGTAGTATATTAATCGCAGCTTCGATTATTAACTGAGATACATTGACGGGGAAATTATGCTCTGGATGATAATTATTAATTTCTTCATCAATTATAAAATAATATCAAGTTATCTGTAAACGATCGATTACCTTTATATTGCACATCGAGATTGCTAATTATTTTGATTTATAATGAATTTAACATTTTTTTCAAATGATTGTATATTTATAACACTTTTATTATCAGGACTTTGCTTTGTTATCATAAGTGATTTTATACTACCAATATGCAACACCAATTTAATTTTTCCTACACATCACTATAGAAGATCAGATAATTGAAGAAATTAATTGGATAATAATATTTATTTATCGATCCAAGAATTTCTCACTCATCTTCAGACATTAGACACTGCAGGCATTGTCCCGATACCAGAGCCCGCGCTTTCACTCGCTGGAAAGAGGTCCCAGCGCGCCGAGACAAAAGGCAGCATCTCCTCGCAAACAAGACAAAAACAATAGCACGTGGGGGAGGAGGCGGTCCAAAAAAAAAGGAGGAATCCGAGCGAAGGATCTCCCGCGCGCGGGAGAATCGCCCGCCAAAAGAAGCGTCGGCGCGCGCGAAGATCGGCACGCTTGCCGATCTCGCCGGTAGGATCGCTGCGCGCCGGATCCGGCTCCGTTCTCCGCGGTCCACTCCGCTCCGCCGGGGGGACCGAGGCTGTTGAACCGGCCGCCATCTTGGGTCACGCTCGCCCCGTACGAGCCGTAGTACTACGCACAGCTGACGCCGCCAGCGTACTCTTACTACCCAGCGGAGTGTGTGCTTACGCTGGCGCGCCGCTTGCGTATATGCGCGACCGATGAAAGTGGAGACCGGGAGATATACGCTGGAAACGGCCGCTGACCGATTAACTCCATTTGTGGCCAGGGACACATTTGTTTGCGCTCGAGCTCTGGCCTCTATGTGTGTTTGACGTTTGAAGAAAAATATGTATCGCTATTCTTTTGGAGTCCGTATTTTTTTTCTTTTTTCAAGGTGGAGCGTAGGCCCGGTGATGTAACGGAATCTTTCGGGGTCTCGGAAAAATGTGATTTTGAGAGAGTAGGACTGACGATGCTAACTGTTTCTTGATATTATAATCAAGTGAAGAATAAATTACTCGAATAAAATACTCGGTGTTTTCTTCGCTTTTAATTCTTGCGGAGAAAGATAAAAATTGTAGTTTATAGGCTCATTATAAAAGAGAATTTAGTTGAACTGGCACAAATATATACGTTTTACTGAATAAGAAAACGAATAAGTTTAGATAATCAAAGTGTAATTCAAACCGTAGTTAGTAGTAATTAAAAATTGCGTTATTTAAATTTCGAAATGTGATGAGTTCAATAAACAAAAATTAAAAAATCGGTAAGTTCTTTCAACACTTAATACTATTACATAAAAAATTGTGCTTTCATTAAATGAAAAAGCAACCAATAATTATCATTGAGTAAAAATTCCGTTACGTCTCATCATTGAATGTTAAATCGAACAATTATTATGTGATTTCGTTTTAAAAAATGACTATTATTTGAGCAGCATTGAAATCTACAATTATTTACATATTAATGGTTATTTCTAATCTTCATAATTAGCATGATAGTAAATAAACATGTGTGTTTATCATATGAGTAGGGACGACAGTGTATTGTACAAAAAGTGTGAAAATTATACATGACGCATTTCATTAATGCTTTCACCAACTGTGCCATCAAAAACTCGTAACAAAATTACAATACATGTACCAAAAGTTAAAGTTTTATTCACTTATTTTATTTACCATAACTTACATAATGGCAAGTATTTTACGTAGAAACTGATAAGTTGCATTCTAGATGATTCTTAAAAAAGAAGAGTTTAAAAAAGATAAAACACAGTTAATCAGTCAAATTTAGAATTGACTATATTCGGTATTACTTGACAAACTAGCTAAAGATAAGATCGCGATCAGGAAACATCGCCTTCAAATACAAACGCGATGCAGCAAATGAAAGATGACTCCAAATTGTCGTGTTACAAAGACTAAACTATACGCCCACTTGAATCTTTCAATCGTCTTCATTGAATCGCGCTATGGTACATTGTACCCTGCTCGTGGAGGCCACATTTTCACGGGGAAATCGAAAGAAGCGCCGGTTGCGCAAAAGGAAATCGATGCGCCGTCGTCGTCGTCGGCGACACGGACAAAGCCGACCTCCCGGGTATTGTTTACAGACGCGCGGACATCGCCGGCCGGCTTTGCAAGGCGATCGAGTACCCCGATAGGATTGAACGCGGTCCCTTTAATCGACGCGAAAAGCCGCTTGTCGCCTGTAATTGTTCGTGCTCAAGCTCGATCGTGCGCCTCGAGTGTGCAGAGGGTCACGTATTTTCGCGGGGATCCCGTTCAACGCGGTCATATGGAATTTTAATTAAAAAATAAGAGCTGAAAATTAAAAAATAAATGCCTGCTACATACAGCTATAATTTTTACTTTAGAATTTCACAGGTGGAAAGAAATTGTATAATTTGGGTTTTAAAAAATGTAGGTTCAGTATAGAAAAATGTAATTTTATATATACTCACGTGTTTGGAATATTGTAGATGTAAAAATTTGCAAAAAGACTTTTTATATAATACACTTCGAAAAGGAACAATTGATTGAATCCGACGTTAATAAATATACGTAATAGTCGTGTAACTAATCGAATTCTGGTAAGAATTCATAATTAGTAAGAATATTTATGCACACAAACTAAAACAGTTTGTTTATCCATAATTTATAAAGCCTCACATTTGTACAAATATGAATTCATCAAAATTTTCAAAAATTAATTTTGATTTCTGGAGACTGTTTTAAAATATCTTACTGACTTTCATGTTTTGTGTAGAGGAAAGTGGCAAAAAATGTGAATCCAAAGAAAAGCAAATATGTACAGAATGTGAATGAATGAATGAATGTTCATGCATATATATATTGACGTGTGAGGTAATTCTACGAAGTTAGGTTGGAAATGTAAGAGCGAGTGTTGCGCAACAGTCGGAAAGATTTACGTAAAGTGAGCGAAAAAAGTTTATTAAACTTCTTTAAAATTAGGTCACGACTTCCCTAGAGAAGAAAAAGGATTTTAAACTGGTCGCTTCGAAACGCACCTGTCACGTTTGCGTAAGGGTATGATATACTTCGACAATTTGATTGTTGACGGCTGCTAATGGCTGTCCATTCTTTACGTTCCACAGCGAATCAGTGACAAATGGTATTATAAATCAGAAACGTCGATACACATTTCTGCAAATGGAAAGTTTCGAAAGTGCTCTGGCAATAAAGAACTTAAAAAATATTGTGAAATCAATGGTACTGAACTTAACTTTGGAGTTACAGATTCTTATCTATAAATAGGCGATCAAATATAAAAATATGTTTAATTTTTTAAGAGTAACTTATCAAATGCTTTGTAGATATAATTTTTATATTAAATTAATAAGATAAAAAAATGAGAATTAATAATGAATGAAAAGACTGATGTAAAAAAAGAAAACATTTTGATAATGTTAGTTACTTTATATTTGACCACAGTTGATTTACTTTTTGCGAAATGTAGAAAGATTGCGTTTTCGACTCGCATGATCGGACGTTTTTATAATTAGAAGCAGCATCTTCTCATATACACGCGCCATTAAGTTTGAACCCATCGTAACTGGTTATATATACAGGTGCTTTCTCACGGCTCCCAATTCACTCTACCATGAAACTCAAATTGCAAAAAAAAGAACAATAAGAATTAAAGTTTATGAATACTTTTTGTACATTTTTTTTAATTCACTTGAAAAAAAATGTTTGTTTATTTCAAGACATTTTCCTTTTTTTGGCAAATGGCTAGTTAAAGTTTACTTTCTCTATCTTTTAGATATTCACTTTCGTGTTTTTACTCTTATATGCAGATTTTGAAATAAATATTTTTAAATAAAAAAATTGAAATTAAATTACAATTTATACAATTACAATATAAAGAAAAGCAATAATGCACTTCGCACGAAACAGACTATCTAAAATTGCACTAATCATCCAGTTCAATTGTAAAAGAAGCTAATTAAATCTCGACGCTAATCAAATTTCGCTTATCACCTTCAGCCTGTGTTACATTTGCTACATGCACGTGCACCCCCCGCAATCTATATCTCTCATCACTGCCATACCGAGACTAATCTCGTAATCCCTACCTCCATGCTCCTCAACCAATTCCACCTCCCTCTCCCCCTTAATCGAGAAATAAAGCATCACCTTGAAAGAAAAAAAATCGGTAAGGAACGAAACAAAAGATAAGGTTGTAGGAAAGAAGAAGTCGGCTCGTCAGAAGAGGAAAGAGGAAGAGCGGGGAACCCCCGCAAATTGTGCTAGAGAGAGAGAGAAAGAAAGAGATCGCGAGCCGACAGCAGGGGCGCTATCAGATGAAGAAGGCACCCGCACTGACATGGGCAAATTACCTCGGGGCCGGCCACGTGAGAACCGGCGTGTGTTCCGGCGCGTCGGCTTCCGCTTTCCGCCGCCCGCCTCTCGGACGCGAACCGCACGTGGTCGTCTGCATGCCCGCTTTTTCACACGTCGGGACAATTCACGAGCCGCTTTTTGCTTTTTTACGAATTGATTTCTGCTGTCTACTTAAATATTTATACTTTCACTTTGATGGTTCAATGCTGCTTTGGATTATTCCGGCGGCCTCGTTGTTATTGCATCAGGGATTTGATTGGTGTGTGATCGAAAATATAGGTTGTGTTTTGATATTCAAATGATTTATGTAGTTTAAAAACCGGATATGAACGAACATATGTATGAATGATTATGATATAGTACCGGATAAAGCGTCTATTCGTATCGAATCAAAATGAAAGTGTACGATAATCCTCCCACTGTATTAGTAATAAAAATAATTTTTCAAGATTAAATCTAAAATTCATACCAATCCCCTAACGCAGCGTACGAACGAAATTAAAAGCGAAAGCAATTGCAGCGTCGGTGGCACCCGAGAAACCTCGAGCGGCGCAGGTCGCTCGTATTAAAAACCGCTTCCTTCGCCCACCCCTCGATCCTCCCACGCTTCCTCGCCTAGAACGATCCCTATTAGCTTCCCGCCGGCGCGTATATGAGCGTCGGTGCCCTTTTTTTTCTCTATTTATACATCCCGGCGCTTTTTTTCCTCGGGGCGCTTATCGCGCCGTTTTCGCGTCGGCCCGGTCACGCTGGCTGCGCCACGTGGGATCGCCGGCCGGCGCTTACGCGCGCGTAACACACCGGCCTGTTGCGCCCGCGGCCTCGCGCCGCCGAGGCCCCTCGTTTTCCGCCCCGTTGCCGGGCCCTTTTAGGGGCGACGCTCGCTCGAATCACGCGTACGCCAGACGGGCCGCTCGATGCTATTGTCCGAGCGGTACCAGTGCGCGAGGGTGAGTACATGTTGAATTTTAAAATAGTAATGATTTGAAGATTGATTATGCGGATTTATGTTTATTACGTTGATTGTGGTGCAGTTTTCAAAGATTTAATTTCAGTTTTAATTAATTAGAGAGATGTAATCTTTAATTATCACGTGTACGTAATTGAAGAATATAAATAGGGTCTTCATAAGTAATGACAGTTGTTACATTGCAAAATAGTACTTGAAAATTATTCATTTCGGATTTTGATCAACGATTGCGTTTTTAACTCAAGTACTCGATATGAATGAAAGCATATTAACTTAAAGAAGAACATTTAAGATTACAACAATAGGTACTATAATTTTCGGAATTGCTTAGCGGACATTAACTCATTTAATTATTCAATTGATTAAAATTTTAGCCCAACAATAGTAATATTTCGTCAAATTCACATGAAAGTGAAATACCGTCTATTAGAATTTTCAAAATTAAAAAAAAAAGAAGACAATGACATACGGAAAAAAGTGAATCTCCAACGAAATCCCCAGAACAATAATCATTTCATATACTCTACATAAAGTGACTCAATGAGATTCATTAGGCCCATTAGAGCAAATGATAATGTTCGAGAGAGCATCATAATAGAGCAGCGCCCGAGACAGTCACACGCCCTGCGAGCTTTATGTATTCCCGCATATAAAAACGCCGAAGTGGCTAGAAGCGCGCGGAGGGGAGGGGGGGACAGCAAATCCGCGTCGCGGCGGGAGATTTAATCGCGAATTATACTTTGAAATCAGAATCGTCGCGCGCTTTTTACAGTGATTTTCGAGCGATCGCGGGGGCGGCCGCGAGGGAGGGGAGAGCGGGGGAACGGCCGGGGTCGAAGGCACTTAACCCGATAAATATTCAGAGAGCGAGGTGTACTTACGAGGGCGGACCCGGCGCTCGGGCGACTCTCACGTGGCGCAGCCACCGTGTCGGCGACCCGTGCGCGTCGCCCTCATTATGCCCCCGCGGCTTCGTTAATTTCGAATCACCGAGGAGACGCTCGCGAGAGCTCGTCCCCCGGCACCTGACCCTCTTCTCCTTCGATCTTTAACTTTCCTTACGAAATTTTCTTCTTTTTTTCTTACGCGAAACTTTAAATTAGCAAGGAATAAAAAACTATACATATATAAATTTCAACATAATATCAGGGATGCAAATCGTTGATTGAGTTTTGGATTTTAAGTTAAAGATGTAATTCATAATTCAATTGTGATTTGTGGATTTGCACGACATTGAATTATTGAATTATCTAGAGAATAATTATTTTTTTTATATTTTATATTACTCAACTATAAACAAGTGAGTTGTGAATTATGTCCTGACATAAATCTAAAATTGAATAAATTATTTACAACCCTGTTCAAGTACCAATCAATAATATTTTTAATGAACTAGTCAAGTATAGTAAATTATATTTTGCGTTTTTTTTCATTCGCCAACAAATCATCGGATTTTAAAAAGAAGAATAAATAAATTAAAACTCCTCTTATACGCATTATTATTATTACTTGTTATAACTTCTCATTTACTTATCGCCGTCTCTAAAGAAAAAAAACAAATTTCAAAACAGGCTTATTTTAATTTGCTATTTTTAAAACACGAGAGAAAAGTAACGAACCTGATAAATTTGAAACCCTAAATTTCTCAAGTTTAGGGGGGGGGGGTTACTTTACTTTAGTGCTTTAAAAATGGAAAATTAATATGGGTCTTTTTCGCAAAGTACTTTTCTTCGTTAAAGGCGACATGTTTTGCGATTAAAAAATAAATAAGTGTAAGTAACGGATTACTTTATATCAACTGTTCAAATAGAAAAAAAGTATGACGTATCGATAATAAAGTTATTTACGCAATAGAAACAGGTAAAAAAACAAGCGTCAACAAGTGCTGCCTATTACGATGTAAATACACTTCTTAATTTTAATTCCAGCAACAAGCTACGCGCTCGATCCAATTTGTGCAATTAGCTAATTTCGACTAATTTTCACCGTGCCTTCAAAGAGCCGAGCGCTAGCCACGCTAAAATCCTCTCGAAAAACCCTCGTCCGCGTCCGTCGCAGCGGCCGCGTCATTACCCCTATTAAAAATCCGCGAGATTCCTGGAGCCGCCGGGGTCCGAACAATGCGCTCGGATTTTCTTTGGTCCGCTCCCGGGAGAATACGAAAGAGCCGCGCTGACGAGGGACAGCTGAAATCGCGGCCCCTGGTTTACGGCCGTTTAATTAGCGAGCGCCTCCGAGCGGCGTTCCTCGCGCTCCGCGGCCTTTTTTTCTGTCGCCGGCGCGCAAAGCAAAAAAATTCGAAAAGAAACGGCCGGGGCCTTTTGTGCGGCCGCGACACCAGCGCGCGGTGGGGGCGAAGCGGCTTTACGGCCCGACGTTCCGCGAAAATAGCCCGCGCGCGGCGCGGTAGCGCCTGAAATTGCGGCCGCGCTCGCGAATCATCGCGGCCCGCAACGACGTCAATTACCCGCCCCTAACTACCCCTGCCTCTCTCTCTCTCGTCCCGCGGAAATTTCCCCGAGCTTCCGAGAATTCTCGAATCCCGCGACCCATTAGCGCTCGCTCCGGATCCTTTCTTTTAGCGCCGCGAGCTGTGACCTCACGGTCCACCGGAGGTATTCAGGAGTTTTTTTTTTGCCGGGGAGCCGCAGGAACTTTTCTTCGGGGTAGGAGATCAATTATGTTTTTTGAATTCTGATTGCTTAATTAACGAGTGACTCGAGATACACATCTACAAGCGCACCTCGAGGTACGTAAAGAAAAACTTGACGATTGAAATATGCAAAGTGCAGCGGGTAGATAAATATACGGCAAACATTTAATTGCGAGCGGTCGAATTATCATTGAAAATTCTCCCGGTTTTCAGCGGAAACTCGCGCACGACGTAATTACAATCACCAGGGGAACAAGATCAGTCCTTCCAGATAAGGTCCGCGCGGCGCACTCGGAACGGTCAGATATTAAAGGACAGCGATAAAAGCGCGCAACAATTTTTCTCGATGAAATCGCACTTTAAACTAATGCCGCCTTATCGAGCGCGCACGTGGCGGCATAAATCAGACGGGCAGCGCCGGCGTAAAGTAACGCGCTGCACACCGTGCCGAACGGCGAGAGATCGAGGGTCCATTGTCCGGCCGATTAAACCGGACCTCCGAGCGCGATCCGTAATAACAGCCTTTTTTCGAATCGGACGCGGGGAGCCGCGCGCGCCGGGGTAAGGCCCTCTCGGGGCGCGTGACGCAACGCTCGATTTCGCCCGATTAAAAAGCTTTTGTCTCGGGTGGCAGCGCTGAATTAATTGCAGTTATCGCCCGCGCTGTTTGCGTACACTTATTCAATACGCCAGGAGCGTGACCTTTTCTTGTTTGTTTCTCGTCTCGTTCGACACGAATTTTGCAATGGTAAATTTATTGGTGGGGCACTGTACAAGTGATCTGTTTTGATATGTTTTTTCTTTTCAGTTTGGGTTTCATTAGGTTCGTTATGATGTAGGGAGCTTTCTTTACTTACATAATGAGTGATTGTATGGCGATTTGTTGTAGTCAAGAAGTGATCTTACCTGTAACAAATGAAAAGAAAGTTGATTAATACGTGATTACATTAATTTAATGATCGATACACATGTGAAAATCGTAAATGATCTTGTTACATAAAAAAATCATATTCAAAATAATCGCTAATAGTATGTAATTTTTTTGGAATGGATATAATCAAGAAATAAGATAAAAGATAAATTCATTAACTCTTTTCTTTAAAAAAATTTACACTTAATTAAAATTCAAGAAAATAATTTTTTCAGATAAATTTTACTCTCTAGTCTTGAATAAGTGACTAATATTTAAATTACTGCGACTGTGATCATACACGCAGACATTTTCAATTAGGTACATTAACATTGAAATTAAACAGTAAAGTTCCAATTATAGACACATCCTAACGCGATAAAAAATTAAATAAGACAGTTACCTAAAGGTACTATTAAAACAATAAAAGCCGCCTATCGTTTAACAAAAAAGAAAATAACAAATCGAAAAAATGCTCTCGTAACGTTACTTCACGATCCCAAAACAATTCAAACATATAATTTGGATCGATCTCTAACGGAGCCATCACTCCGAAACCCGTCTAATGACGAATAGCCTCTCCCGCCGCTATACGACCGTCCGCGGCAAGATCGCCTGTACAACTTCGAAAATAAAACGCGACACGACGAGGGAATCCGAATAAAATGCCGTGGACGCGGGAGAGAACTCGCGGAGCGGCGACGCAGCGGCGTCAAACCGTTCGTCCAGGCGCGGAGCAAGAACGGCAGAAAATTACGCGCGGGGACGTCGTAAAGCCGCGAACTTCCCCGGGGGAAGAAAATCAGCATGCGGCCGCGCTGCGGAATGCGCCGGCAAGAAGTCCGGCCGCGACCGCCCCTTTCATCTCGCGAATTTCCCGAGGCTTTTTTTGCGAGACGCACTGTTTTCCTCCGCCGAGGCACGGTTTACGCGACGATTTAGTACCATTGTCCGCTGGTTTCTCGGATTTTTTTCAAGTTTTTGTTTTAGTAGTTTTGATCAAAGGGTTATTTGTTCAAGTCGCCAGGATAAAGTACGCAACTGGTTCCAGCATGAAAATAAGGAACTCGTTAGGGCGCGGTAATGGCTGAATGTAAGTCAAAGTTTTAAGAGCCACCGCGTTTTTTAAATAATAATACTGCTGTATAAATTTTCTGTTTTGATATACGCGTGGTTTGATTGGTACTAATGAACGGGAAAGTAAATTAAAACTTATTTTAGTCCAGTCAAGAGTTACGGTCATTCGCTCGAAATGTTTTAAGCCTAGATAATTGCTGAACAGCTTGAAAAATCATTTCGAACTAAATCATCATGCATTATTCATCGACCAAAATAGTTATAGCACCGTAATAGTAAAAGCACCGGACTTTAAATACGCATTTTTAATTTCAGTTTCTCTATAACCATCAATACCATCTATAAATTCACTGTGCTACATATTAATTAATTACTAATTAAATTTCACCAGATAAATAAGCTCCACACCTATAATAGCCCGCTCCCCTAAACAAACATTTATTACTTCCATAATCCAAATCCGAAAATCCCCATCTTCTCAAAATTTAATTCAGTTAATAGTGCGCAAGTAATTCGATTAAATTTCTATACACTGCAAAATAAGTGAATATTCACTGCAGAATAAGTGAAATTTAATTTTACTATTTAATAAGTGATTATTCATTTATTTTAAAGTGTACAGTGAGAGAAATGTTTCAATAATGTTTACAAAAAGTTTAGTAAATTTGACTACATTTGGTCACAGATTAACATTTAGAGACTGTTTGATGTACAGTAGCTAATTATTAAAATATTAATCATGAAATATTACTTAATAATCTTCTAAAAATTACTAAACAGTATGGAAAAATTTCACAAACATACAGTTTGCATCAAAACTTTTTGTAAAAATTACTAAAACATTTCTGTCAGTGTACACATACTTATTCGAATTAGTTGCGCACTGAATTAAATTTAGAGGGTCAATTCCGCTGCAGCTAGGCGTAGAAAATACACCGTAAACGCTCTCTTCCGCGAGGCCCCGCGTCCCTCCATCTCCCGGCTGGCTCTTAGCATTTTTCGCGCTGCCCGTTCGTGGCCGCGATAATACCGCTACCGCGGATTCCGCGCCCGCGGGGCAGCAGATACCCGCGAGCGCCACGCCCCGCGCGCGCAGTGCGTGCACGGCTTTCGGGGCCTCGCGATTGCCGCACCGCCGACCTCCGATTGCGAGCTGCCGGAGCGGTTTCCGCGTTCGGCCGCGCGTTCCGGCCGAGCGATTACGGATGACCGGCCGGCTTTTCGCCGCGAGTCGGGATGCACGCGCAACACGCTGCACCGATTTACATCGGCGCGGTTAATTCGCCGGGGAGAAAACGGCGGTAGCGTCCATGTTCAAAAGTGGCTTAGTGAGGTGGGCGTGCTTGTTTCTTAATGGATTGTTAATCGGGTTAGGCTGACGGAAAGTGCGATAATCTCGTTTAAATGAAATACTTAATGGGTATTGTATTATTCGAGCGTTATGGGCAATGGTTGCGATCTCTAATTGGTCATTTGGAGATTAAACTTTGTTTGTATTCGAGGAGATCCAGTTAAAGGTTATCGAAATAGAACACAATTTCAACTATGAAATAATAATAAGAAAGACTTTTGTAGATCAAGTAGTACTGACCACATCTTATATTTGAACTGGAAAAAACACGAGTGTCACTCATAATAATCACCAAGGAGTCATCTGGCCGACCGCCCAGACAGCTATCGCGTTACCGCAGCCCACGAAGAAAATCGATTTTCTTAAGTAGAATCACTAAATTGGATCGGCTCGTTCCTCGCGCCGAGGAAACCCGAATCACGCCTTCTCGATAAACAAAGCGGAAAGTGCCCCTAACCCAAATCACAGTCAAGAAGTTTATCGATCAACCGGTTCGTTTCGACAGTGCATAAATTAAATCTCGAAAGAGGAGCAGCGAGAGCCACTGGCGCGGTACACCGGCAAGAGTAAATTACGCCGATCTTTCGAAACCCGCGGTCGTCCGGCGTAACGCACGCGCACGCAGCGCAAGATAATCGAACAATGACAAACTCGCGAGCTAAAAAGGACTGGAGATACTTCAAAGCGAAAAAACTTCCCTTTTTACGCCGACGCATAAAGCGCGCCGCGCTCGAAAAATCGCTGAAATTCCGCCGGATAAACCATTCCGCTGTTCCCCGCGGTAAGGCACGCAGATTTTACTCGATCGCCGCGTCGTTTCTCTTTTAAGCGGGAGGGCTATCGGCTTTAATTAGCGTTCGCCGCGGAGGCGGAGCGATTTGTGCGCGGCGGCCGCGGGGGTAATGGAGCTGACGGCCGAAGAAACAATTAGGCCGCGAGAGCCGGGCCGATCGATCTTCGGTCGGGGAGGTACGATGACGAAATTCCGCGATCGACCCGGCCGATAGGCGAGCGAAGCGTCGCGCTCGATCGGACCGTCGACCCCGCCGGCGATTGAGATAAGAGACGCCGAGAGAAACGTCAATCAGGCGATATTTCCAGTGACGTTATAGGGCTGCGCGAGATACGTAGAAGACTACTACTGCTCTGGCGTTTCCATTGCCGCCGTTTGAAAGTTTGGTAATTGAAACACAATGCGCGATCGTCTTTTGTGGAGTGTCAATGGCGTCGATGGTATAAGGTATTGTCTTTTGTTGATTTATTGCGAAAGAATTTTTTTTCAACGATATTGAGCCTTTTTTTACGTAAGTGCCATTGGCGGTTTATTAAAAAAGATTATACGAATTAAAAAAATTATGAGGTAACGATCGTACTTCTTTTTTACGTTAGATCATTCACTTTAATTTGTATCAATTAAAAATTCTTATATAGCTAATTTTACGATTTCGAGATATAATGTTTTTAAAATTAAATAATAAAAAGGTTTTTTTAAATTATCAACTATTGCGAAAAAAATATGAACAATAAGCAAGCTAAACGTAACCTTCGTCCGCGCGAAAATAAAAATCGATCCGCAAGGATCTCGCGTTACGTTTGAAGTGCGCGGCCGCTGAATCGAGGCCTCGCGACCCCGCGCAGGGGGATGAGTAACGAGCCTCTGCCGGAACTTGAGATCAGTGAGACGGTCTTGGTCCAGTGACGCGCGCCGCGTGAGATTCAGAAGAGGGAGAGGTATCGCTGCTCGCCGCCCCCTGGGCCTCCTCAGATTTCACACGTCGATCTGTCCGGAGGAAATCTCGCGGGGGAGAGGAACGGGGGTGGGTAATGAGGGACGCGTCGTCCAAACGTGAAATTAGCCCGGCGGGTCATGCGTGAACTCGCTTGCACGCGGACGTTGCTCGCATCCGAAGCGTTACGATTTCTCGCCGGATCGGTCTGATGCGTTCTACCTACTTTTGGCGATTTCGCGGTGTTTGATTGCTAGGATGGATCCACGGTTTATTAAGATTCGAGATAGATTGAGGGTGAAAATTTTAGGTTTGAAATGCAAGTAGTGTTTAGTACTTTTAAAAAATTCCAAATTTATACAGAAGTGTACAAATTTTTGTAAAAGTTATTAATTTTAGACTAATGTTACGGTCTTGTTTTTTGCTAAAGAATGTTTTCAGCAAAGCTTTAAGAATATTTAATGATGATGGAAAGGCAATATTAATTTATTGCTGATTTCCACAAAAACTTATCTCAATTTATCAACCAAAATTTAATATAAAAGTTGATTAATCAGCTAAAAGCAAATCTAAAAAAAAAGTAGCGACGAGTAATTTCGAAATAAACGCACTCATCGGTGAGTCAAGCCAAGTAAGAAAGCACAACGATTAAAAATTTGCAAACAACTATATTTAGGATTCGATTACATCTTCCTCACGTGTACTACGCTTGCCTCACAGCCGTCCCTGTCTTTTATTTACACTTTTGAAACACGCTCTCCTCTGCAACGTGCATTTTCCCCTTGTATACCCGCAGCGCTCTCTCAAACTTGTGTGTTTTTCCGCGAAATTCCACCGCGCCATTATCTTGATTGATTCTCGCACGACAAACTTGTAATTACAAGCAAGTGGTACACGCGCGCTGCGCAACGAGAGAAAAAGGCGCGCGCCCGCAAGAAAAGCCTCGCGCGGTCCGAGCAGCCTGCATATGAAAAAGAGGGAAAAAAAGGCATCCGCTCGCAGATGCGCCGGACGATTATCGTAACCGTATGCACACTCCCGTCCGCGGCGCTTTTTCATCGAGGAGGCGCTGGATTACCATCGAATGCCCATTATTCTAATCAATTCGAGGGCGTAACCCGAGTAGCCGCTCGCCTTGACTCACTCGCGCGGTGCGTAAGGTGCATCGGCGAATTCCTCCGATACGACGACGTGAGTTTGCATTGTACTCGTATTCTCGTGGGACGTCTACACCGATGCGATAGGCGCGAGTAAGTGCGCGATGCGAAAATCGATCCGCGCCCACGCGAAAATCATCGACCGCTTTATAAATAGACGTCCGGTTTTGTGTTTATACACTTGGGTGTCGGGTGAATCGCACGCGAAAGGAGAAAAGTAGAATCGTGGGCATGCTGTTATGGCTTCGGTGGGACGTTTTGAACGAATCTTGATGTCCTTGACTGAATTGTGAGAAGCGCTGGAAATGGGAGGAAGTTCGCAGTTTTCTGAAGTTCGTAGTAATAAGATATTAATTGCTTTTGGTTACACAATGTTCGCTGACCTGGTATAACGTAATTGTTTTTGTTTAAAATGAAATTGTGATTAGAATAAAAAAAGTACTACATAAAGTAGTGTAATGAATATTTTTTATTACACTTTTCATAATAATTATAATATCATCGCTATGGAATTGAAAATAAGTTGGTATAAAAATGTCCTGCGGTGAAAAATATCGTTCACCGACTATCATAAATAAAATAACAGAACAGTTAGAATTTTGCTACAAAAAAGAAAAAGGTCATCTTGAAAATTGTGGTACTAAAATTTAAACTTTCGTTTCCTGAAAATTATTTAAGACTAAAACGATGATCAGAATTTTTTTAATAACAAGTTATAATGAAGTTCGAAAATGTTGCTTTTTCATTGATGATCAACTGAAACATCAACTTCTTTTTAGTTGAATTCAACTAATTGTAGTGGTTTTTCATAAATTCAACTTTAGATAGAAAATAGAACGAGAAGTGCAACTGCAACCACACCTTTGCAAATAGCTGTCATTATTTACCGTAACAACGATTCATCGCCATCATTACCTCAAAAAAACATTGCCAATGTAGATTACCAGTGTATCACGTCACCACCGCACAAATCTGAAAAACGTTTTCCAACCTCGCCCCGAAAAAAGTCTGCAGCGATACTCGCGAAAGCGAAAAACATGGAAATGGACTCAGCGGACAAAATTAATTCCCCCGTTGCAACGGTACTCCGAACTCCGCGCCTCCCCGCGCGATGATCGCAGCTGGTAATTGAATCGGCGCAATTTTCGCCGAGGAGCGAATCGAGCCGGGGAAAAGGGAAAGTGACGAGGAAGAGTAGCGGGTGCGAGTAACCGCCGGTGAGGCCCGACGCCCTTCGCGATCATCTCCGTAAACGCCCACGCGCGTATAACCGCGATCGGCGCTTCTGGACGTGGAAACTGAATTTCACCGCGGGCAGTAACTACCGGCTGTACCTCGACGCCGGCGAGAAAGCTGATGTTGCACTTTGGATTTTTTCTTCTCCTTCGCTCGCGGAGAGACACCGTTCCGTGGCTCGGAAATTTCAAGCGAATACTTTTTCCGGGGTGATTTACTTTACGGGAATATTTTTGCTCGGGCGTTTTTAAGCAGGTATTTGCCGATTGTGGCTTCAAAAAGTATAAGCAAATATTTTAAGTGGTTTACTACTGTTTGCGTTTGGCAAGTAAGAAAATTCTCCGTAAATTGAACGGAATGCAAACGGCGCTTAGAAAAAATTGTTTGTTATTCTGAAAATTTTAAGGATACTTAAGAAATATTATCTTGAAGAAATAATGTGGAATAATAAATCTTCGGCGAATACAAAAAGCTATAAGAATATAATTTTAAATACTTGACATTAGTTTAATTGTTTTGACTTTAATTGTGGAATTTTAAAAATCATTCATAAGACGAATTTTATCGATTAGAAAATAATAGAAGTTGTTTTAAAATATGCATTTTTAGGCTATAATAGTCAAGTAACACAGTGACCTCATTTCCGAATAGAAATCCAGTATAGCGGAATACTTTGGTTTTCCATTTTTCAGAACATTTTTGAATTTTCTTTGTTGCCAGCAGGTGCAATAACGCGGTGAAAGAGGAAAACTTGTTTTCGTTGAAAGCGGTTTTGAGCGTCCGTAATAATTATAATATTTTCATGGAAGAGATAACTTTCTATTCAAAATATAGTGCATGCATCAAACAATTTGCATTTCAAATTCTCTTATTTTTACTCCTCGCATGTTTACATAATTATACACGCTTTATAACTTAGAATAAAAGTGATATAAAATATGGTAATAATATGTATTGGCTCAGATTACTTTTAATCTTACGGTTAAAGTACAACATCCTCGCTACTCGACAACTTCCAATATTTTTACTTATTAAAGGTATCTGTGTCACGCGAGTAGTGTAATTTAAGGTACGTTCTCCTAGTTAAGTTGAGCCAATACTGGACACGTGAATCGACAGATTCGCGATTCACACGCTTTCTTCCTCCTCGATTAACTTTTTTCCCCAAGACCAGGCAATAATATCCCCTAATCAAGACATTAGAGCAGAACTACCTGTCAATCTTCCATTTCAAGATCTCATAAATAATTAACAAGTAAAAACATCAAATTGAAATTTTGATTGAGGTACCGTATTTATCAATTTTTTTTTAATTTAGTTCAATGATACATCTATCATTTGTGTAACGATGTAGCCATAATATGTACATCTACATTTCAGATCAAATTATAAAATTTACACAAAAAGTGTGTAAATATCACCCTCTACGTTTCAAACAAGATTCGATCATTTACAATGTTTTACGCGAATTGGGTATTACCAAGAAAAAAGAAAAAAGGTAATTTAGAACAGTGTACCTTAAAAAATCAAGGCAGTACGCCGAATAAAAGTCAAACGAAATCAAGTAACACTGGATAATCCCAATCCGCCGCGACATTCGCAGTCACCTCGTGCACTTAACCCGCGGCGCACTCGGCGATATCAAGGAGCTCCCTTTCTCAGTCTCGCTTCGTGGCGCTTTCCCACACGCGCGGCGGTCCGCGTGCGTGCGCGAGGCAGCCCTCCTCCGTCTTCTCCTTACACGCGCTGCCGATGACGCGCCGACGACCACTTTGCGTCCTATATACGCTTCTCCCCCCGGCCATTCATGCACCGCCGGGTGCGCTGCAGCCCTTTTTTTTTGTCGTCGAGTTACGACTTCGGAAAAGCGCACGCGCCGCTGTCGACGACGGTACCGAATTTGCGGCCTCGAAATTGTACCGTAAAGTTCGCGGCCGGGTCGGAGAGTGGATTTTTCGTTTAATTTTGAGTTTACGAGCGAGCCCGTGAATTCGGAGTTTATTCCCGGTCGTTTGGGGTTGAAGGGTCCGAGAGGTTTGTGGGTCGGTTATCGATCGCGAGAAAGTGGAAGTGATGGAGATACGATTTACATATCAGTTCAGTGGTTTCAATTGCGACGAACTGCAGGGATTTATCGGGAAATTTTAAATCACGAATGATGTTTAAACAGTTGGCAGAAAAATTTATAATGATTTAAATGGAACTGATATTTCGTAAAAAACAAAGTGTTGCGATAAAAAATCACTTTACGCTCGAAATAATTTAAGCATAGAACTGTCGATTCAGTGTATAATTTTTTGAATTCTGGTTAAATAAATTCAAACTAATGTTAAAAAAATCTGTCTACATGAATATGCATTTTTCTGAAGTTATTCAGTTCCCAGCTTACATTCATGCAATGATATTTTCAGTCAAATAATAGAAATATCGAAAAAATTAACTCTGCTTCAACAAATCTTATCAATAATTCTCTTTTCAATGTTTTTCTCGTAACATATACTAAAAAAACGAATTTCTCTAAAAAAAAAGGCACTAAGGTCAGGTCTCTTAAAGCGTGACAATCCGGTAGACACTGCACCCCACTTCGACTCTCTCCTTTCCCGGTCTGTGCGTACGCGTACTTTTTGTCGCTTCCTCCCGAGTTATGACTGATTCATTTCCAGGCACTTCGGCGAGCACCTACGTGACGCCCGAGATTGCAGGATCACGCTGCGCCTCGTGGGGCCAAATTACCAAATTACCGGTTGACGCGACCGGAGCGAAGTCGTGATTCCAGATTGTTTTCCCTCATTTTTGCGGCCTTGCGCGCTTTGTCCCCTTTATTCTCCCTTTCGTTTCTTTCTTCTTAAATTGTCGCATGATGTGCATGAACTTTCAAGTCGCTTCGTCATCATCTCTTAAGCTGTCAACATCTTTTTCCTATATAGGTGTATTTTTTTAAATCTTTTTCAACTTATCTGACTTCTTTCGTCATCGTAAAAATAATAAGAAAAATAAAATAAATTCGTAAAAAAAGACAACATTGAAGAAAATAATATCAAGCAAGATTTCGCTATCTTAAATAAAATCTCAAAAAATTACTGTATGCCTAAAAAGAACATAGTAACTTTTGCCTGTAGCACTTTATATTTTTCAAAGAACTAATTTGCAATAACCATTCCTGCACTGTTTCGCTCATTTCGACAAACGAAGAATCACCGTCGCAGCATAAAATCCAAAATAAAAAATCGGCGAGTGCTCCCGCGAATGCGAATCGACTATCATCGACTCGCTTTCCCTTTCGTTCCCGCGTGGATGAGCCGAGGACGGCTGCGGTCGCGGCCGCAAGCGATTCACGCGGCGCGCGACTTCCGGTTCCTTCCTGCCTCGCAGCGGCGACGCGCCGGCCTCCTTCACCTGGCGATGAGTCAGAGAAACTCCTCGAGACGCACCGGCAGCACCTGCCACCTTCTTGCCCGCGGAAATCCCATGGCCGTGGAAGACACCGACTCGTGCACTCGCAGCGAACCTACTACCATTTTTTTTTGTCTTCCTTCCGAGGCGCACGGTCGCGTTTGAATATTTATTTCTCGTGGTGTGCGCTTCAGCGAACGAGGAAATGCATAATGCAACGGCCGTTGTACGTTACTTCCGAATGTTACGTAAGAGGAAGCGTGTTTATTAATTGGCTATTATATCGGGATGACTCCAGTGATTAAAATTGGTTTTTTTTAGTTTTAAAAGAACCGTTAAGTTTGATGGATTGTTCATAATGAGTAATAGCTTATTCATAAGCCATTTGATGTATTTTTCTTTTATTTAATTATGCATTATGATGTATACAAAAATAATTTTATAGCTTTCGTTTTTTTTACTTAATACAAAAAAAAAACAACTATAACGTAAGTTTCGCTGAATAGTTGTAAATTGCAGCTATCAATTTCTTGCAGATATTCGAAAATCTACACTAAAAAGTACTGTACGTAACGAATATTACGATTTCGAAAAAGAAGGTGTTCAATCTCTGCCAGGATTACGGGTACTTTTATCACCGCCCACCTTATTCAAACCCCCTAATAACGACCGATAAATTAACCCGGATTTCTCGTCCGTTCGATACAGCGTATACGACGTGTACCCAACGGCGAATAATCTTGAAGCAACTGAGGCGTTTCGGGTACAGGCTTTTGGAGGCGATTTCGAGGCCGCGCTGGGTAGGGAGTGCGTTGTACTCCATTGTGTCGAAAACGAGCCCCGGAACCATGGGTCAGCGAGCCGCGACTCGGTGCTCCCGCGCCGAAGAAAGGCACTCCCGATTCGTCCCTGTCGCGCGTAAAACCCTCGCCCCGTCGCTCCTTCGCATGTGTGCCGGCGCGTAACCGACACACGATTTTACGGGACCACGGCGCGAAAGAGCAATCTGTGTGCAAGTCTCTTAGTCGATTTCTGTACATTTTCGGTTGTCGCTTAATTGCATCTCGTAATTTCGTTTTTATCTTGCAAGTAATTGCTGAAATTACGGGATGTGTTATAATGAAATTAAAAGTGTATCTCGAAGGTTCATCTATTACCCACTGATTATTGTAATACCTTAAGTAATAAAATTGTATTCTTTTTGAACTAATAAAGATTTTAACTTAATGGGGTAAGACTCATAATGGAATTTTTATGTTTTATACTTCATTTTCGTTATCTACATCATTTTTATTTAAAATTCTCGAAAGTACACATTTCTTCAACATTTTTCTTCTTTTCTCACTTAAATATTTAGAGACAATAAATCATTCCTAGTTTTCATATTATTTCCCATAATTCTATTCAATATTAGGAGCTAATTAACGGAAAACATAAAAATTCAACATAATTCATCACCTAATCGCAGTGATCTACAACGACCCGCCGCAAACAGCGCGTAGCACGTGCCGTCACCTCACTTTTTCGCATAATCGAAGGTCCTCCTCCCGCCGTGCGTCAGTTGTCCTTCTGGCCCAATAAATCTTGGGCGCGTGGGCCACCCCGTCGGCTCGGCTTTCGGGGGAAAGCTCGAAAATCGAGATCCCGGGGCACGCGCCTCACCCGGCTACTCATCTGCACGTCATGTGCGCGCCGGCAGCTGCGGACGGGTCGAGCGCGCGCGCCGCACGCGCCGCACCTTACGGCGGAGCTGCATCTCAACGAGGCCCGGGCGCACTAATTTTTTTTTCTCCCTTCTAGCAGTGGCCCGCGCGAAGACAGGCGGCATCGGGTCAGGTGTGAAACGACCATCGCAGCTGCCGGTGCGTCGCGTGCCCTCGTCAATCTCGCGGCAATTGCCCGCGCCGGAGCAGGAGGTATTTAGTGGCCTGCTTTTTTTTAAAGGTAAATCGGTCAATTCACTTTCGGTGTTGATTTGGGGGTAATTTTATCGGAGAATCGAGGTTTGTAGTACGAATAAACAAATTTTATTCGTGAATTATTTGTCTTGAATATTGCGAAAGCTTCGCTTTTTAAGATGTTCATAGAGTACACTGAGAAAAAATTCAAGTAAAAGTTACTATACTAGTCTCGAAAAATTACTGCAGAGTGACATCGTGACGAAAAATTACTATATGGAAGAGTAAATTTTTCTATAATTATAATAAATTATGTTACACACTGTTGAAAATTTTACTGGAGAGTACGGTAATTTTTTAAACTAAATGTCAGTCTGTGGCCAATTTCCTATGAAGTATCGTAATTTTTACTAGAATTTTTCTCACTATAGTAATGAAGAAATTGCACATTGAACAATAATTAAGAAATACATCAATACAATTTTATTTCTTGTAACAGAGAAGATAAAATTTATTCAAATTCAATTAGCGTATTCTATAATTTACAGTCCAATTCAAAGACGAAAGCGAAAGAGACACATAAAAATTTTAATTTTGTATAACGCAATAAATTGAAACTGACGCTAATATTCACAATGGCCACATAAACAACGCACCTCGCATACTAAACGAAGAAATTAATAATAGCCACCAATTTACGAACATCGCCGTAGAAGCGTTCAAGTGCGACGGCGCGTCCGTCGTACGAAGTACACTCGAGATTTTAGGTAAACTCCGAGTGAATTAGCGCGCGTGGGTGACTCGAGTCGCCGTTGGGAAACGAGTGCGCCCTCGCGCGCGAGCCAATCGAGACGCGCTTCCGCTCGCGGCGCTCGATTGTAAGCCAACGGCCGAAACACCCATGGAAAAGTCGGGGGGCGCCCACGCGTCCCCGCGGCCACGTGGGCGCGAAAAAAAGGAGCGGCAAAGGAAGTAGCAGCCTTTTCTTTTTTATTCCTTCGTTTCAACCGACCGTTGCGTCAAGCCGGCGCTCTTATGGGGTTCGCTTTTAGTATATCTGCCGCGAGGTGACGAAAGCGACGGTTACTGGACGCGCGGGAAAACAAAGCGCTCTTGGGGAAATTTCGGGAGAGCATCTCTCGGGTTTGATTGATTAGCGGGTTTGGCAGTTGTTCGTTACGTTTCGGTGTTTAAGGATTTTATAGAAGTCGTTTCGATTGGAGTATTTAGTTTGCATAAATATATAGTTCATTCTACAAGTTACAGTATATGAAAACGTTTAATATATTTAAATTTAAAAATGAAATATTTTTAGTGACCTAAGATGCTATAATTAGATAATGGCATTTTTTATCCATATCACATTATATGATGACCCTTTTAAACAAAGTAAAGAAACTTGCACACTAGGTACATGAACAATTGAACTACATCATCCACCCTTCAAAAAAAAGAAAAACAATTTACACCCCAAAAAGTATATATCCGTGCCCAAAGAAACTCGTAATTTGCATATAAGAAGCAATTTAATCGTGCGGCCCGAAAGTGCCATCCCGCGGCGGCGCGAGGCGGAAAACGGGGCTCGCATTAATTCGCCCCGCTATCGGAGTCACGCGGCCGTGGCAGTACGGCGGTTCGTTGCCTCGGCCGACGGCGCGCTCCCGAGGACTCGTGCCGAGGAGCCTTGGCCGCGATCGAACCTTGAACTCGCGCGGGTGAGCCCGCGACGGCGTGGGCGCGCAGGAAGCCTCTTGGCCCGATGTCGCGCCGGCCACTCTCTCACGAACCGCTCCGGATTCGCCGAGGCTCCCTCTCTCTTTCTCTTTTTCCCCTCCTCTCTGTCTCCCTTATCCGACCTCTTATTTATCCAGGTGGGAAGATGTCGCTTCGCTACTTTAATGAGCAAGGCTCGCTTTAATGAAAGTGCTTTTCTGGGTTTATATTGCGCTCGGCGTAATTGTTTTATTTTAAGATGTCGCTTCCCTCCAGTTTTGTGTGATTTACACATGCTTTTTTCATACTTGTCGGCTACAGGCGTAATAAATTTAGAATATATTTTCTTTAGTTAACTTGATCATGGTTTTTATTTGATAAGGTTGATATTGACAGATAGAGAGAATAAATTTTTATTTTCTCGATATATCCACTGATATTTTTTGTAACGAACGTCAGAGATACTATGAGTTTGTCGAACCGCAGTAGTTCTAATAACAGAGTTGTATATGTGATAACAGCTGCTGCTTATTGATTTGGGATCAAATTGAAACATAACTTTCCGCTATGTTCCAGATGTTTTCGTGTTTCTATTATTTCAAGCACTTTAATTCATTTGCGAAAGTAAAGTCAATTTTTATTCCTCTTTCATCACTCGAAAATGTACCAAAAAAAACATCTAAATGCACTAATTTTATTTCGCATAATATACAACAGATGACATCTGAAGAGCAAAAATTACTAGCCAAGCTAGCAAAACCTACTTCATAATAGGTAATAAAAAAAATGACACGTTTCGCACCTCAAATTTATTTTATTTTCCATTACACGAGCAAAGCGATTACAAGGAATAGATGCGATGTAGTAACACCAAAAATAGCCCCAGCGAAATCCCGTTTTTCGCCGTTCAATTATATAAGAACCCCTCGAGTTTAGAGCGGACGATATCGCACCGGCCGTAATGACTCCCGGAAGTTACGAAAAAAGGGGTCGCAGTCGACGCGCTTGTTTCCTCATAGCAGGTGTTTCGTGAACAACGTTGACCATCCCTCCGCCCTCGCGCGGGACGCACCACAAAAGCGACACTGCCGTGGCAGCTCGTAAATTCAGTGAGTCGCCCCTCCCACCTCGCCACTTTTACTGTCATTCACTGGTTAATCAAAACCACGTTGGATATAATTAATTTTCAAAATAATCATATCAACGGAATCACCGAGATTGGTACAGTAGCTCACGAGGTGCGCGCAAAAAAGTCGAAGCAAATTTTCAAAGCAAACTTGCGAATACGTCCGATAATTAGTGTTAATGCGATTGAAGCGCGACAGGGGCGGTGGTCGTTAGGTTAACGACGTACACTTTGGAATAATCATCAGCTGAAATAACGTTGACACGTGCCGCGGGGTATCATCTCGCCATTATGCTCCGATGACTCTCGCTACTTTATTTTCCGTAACAGGTGTTCCATTCCTGAGTCACCCTCCCTTTTTCCGCGTCCCAAGCAATTATAAACAGTTAAGGCGAGGGTCCGCGAACGGACTCTCTCTCCTGCCTTCGCTCCCCGCACATCAATCCTAACGCGTGATTTCGTTCCACTTACGCTCTCCTTGTTACTTTAATTGGCGTAATGAGCGACATCTGATAATCTTCTTTTTTTTTCACTTTTTTCTCTAACGCTTATTTTTGGATATCTGATTTAACAAAACAAACACGTAAATGTATTTGTTATTTGATAATAAATTGCAGAAACGTTATGTATAATTGAAAAATATTTTTAGTATTACTTTTTTTTGAACATTTCATATTATTGAAAAAACATCACTTATTGGTGGAAAAATTCAATCCAAAGTGAGTCTTACTATTAAACATACAAACATATTAAATTTACAAAATAAGATTGTAATACGTATAAATCAAATACATTTATTTATACACTTTTACACCTGACCAAGTGTAATTTTTCTTATCTAACGTAACTTTTACTTCACGTAAAAAGCAAATGCTTCAACGTCAGAGATACTAGATACAGTATTGTCTATACATTGAAGAAAAGAATGAGGAGACTCTTTTCTTCTTTAAAACTTATCTGCAGATAAAACTTCGTCAAGAAAGCAAGATCTGCTTTTGTAATAAGTCTCCAAGATAGCCTTTAATCTCCGGAGCTTTGTGTGCACAGGCTCGTTTTAAATGTTAACTCTGATCAAAGAACACCTTCAACTTCTTCCTAAAAAGTATCTCATTTCCTTATTATCCCTAATCTTAACACTTTTTTTTAATTACTCGTTAATTTTATCCTTTCGAACCATCAATTAGGTAACTTTACAGTGTTATTTTCACCCGTTTACCGATAACGGCTCGTTTAAAAAATCATTGAACGATGTTTCAAGAATTTTTAAAGACCGCCTCCTTAAAACGTCCTTATAATCGCGGATGAAAAAATTTCACAGTTACGCGAGGATAGAAATTTCATCTTGTTTCTTAATGACACGCTATTCAAATCGCTAATAACAATCTTACGCTCCATCAATCGTGACCTACTGTAAAATTATCGTGCCGCAGAGTCGCATCTCCCAGGAGGTCTTGAGAAACCATAAAAGACAAGCAATTACTCCGTTAGAGTCGTCGTCGGCAGTCGTAATAATCAAAAAGGGAATGCGCGGTATTCAATTGCGTGGTGCATTTAAATTGCCCAGGAGTCGCCTCTATCCTCAACCACTCGTCCTCAAATCGTCACTTGCGCGGACGTGCCTTTTATGACGTAACGTAACTAGGAATCGAATGTCTGCTCTTCAAGTAGCCACATTCTTACGTAAAAAAATTTACGTGCTTATGACTGTTTCGATTAAACCAGTGATTCTCCTGACTACTGCTCCCGAGGAACCAATAAGTGAACTTCTTCCGCCACATTTAGCGGCGAATTAGCACGTGATTTTTCTCCTCGGCTAATTATCTCCATTAAAAGTTCTATGCACAGGTAGCCAGTGTCCGCCTATGTTAATCAGTCGCGCGTTTGGCGCCCTGGAGCCACGGCGAGAGGCATCGCTTAGCGAGTCGCGGAGGCGCGTCCCGGGCGAAATGGCTGTCGACTGGCCGGCGTCCATCGCGTGGCGCGACCGTTAGTTCCGTCAACTCGCATGCTAAGCAAGAGTAAACAGTTCGTGTAACCTGACGAAGCCCCAGCGCCTCCTCATTGTCCCCCTTCGTTTCTTGCATGCGTGCGTGACGCGATTATCTCCCCGCATCTCTCGAAGTCTACACAAAATCCGCCGGGGCTCGCCTCCTATTCGACGCGTAGCTTTGCTGTCTTTTGAAAAATAAAAATAATAAAGAGTAGAAAGTCTTCCTTTGTATCGCGAGAATTGAGTATGCAAACCGTGGCGCTCGTATTTTTAAACACTATATTTTTATTCTCCTTGGTCGAGGTGGTCTTAAAAATTTGAACAATTAAATTTCTTAGTATAACGAATTGGATTGGTAGGTAGTGAAATTTGTTCGATGATTTTGTATCGCATTAAAAACTTGCTTCTATTCAATTAACCGGGGGGTTAGCAAACCATCCAGTAGGAAAACATCCCGATGTGTACTGGTTGCGGCTATTATATTTGAATTTGCTCGATCATTGTAAATGGACTCCATCATTTTTCGATCGGACAGCAATTGGGTATATGCAAACTCCGGGTCTGCGAGGCAATCGATTTTTTTACCATTAAACGGTAATTGACGGGTTTCTTTTGTGGAAGCGAACGATCGCTAATATCGATAACTGTACTCCTCGATACGTTTTCCATCTACGATATCGATTCTGGTGCTTTGCCACAGCAGTATGAAAGGCAATATTGTTTTCAAATAGGCAAATTTTTAATAACTGTAATCGACAGTCGGCCATCTAAACATTGAATGACGGTCCAAAATTTGAATTGCTTTAATCTTGATAAAGTGGTATATCATTGAAATAAACTAGAAAAATATGTATAATCTACCGGAATTACAATTTTTATGAAACAATTTGCCAAAAACCAAAGAATAATATACAGTTACAATTCCAATAAAATCTAATACTCATCAACTGAAGATATATTGTAGTCTAGTCTAGTTATCAATTCAAAATCATCATAGAATATTAATGAGAAATAAATTACCTTCCTCTCACATCGATATCTGTCCTCCTAACAACGGTATCAGCCTAATCGGCTTATCGAAGAAATTGCACACGCCGTAGAGTATCACCCAACCCCGCAAATATTATGACCGAATGTCAACTCGATCCTTCGCCTCATCAGTCATCGATCCCTCGACTCCCTCGACTGTCTTGTCTCTTCGAAATCAATTACAACCACTCGAGAGCCTCGGTAATCCGCGGCCCAGACGCTCCAGGCCCCGGGGCCTCTGTCGCGAATTAGCAATTACAAACTCGCGAAGTCGCTAAATCACTCGGCTCGCATAGTACAATGAACGGCGTCCTCCTCTCTCTCTCTTTCTCTCCAGCGAAGGAAAAAAACACAGACTCGAGATTCCCGCGACAATGCGAGCCTCGTCTATGGAATACGCGATGTTCGCGCTGGGAATGATTGATCCCTCGTACCGCGAAGGGAATACTATACCTCCGGTATACACTTGGCGCATTACGCAGCTAAAAGTCCTGACGGAGAATATGTAATTTTTTTTCGTTGGGATACCAGCGCTCAAATTGCGGTGTGCCATGTAGAAAGTCAATTTCACCTTCGCTTTCAGTTAAAATTTGTCAAAACTTTGTTCGATCAACGTCGATAAATTTACCACATAAATTTTTAGATCCAAAGCAACACAATACCGCATATTCAACCTGAATCATCGGAGCGCCATCAGCGTCGAACAATGTATCGCGATTTTTCCAGCGAGCGAAGATCCTCCCCGATAAATTATGCATGTGCGATATCGCAGCTGTGGCCGTGTAATAGCGCGGCGCGCTACAAAGCCGCGCGGCGGCGAATCAGCGCTCGAAGGCCGGCGCGCAGAAGAAGCCGCGATCGGTCTTGATTTACGGAGCAGCCGGCGGGCAGTCGTCGGCCGCCGGCCAAGGTCCCGGGCTGCGCCCCAAATGAAGAGCGCAAACAAAGACCCACCGCAGTCGGCGCGCGAGTGATAACCGGCCGGTATACGTAATGATACCACCGGCGAGTTCGTGATCCCGCTGACGCGCGCGGATGCAATTTGCTCGGTGATAAACGCACGGCCTCGCGGTGGTTTAGCCGTCGTCTTTTAGAGGCGCGCCTCGAGGTTGCCCGGGCGCTTGGGCGAATGTTTTTTTGCGAAAACGCGGGGTTCGAGATTTGTGGACTGGACGTGACGGTTTTTTTACTGGAGTTGGTCAACTGTAGTGAGAAAGTCTCTTTTTTAGGCTTTTACTTTTATCTTGGGAATGATGTATACCGGCATTGCAGTGTTTTTTATTTTGATGAATTAATTTTATAATTAACAATTAGTAGAGACTACGGGATAATCAATCATTTTTATTACTTTGAAATTATTAGTAATTTTAGCTTTAAGGAAATAAAAAACGAAATTTAAAAGAATTTCTCGAAATAGCGCGTTTTCAACCATAAAATGGGCGAAATTTCGCTTAAGAAAGTGGTCACTTCACTAAGGACTTTTAATTTAAATACATTATGATTACTGCATTCTTGAGCATAATCACTTTCAATGATAATAAAAACGATAAAAACAATGAAGAATGCCAATGCGTAAGTCTGGAGGTTATATCACTGTTGCATATTGAATTACGAAATAATACTACCTTCAATACCAATCCCACAATCGATCACGTCTGAGCAATAATCATGCGATCATCAATTTGCGACGAGTTTAATAAAAAACATAATATCGATTTAATTTTTGTGATCATATTTTCTACCCAAATTTTTTAAAGGAAAGCGTAAAAAAGTGACTGCAAATTATTACACTACACTACACAATCAAACTTTTTTCAAACGTCAGCTGCAAGTTTAAAAAAATATCTGTACGTCTTGCAAAAGATAGCGTCTACAATGTTCTTCCTTAAAATTTGCTTTATTTGTATTTTTCAGGAAATTTCAAGCGACTCTGTCTCGTGGAAGTTGTTACGGAAGCACGTAGTTGAAAACGTGCCAATTCCACTGCTGTCAGCGATTGCTGCGCCGGCAAGGGTAAGATTGCCCATCACCTCGGCGATTCTGGTGGTCCGTCAACGGTAAATTATCCCACGTCTCGGGTTGTCATCAAGGGTGCAACCCACGGCTCCTCTCGTATACCTCCACTAAAGTTCGCTCGCCTACGTCGTAACTGAATTATCGAGCGCACGGACATTACAACAAAAACGAACGAATGAATTTTAAAGCACTACGTTTCATTATTTTTTAAAATTTCAAAATTCTTCCGCGCTCTTTTAATCAAGGACTTTCATTCTTCCTTTCTTCTGGAATAATATTCTTTATTAAATATAAAGGTAATACTTATAGTGTTCCGCAAAATATTTTAATAATTAAGATGATTCTTAATTATTTAAATGCGCACATAAAATATTTCATGAATAATCGGCTTTATTTACGACAAATTGTTAATGCAAACTATTTTTTTGGGAGAAACTAAGTTTGAAACACGGCTCGTAGTAGTAGTACTTCAAGAGGGAATCCCTAAGTTCTCGCGGTACGAATTAAAGCGCAGACTTAGTTCACCGAAAGGTCAAGCCATTGGCTTACTTTACTGGGTCACGCCATCGCGCAATCGCGTACCATCTAACTGCGCCAACAAAGAAAATGTTCCGGACCTGGTTTCCTACATCACATTATGCGCAAACTTCTAGCTTACACGTACTAATTATTCGTTGCAAAAATTGCCAAGCCTATACCTCACAACTTCGTATCGTGTTTTCAACTTAGTAATAATTTTCTGTAAAAGAACGTATGGGTAATACTTGCAAGAGAAAATTACGGTCTCCTGATTACAGATTTAAACAAAAAGAATCGTTGAACAATGTACGAAATATCGAATTTTTTGAATAATTACATAATTTAGAAACTAATAAAAAGTTTTTAAAAGATATACATTAATTTTTCATAAAAGTTCTTGTAAGAATTTTAATTTCTGAGTAATTCTAATTTCCTTTAAGTTCTTCCATTTTTTCATTTAATGAAATTCTGTGCTACGTATTCATGAATTTGAACCGTTAAATTATTTTCCAGAATTCCAGCAAAATTTGTAACCCAAAAGACCGTCATCATCTTCTTTGCTTGAATAATTAAAATTATTTTACTTTCAATTAAATTCAATTGAATGAATTTTGAAATAATTGATGCCACGATGATTAAACTTTACTATTTATAAGAATAAAAAAAGTGTGAAAAAGAGGATAGATCACAAACCGTTTATAAAAAGAAATCTCCGTTCTCTTACTATATTCGAAAATATACACCCCAATGAAGCAGCCTCTGAAGCAAGAATTTCCCGCTTTGAATTCAAAGGACGGGCTTTGAAAAAAAAAGAAGGAACGTCGCGACACACCTCGTCCACTCGCGCTGGCCTATGCGTGGCGGGGGCTTCACGCTCGGCTAGATAGTTTGCGGCGCGCGTCACGTAAAACGCGCGCGCCCCACGCCGTACTCATGCTAATCGATCGAGAAATTCAGTAGTCAATGAGCATAGCGCCACGCGCCGATTCGTTAAAAAAAAAAGAAGAAAGAAAGAAGAACAAACAAGAAGAAGCGATGAGATGAGAGAAAAAAAAAGGCCGAGGTACGAACCCCGCCCTCGCCTATACCTTCGTCCGAACGCGCGAAAAGTTCGCGCGCTGTGGGAAAGAGCGCGCCTGGCCATCGTTGCGAAATGAAGCGATAAGTCGCAGCCGCTCGTTCGTACGGGCGGGTTAATGAAAATTAGCGCGACGCAATCGATGGGAAACGCGTTTACGTGGGAAACGCGGCCGTTTATCGCGTTTTACGTAATGAGCGCGTAAGTGGTCTGTCTCCGAGGAGTAGCCGGTTGTGTGTGTTCATTTTTTTCTTTCTTTTTTTTGTAGAGTAGCGGGAGGGCGCGAGCCGTGCGACAACAATAAAATCTAGTTTGCATAGACGCTTGTGAAACGGCGCGACGTGTGAAAAGAGTCGCGCCGAGGCGAGCAGACACTGCCGCTTACGTTTTCAGGCAGTAATGCGGCTTGACACAGATTTTCAGCGTGGAATATTGTCGTTAACGTAGATTTACGAATGGAGTTAAATAACCATCGCATAAAATCATTGGAGGCAGTTGAATGGATATAATTAACATTCGTTATGAGCAGTGATGGAAATAACGTGTTTATACAAATGGTTAACTGCAAATGGTATTGATTTAGTCTTAATTTTAGTTTATTGAATGCGCGGGTAGTTAATTTAGATTTAATTTTAGTCGATTTATTCACTAAATGAGTTCCGCAGATTTTACTCTGTGTGATTAACGTCACGACAATTTGATTTGTGAAAAATCAATTGGATTTTTAATTTTATTATAGCTGTCAAAGTTAAATTTTTGAAAAAATTTTTTACACAGTATTTTATCAGAGATACAATGCACTCGAAAACTCTATAATAACAAATAATTGTATGGAAGAACTTAGAATAAAAAATCCTTAATTGAAGGGCTTGACACTGTCATTCGAGGTGCATGAATAAGTTTGCTCTTCCGCATAAAGTCCGGATCTACGTGTATGGAAATTGAGGAAGTAAAATAATTTATGAATCCGACTATATACATATGTGAATGAAATAACTTCCGACTTCCCTAGATTAAATTCATAGAATAAAATTATTTAAAAGAAATTTGTGCATAAAAAATGAGATTGTATAAGATGAATATTATTAAATAAATTTATAAAAATTTTATACAAAATGTAAAATTATAATGAAGAGTAATTATTTGAATAATAAAATCATTTACACTTTGGATAAAACGTGCTAGATATACCTAAGTGCATTCGTGCGTCGACTATTCTAAGCGGGTGCGCCGACACACCCGCATGTCGGGTTGCCTACGCCAAGGCGTACATTGAACTTTTGTTACGCACAATAAACTGTAGGCCTTTCTTTCCATACTTGAAAGAGTTTTTTATTTGTTTAATTTTTATTACCTTATTAGTTGAATTTTAAAGCACTACGTTTCATTATTTTTTAAAATTACAAAACTTCACATAAGGTAACTTTGTTATAGCGATTTTTAAAAGCAACTATGAAATATTTTCAAATTCTCTGAAGTATTTTACTGAAAATTATATTTCATGTCGCTTATTTTATGTTTCACAATTTTCAACTCAGAATGTGGAAGAGCGAAAAAATATACTTTCAGAAAAACTGAGTCTGCCTTTCACACTTCGAAAATAAGATCTGATTTTTTAATTTTAAGAATCAAGTTTTTAATTCACTAATCTTAAAATAAAAATCATTGATTTAAATTGCTGTAAACTCGTAAGATCTTCACAACAAAAGAAATAAATTTGCCTACCACGCATTAATAAATTATTAATCAAATGCCTCCCAATCAAACACATTAAACTCCAGCACCAATAGTTACAAAAGAATCTCACCTGAACAGCGCTGTTGAGAAAGCAGTTGTTCTGGCCTGGTCCGTTGAGCAGTCCCTTGGTGCTGGTGAAGCTGGCGTTGGGGTCGGTGTGCATCGGCTGGCGCTCGTGCCCGCGGTGCTGCAGGTAGCCGGCGTAATCGACGCCGTCCTGGGCCGCCGGCTGACGCTGCAGACCCATCGTGGAAGTCATCGCTCCCGTCCCCGGCTAGGGCATCTGCAACGAAGACGCGCCACGTTTATAAAGGAAGGAGAGGCTCCGAGGCGGGTTATTTACGCTCGCGCGCCGAGATCGGCGACTTTATCGCTCGCGCGGCGAATAATTACGGCGGCCCTATCGTCGCCGACTTTACGGCGTACGTGGCGGCGCAAAAGGGACTTTTTCTTTTGAGCGCGGGGTTGCAGACACGTCGACCTCGATATTTTACGCTGCGCTCTTTTTTCACCTCGGTTCGGTGCTATTGTGCGGGTGAGTCACTGCTCTTTCTCGCCTCGAGACTTTGGGGGGTATTGGAGAGTTATTGGTACTATATATTTGGTTTTGGATCGTTGGTAAAAATGTTTTGGGACTTTTTAAATAAGGGGTGATTTGTAAACGGAGTTTAATACATTTTGGGATATATTCACTGATAGAAGGGAAAACTTTTAAAATAGGCAAAATTTTAGTTAATGAAAATATTTTGTCGTTAGTCAATGACTTTTTCTTTGCCTATTTACTAAAAGAAAAACTACTTAAAGTATTGAAGTCCGCGAGAAATTATCACAGATCAAATCATGAATGGTGACTTTGAAGACTTGGCAAAGATAATGTGAACTGAAAACTGGAACAAAATTTCATAAAACATTCAGAGAGATAAGTAAGCTGCTCAAGACTCTGAATAGAGTCAACTCGGATAGTTCGTGCCTAATCGATTCCAAGAAAGATTCCTGCGGTCGTGAAGATCTCTTCTCCACATCTTGAAGGTAGTAAAATTTAAATTAGACTGTGCCTTAAAGGCTAAAATTTTATAAAATAAAAATTAATTTATTATAATTTAAAATTAATTTTTATATCCTATGGATAATAAAAAAGCACAATTTCTGACCATTTATCAAGAGATAAAATAACTAGTTACTTTCGGATTCTAAGAAAACATTGTCTCAAAGCGCTATTACGATTTGCAAATTCTGAGACATTGTTTCTAATCTAATATTTAGTCAGTACTATGTACTTTAAATCACCATTAAAAAAAATGAGCAATTGTGGGACGTAAGAACCTCCTGTTGTGATGTAACGTGATTTAATCGAGATATATAAATGTGGTGCGACAGATTAGACAAGTTGCAGTATGCACGTATCATTCAATGAATGAAAATGAAGCTCGTTGTACCAGGTGAACTTCTAAATTTTTTCGTAAAAAATTCAAGTTTATTATTTATTAATTAATTGGTATTCTTTTAAATTCTGTGTTTAGTAATTGCAATAATTACATCACTGAGTGGATTTGCTACGGCAACCAATATTCTGGAAGGTTACAAATCTTTCGATATAATTCCGGATGTTTTAAATAAAGCTCCTAATTATTTATTGAAGGTAAGATTTTTGGAAAAATGCAGTCGTTCGTTGATTTGTCTCACACAGATTTGCAGTAATTCAACTCAATTCTCTTTGATATCCACATAGTTCTTAAATAATTTTCAGGTTTATTACAATGACAACGAATTGCAATTTAGTAAAGAATTAACCCCTACACAAGTCAAAGATGCACCGACCATTGAATGGGATTTTGATCCTTCATCTTTTTATACTTTAATCATGAATGGTAATACCAAATTAATTGGCGTCATTCCATTTTTCTTTACATCTTCATCATATTTTGGACTTGTAATGATATGGATAAATAAATCTGATTTTCCACCAGATCCGGATGCACCAAGTCGTCGAGATCCCAAATTTCGCGAGTTCCTCCATTGGCTTGTAGTAAATATACCTGGGGATAAATTTTCTGGTGGTGAAAATTTAGCCGAATACATGGGATCAGGTGCACCGAAAGACTCTGGTTTCCACCGTTACGTCTTTTCGGTTTACAAGCAGCCAGGCAAATTGAAATTCTCCGAGAAACCGAGCAGCGCCACGTCTCTAGAAGGTCGTTTAGGTTTTAATTTACAAAACTTTGCTGCCAAATACAATCTTGATGGACCCATCGCTGGTAATATGTTCCAAGCACAATACGATGATTATGTTAACGAGTTTTATAAAAAGTTGGGTATAACAATGTAATTACTTCTTTTGTGCTGGTACAAATTTATCAAGAGTAAGTTTAAACGTTTTGCTGACGACTCCAATGGGATAGTTTCATAACGGTTAACGATTACAATTTTATTTTAATAACTAAATTTTTTCTTTAAAACTTACTGTTAATATAAGCTTACCAATTCTAAGAAATGTGCTTCTGGCTTTGTGTAGCATTATTTTTATAGAATTAAAGTATTACTTCGATACTTATTCATTTCTTTTTTGCATGTAACTTTTTTAACAATATTTCTTTATCGTTTTTAATTACACATTGTCATAAATAACATAGTTTCGACGATATTGCATTGAGTTTCGCTCTATTATTAAGAAAGTTTAGGTTATGCGATTCTTGATTTATTCAAACGCTGAAATTAAACACTTTGAGGGATTAAATGTTACCCAACTGTGCTCAGAAATTATAGCGTCTAACGAATTACTGGACTGATCCTATTTCCTCACAGTGACATACCGCTTTAACTTTCGCACAATCTCTATGTAAATTGTGTCTGAACTGTGCTATTCGCCTATCAAAATCAAAGCGTTTTCACCGTAAAGCATCTCTTTATTAACGATTATGTGGATTCATCTTCGTTCATTCAAACTTATCGTACTACTTGATATAATTTCATAAGTAATTAAAAAATCTCGAAATAATATTATAATTTAAGACTATTGTTATTCCGACTCAGTGTAAAAATTAAACCACTTTTTTTTAACTTAATGATACATATGCCAGCAATTAATCTCAACCAGAATCGACTAAGTCATAAGCGACTGCAGCAACGAGGTCTGAGCACGCGCGAAAATTCTTTTCCCGCGCATAATCGCGCATGCTATTAGCCGCGCACTTCGCCTTGAACACCAGTGTGTGCAGTGTGTACACCCACGTTTGCCGATTCTCTGTCGCGGCAAGACGTTCACCAGTCGCAAGCTTCACCGCGGGAAAGCATCCGTGGAAAACGACGTCGGATGATTTAACGATTTTCCCCGGCAGGCACCGTGCGAATTGGCCGAGTGTACGCGCGTGCGCTTAATCGCGGCGCCGTGTGTACACCCATTGCGTGGCCTCGATCGGCCGCGGTCGCCGCCGATCCGCCGAGGATGATGTTCCGGCTTATCTTCCACCTTCCTTTTCCCTTCTTACTTTCGCGTAAAAACGCACATTCTCACGCGACGCCCGGCGGTTCGTTAAATGCGCCGGCAAACACATGGGGCTGCGCCTGTTTACTTATGCTGTTAGCTGATTGCTAGGCAAGGAACACCATGGGTTATGAGCTTGTGGCACTGGGAGCATCTACAGATCTTTAGATTTGGCTTCGGTGAGCCAAGGAGTAAAGTTGCTAATTCTTATTTGCAAGGTGTTTGCTACTTTATATTTAATCTTATGTTAGATTTCTCTTCCTCTTCTTAAATTTTAATTATTGGAAAAGAAAAAGTGAATGAGTTTGAAAACGAAATCTTTTGGATAATCGACTTTGCTATACACGTTTTAAAATATCATTAATTTATTAACTGAAGTTTTTGATGATTTAATCACATTATTTTATTTCTAAAAAAGGAATTATTAAATTTATTTTTCAACTGTATAAATATTAATGAACATTATAAATAATTTGTAGAGCAACTAATTAGGAATATCTAAAGTTCATTAAACAATCCTATCCGAATAAAGAATAAGTGAATCTGGTGCCTCATTAATCAATGCCTCATTAACCTTCGACTTCTAATTATAGGCAGAAGCCGAATTATGTCATTCTAGGCGCATCAGTTTTAAACCAAGCCCAAAAATTCCCCTCGGCCCGCAAGACGCTAGCCGCATCTGCATAGGGGAGCTGGTACCGCGATATAAATGTATCGGGATGTGTGCGTTCATACAAGTGCATCGGCGCTGCATTAAGTAGCCGCTCGAGTCCACGGGAGTTCGAGGGCCGGCGAAGCGCAGCATGCACTCGAAAACGTGCTCTAGTGGAACCGATGCTCTCGGCTCTCGCTTTTGTTCCGCTCTCCTTTTCGCCCGCGCGATATCGAACACTGCGTCGCAAGGCTTCTTGACTTGCACGTTCCGAGACATGCTGCAAAATAGCAGGAGGGTGGAGCACAATGGAACACTGAGTAAAAAGGTTTACTGAACTTGTTCGAAGGAAGGAACTGGTATTCCAGATAAATCGACTCCAAGGCAATTATTCTGATTATTGATAAGATATGATCAAGATGACCAAACCAAAATTGGTTAATAGAGTAGTTCGGTCTGGACTAACGTAGGAGCTAGTCACATTTATAATTGGCAGGATATTGATGGGTATATCATGAAATTTTAATCTGGATTATATTTGAAGTGTGTAATTAGAGTAATAAATTTAATATAGACTTAATTATCAATCAATTCTAATAAGTTTTATGACAAAATTTTAAAAAACTAAGAAATGGAGTAATGTTAATGTAAAAATAAATTCATTCTAAATATAATATTAATTCTCGATTCGTATTCGCATTTTCCAAATTTTTAAAATAATTAAACGAACCAAATTTATGTAATTAAATGTTCTGCACCGTAGTAGAAGAAGAAATAAAAATAATTGTCAATAAAAAATGAAAAAAAAAAAAAATTCCGATACCGGGAATCGAACCCGAGCCTCCTGGGTGAGAGCCAGGTATCCTAGCCACTAGACCATATCGGATCATATGTGAATCAGCTGATCCAAGCAAACGCCTCATTCAGGCACTAAATCAGGGCCGGACCAGGTTAATAATAGGATGATATGCAAAATCCAAACTGAAAATGCATTTTATGTAGATAAAATTCTTGAAAATAATTATTAGTAGTACTTGTAATTATTGCACTAATGCAAAAGAAGTTATTCGTATTAAAGGGATGTACAAATCATCTTTATGGATTGATTTTACCAACATTGATATTTTCCTAATTATTAAAAATCAAAACAAATTTTCGAAAAAAAAGCAACAACATCGCTGTGACCTCCGATATGATAATCCAATTTCAGTCTCAAGTATTCCATTTACAAATCTAGAAAAAATGGTTTGTTGCCTTACAAATATTAAACATAATTACCAATTCAGAAAATTGAAAATTATTAACGAAATGTGAAACTCATGATTAGGAATCTGTTTTACCGACATCGAACATTTTCATGATTAATTAAAAATTAAAACAATTGATTGAATTTGTTATAAATCAATTTTACTTTCAATCAACATTTGTGGATAGATTTTATTCATTTGTAAATATATACATATGTGTGAAAGACAATATTACATCACTATTCCCAATTTCCTATAAAACTCAGGTACGTATTCATCGAATTGTGCTTGGAACATGTTGCCAGCAATCGGTCCATCCAAATTGTATTTAGCAGCAAAATTCCGTAAAGTGAAACTCGGGCGACCATCTAATGACATGTTGTTGATCGGTTTCTCGGAGAAATTCAATTTGCCTGACTGCTTATAAACCGAAAAGACGTAACGGTGCAAGCCAGTGTCCTTCGGTGGACCGGCACCTATGTACTCGGCTAAATTCTCACCATCAGAGAATCTATCCCCAGGTATGTTCACTACGAGCCAATGGAGGTACTCGCGGAATTTAGGATCCTTACGACTCGGTGCATCTGGATCTATCAGAAACTCAGCATTATTAATTTTACTTTCTTTCATTCTAATTAAAGTTTTAATTTTGTTTTTACATAACATCCACAATTTTTATCTGTGCCTTAACTTACCAGTCATGATTAAAGTATAAAAAGATGAAGGATCAAAATTCCATTCTATGACCGGTGCATCTTTTACTTGTCCGCAAGTAAATTCTTTACCAAACTGCACATCTTGACCATTATAAGAAACCTGAAATTTTTTACAAAAAAACGATATAAGGGAAAATCTATTAAGATGTTGATTTCTATCACTTACTAATTAATAATTTTTCACAATTTATTTTAATTTTAATTTAAATACAATCTAGTGAACTCAATTAATTCGTTATAAATAAAAATCGTAGTCGTTTTTTATTCACGAAACAATAATATTTTTTATATTTAATATCGTTTTTGAAAGAAAAACTAAATAAAATTATTTGGCCAACATTACTAATGCATAAAATGCAAATTCATTGAATTTTATGGGTATGCATGTAATATTCAATTACTCGCCTCGAATGCACTATTCACTATTCCTGTTCTCAAAAGCAAATTTCGCTCGAATCGTGTAATTTGTAATAACCGCAAATAGTATCAACAATATTACAACAATAGTATTAAAAATTTAGAGTAGGATAGTAGTTTCAATAAGTTTATGCAAAATTGTATTGCCTGGTATCACCTTTTAAGTTTTTAATTTTGTTTTATATTATTCGTACTTACTTTCAACAAAGAATTAGGAGCTTTATCTAAAATATCTGGAATTACTTCAAAACTCTTGTAATCTTCCAAAATGTTTGCTGTTGTGAGAGCGCATAGTAACGCAGCAATTGCAAATACTGGTATCACAAAATTATAGCACGTTAAATAACCAAATAAGTAAATTTTTTAGTAAAAGAAAAAATATTGGCATTCACCTGATGCAACAAGCTTCATTTTCATTCTCCGAAAGATACTTACAGACTGCAACTAGTTTAATCTGTCGTAGCACATTTATACCGCGATCTAACATTACGTCACGGCGGAAGGTTCTTACGTATTAAAAACAATTGTTCTTTTCCTAATGATGGTACTGAATGAATATTGGATTATAAACAATGACTAAGTATTTCCAGATCATAATAGCGTTGATCGTGATAAATTACTAAAATGAGTTTTGAAACATGATTTTTGTCGCTTTTAGTGCATAAAAAATAATTATAAAAAAAGTTCAAACAACTTATTTTTGAAAAAATTTCATATTTTTAAAGAGATATATTCTGTAATAAAACGTAAACGATTTAAAAAATATTTGTGACGTTCAATATAAGTCTAATGCTCGATCGACATCTGATTCGTTAAGCAACAAAAGCTGGTGGTCATCAGACTGCGATAATCACCCATTGCATTTTTAATCGGGATCTTATCAGGTGTCTCCGTAAAAGCATCGCTGCCTGCCAAGGTAGCTGGTGGAAATTCCTGCTCGGACGGGATGTCGCGTAGGTGAGAGTGACGTTGAGCGACAGGGCGCCCGGGCGAAAGTCGTAATGCGCTTGGGTTACGCAATAAATAACATTGAACTTGGCAAAAAGTCACGTATGGCGTTTGCATTCGTGAAATATCACGAAAATTCCTTGTAGCCCGAGCTTCCCCGCCTGCATCAGCAATGTTTCATTGTTACTGGTGCTTCTTGCGCGCGCTTATAGCCGGCTACGCGATACGCCTGCCTAATATGCAATGATGAAGATTACGCCCGGAATCACAATATTTTGAATGCGAGTTTATTTATAAGCAGTCGTTATTGCACCTGAATTAGTTTGCATTCTACTTCGGGAGATACTGCAGTCACGTCTTGCGTGTGATGAGTGTCTTGCATTTTCGATGATGAGATTGCACAATGTAATAAGAAAATTGGAGTATATTTTTAGTTATTTCTCTTTTTGTCAAAATAATAAATAAAAATTATAATTTGTAAAACAAGTAAAAGGAAAGATATTTTTATAATAAAAAAGTATTTAGAGTAACTTCCACTCTACACAACCCAATTAATATGAATAAGTGTTAATTCACTTGTGACAAGTTATTAGTTCCGGCTTATTAATTTTATAATAGAAAATTTCAATGATTACGATAATGACAATAATATAATTATGATTTAAAATAGACTGCACGTTTGTTCGACGAATTCATATTTAAGGGAATAGTGCATATTACAAAAATTTGTTACAGTTTATATAAGTTTTTTTTTTAATAATTTTAAAAATTTGTTAACACGTTCAGACAGATTCTTTTGTTCTATAAATAACGTATCTTGCACTCATGGTATCGTCCCGCTGGGAACAGCAATAGACACGCGCATAACACGCAATTAACATACTTCCATGCAACCGCTCCGGTGTAAAACGCAAAGCACCGACACGTAATTCTACATCGGACCCCCAAGTCGACCGATACGTCAATTGTAATTCCCCGGAATAACCATCCGTCGCCGTCGTTCGAAAAAAAGCGGTCGCTCTCCTCGGGGCAGCGGAATGAGCCGCGTTAAAATGTATTTAACGTAACGCGAGAGGTAAAGCGTGTACGACGGGGCTTAACAGTAGACACGCACGTGCCCTAGGAGAAAGAGAAGAGCCAGTCGCGAGGAGAAGATAAAGAAGAAGAAGAAGAAGGGGCGAGGAGACACTGGCGCAATAAAAGTGCAGCAGATAAACACAAAAGATTGGAAACGTGAGGTAACTCGGAAATGCGGGGAGGGGCGCGCGCGTGGGTGGGGATAATTTCCGACGACGTATGGTTTCTCGAGCGGCCGTACTGCACACCCCGCCGCGGGATCAAAGCCCGCCAGCTCTCCTTTTTGCGGCGCGTAAGCGGCCGCTAAACTCCGAGCCGCGGCAGCGCTATCGGGGGCTATTTCCATCGCGGCCGGCCGAGCGCTTCCTCGCGCGCCTCCGGTGTGGGTGGTAATGCGGAGCAGGCGCCCGAGGAATGCATTGACTTGCAGTTTGCCCGACGCCGCGATTAGCGATCGCAATTATTTCGACCGGACTTTTTTTTCGTCTCGATTGCTTTAGTCATTGCGAAGCGGTTATTTTTAGCAATGTTGGTATACTAAATAAAAGGATGTTTGAATTTTTTTAAAAAATGTTAAAATATTCCAATTATCGTGGATAATGAAAGCAGCAGCTATGCATGTTAAAGATATGTAGTTTTGAAAAAAAATCGAAGATACTTTATCGGTTATTGGGTGTACCTATGTGCATAAAAACACATCCATTATGATATAGATTGCAATTTAGTTTAATAATTAAGGGAGTTCCTTTCGTTCACAAAATAAGTTTTATAAATATTACATTTGATCCAAAAATCAATATATGATTTAGAACATTAATATTTCTTATGAAGAAGAAATTAATAATTAATAATTTAAAAGTATAAACAATATATTTAATGGAGTAATTAAATATAAGTAATTGAATTCAAGAGTATAAGGTAAAGCCAATCTCATTTTATTTGATTTGATGACCTAAGGCAACGTAAAATCGTATTAAGGGAGCGACCTAAAAGCCTATTGGATCATCTATTTAATTCGCTAGGCACTAATCACCTGAATTGGATAATGGTAAATATTTATGATGCAACTAATTGCTTATTTTACTAATTGTGTAGTTTACTACCGAGTCAGAGTGAAATTTTTAATCGATTTGGATTACAAACTGGTGATAGGATTACAATAAATTAAAGCGACTAATTGGAAAACTTTAAACTAAAAAGTTTTCTTTTCATTCACTGATTATTATTGAATTATTTAATCACTATTTCAAAAATTACATAAAATTTATAAATTATGTATATTGTTTATGACCGAGACTCCAAAAAATCATCGTTAACCCAGAAAATTCAGCTCTCGACGATAATTACCATCGTACCTTCGTATTTTATTACGAAAAAAAAGGAAAGGAGCCTGAAACTTTAACGATTTTCATAACTCCGCACCCTTAAAAAACGAACCTCGAGCAGTAAAAGGCACGACTATAAATCACTCGTAAAAGCGTTGGCCCGAGACACCAGGGCTAAGACAAAGTACAAAGTCTCGCGCGTGCACGCGCTGCGTCGAACGGGTGCCAATTTTCGTCGAAATTTCGCGCGCCGACCGAGATATCGCTTTGCCGCGAGTGCGAGCGGTGTATATACGCTCGCCGCGGTGGCAGAAGCTGTCACGGCCAGAGAGGCTCTCCCCGGCCGCGAAAGAAATTCCATTATCCCGGCGGCGGGCCCGCATTGCGGAATAGCGCGCGGCCGACGACCGAGTGCTTGAGCAATCAGTTACGTACGGAGGGACGAGTTTTCGATTGTTCGGCGGCGGCGACGCGCGATTCGCTCGCGTTGCGATAGACGAGTCTCTGCATTTCGAGTTACTGTCGGGGCTCTTTGAGTTGGGGCGGAGGCGCTTTTCGAGCTTGGCTTAAATGCGCTCGGTGACGGAGCGGCGCTGCATGATAAATAGAGAGGTATAGAGTTAAACCGATTGATGACAAGATGTTTGATTATAGCGATGACAAGTGTTACTTAATCTATTGTTACTCGTATATAAATATTTAACCGTCGAATGAAATATTGACTATCAACACTGAGTTAGAGAAAGAAGATAGAACTACAAGGAACGTTAGATTAAGGTTTTTCCATCGTCATAAAAAGCTTTTCATAAAAAATAATGTTTTTTTTTTATTAATGTACAAATTTATATTGTTATTAATACGTTGCTCCAAAAAAGTTAAGTTGTTGTTTCAAAAAAGAAACATTTCAATATTGAAAGAACAAATTTTGATACTGTAAAACAATAAGTCATTTATTTATTGTTCTGTTTCAATAAATGCAGGCTTATTTTACTTCTTAAATATTTTATGTGATGGTTGTGAATAAAATCTTTTAGTCGCGATCGAAAAGCTTTAACTATTTATAAAGAAATAATTGACGAAAATGAATCCATATGGAACAGTTTTATACTTTGTTTTTTATAAAAAATTCACTACTGTATTCGTGCATTATACATGAAGAGATAAAAAACTATAATATACTTATCTGCGTTTTCAAAATTTTAGCTTGAAATGTTTTGAGGTATAACTGCAGATGAATTTTACAGATTCCAAAATATAGTTACTCGGAGAATTATTAAATCACGATACAAGAAGAGCATTACGGTGCAATCTATTATTCCATAAATGGAAGGTCACCTATCGACTGAAATATTGAGCGTCACAGGACCGTAGAGGCTCGCTCGACTTGTCCTTCTTAGAGACGAGTTAATAATGCACGGTACGTATCTAGGCCCGAGGTCTGGGAAGCCTGGAGGATGGGTTTTCGCGCGCCAGAGGCCATAATTCCCCGCTGGAATATGCATGAGCCCTCTCGCGGAGCGCACTGCTAGACGAGGCGCGCTCGCGTTTTTTTCTTCTGTCCCTCTCGCGCGCCTCGACGGGCGCATCCTTGAACCCGCCGGCGCTCGAGTTTGCCGATTTGCAAACCTTTTCTTCTCTTTTTTTTTCACAACTCCGAGGGCCGATTTGCATGCGCGGCCGCCTCGATCAAACGGGAAACGCGTGAATCTTTCGCAATAATGAGGAGATAAGGATGAATTAGAAGCGTGAGAGACCCCGGGGAAGTTTCTAATTTCTTTCGGGGCCCATTCGTCTCGAGCTTTATGGGGGCTTCACTGAAATTTCGAATATTCAAGGTTCACCGATGCTGCTTTCGCCTCGCTTGCCTATATTATCCTCTGTCGACGATCGGATGGCGATGCTTTGAGCGATACCCTTTCGAATCTAGGACGCCCGCGGCAAGCGACTGTCACGGGCCTGTAAGATCCACTGGTTCGTATGTAGCGCATTAAAAATTCAAATAAATACGGCGATGGAGATCGGCGAAGTTACCGGGGTGATGAGGTATTCTTCGGTCGTACCGTATCTGTTATTGTTGAATGAATGACGTTTTGTAAGTATGTCTCTGTTCGGTTTATACTTTTTCATACGCATAAGCCGTGATAAAACAAAATTTACATAATTTTAAAGTCATTTTAACGGGGCATTCAGGTTTCGAAACGGTAAAACTTGTAAATAAACGCAAACCAAACGCTAGAAACTCGTTTATAACACAGACTTATAAATTTTCTTATCAAGTCATCATTTCTCGTACGTTCCATAATCAAGCGCTAATGGCCTGCGAACACTTTTTTATAGATTCGTTAATTTTATTAGAATGACAGCGATCGCAGCATCATCGCACGCAGTTTGTGAAAAAGAAGTATTATCGAGGAAATTCATTTTTCGCGAAAAACATAAAACACGTCTGTAAGTTTACTTTAAAATGTAGAACAGAAATAACATATATTGAAATTCAATAATATATTTTTTAGCACAAATCAATAGAAAGTATTGACAGATTGCCAAAAAGGATGTATTAATAGAAGCGTTTTCTATAGTACTTTCAGTGTCCTAAAAATATGTTGAATCTTTTTTATTAAGAGGATGCAGAATGTAGCCTAAAAAGATTATTTGCATCGTTTTAAAAACGTCATAAAATCAATTATGAAAATATAAAATATAACTGACTGCATCTCCTTACTTCATTAAAATAAACAAATATAAAGAAGCATAAAAGATTACTGAGTGCAATTGATATATCAATAACTGCGATAAACTTATTAAATAAAAATAATAAAAATCTTTTTAAATAGGTATACTTCATCAGTATTGAGAGTTAATATACCGTGGAAAAAATACAAAAAAGTTCTCTAGTACCCTAGCCAGTACAAGTACAACATGCAAATTGAAGGAAACCATCGAGTAGCTCCGGAGCACCTGCCAAACACAGTCTGCTCGGAGATTGCACGTTACCGCATTCGATCGGGGCGCGTGGCGAGGCCGATAGGTACCTACCTACCTACAGCTTGCGCGCGCGCCTCATTACTACAAATCCGCGTCGGAGACTCACGCAGCGTCGCGGGGCCAATTTGGAGTGCGCGCGCGCGCTGCAAGCGCATCATTAGGAGCCGCCGAGCGATCCCCGGCACTTGGCTGCAATTAAACCGCCGGCTCGATTCATCTCGAGGGGCCCCCTCCTTGGTGCACGCGCGCGCGCCGAAAACGCACAATCCCTCGACTTTTTGCCTGCGCGAGCCCGCGCCATTATACGCGAAATTAGCCGGTGGGCAGCTGCGCGCGTGCACGGGCAAGGGTGCCGATCGCCCGGGACCGGCTTTTTCGCCGGCGGATTAAAAGTTTCGGAAGTCGGGAGGATGAAAGTGCGAGTGGCCTGTATTACAGTGCGGTGTTGAGCACGAATTACGGAGGTCGTGAGGTTTATACGAGTGAGCGAGAATGTACTAATTGCGTGAAAGTGATACGATGAGCTTATAGATAATGTATTTATTGTCCTGAAGATATAGTGTAACTAGATATGAGGTAACGAATTTTTTTTTAAATATTTTCTAAAATAGTTTTGTAAATATGCGAAGAAAGCCAGTTTTACCCATAAAATTTTAAAAGTTGTAAGTTGTGTTATAAGAACTTCTTTCATCATTATAAAATATGCTGAAAATTTTTATTAAATAGAATATGGAATGTCTGAAAAAAACAAATTTGTACATATGAAAAGATTTTGTTTATTAAAAAGAATTCTTAATAATGAAAATCAGCAATCAATTAATAAAGAAACTTATTCAAAGTCTTGATCTAAAAATAGTAATAAAATTTAATTGCTTATCGTGCACGTAAATAAGAAACGAATAAGAAAACCATAAATATTGGAATGTCAAAGGAAACATTTTCTAATAAGACAACGAAGATTAAAATAAGTCAAACCGGGCGAGTGCTTTTCTTTGCCCGAGCAAAGCAAAAAAACATAATAAATAAAAGATAACCCGAGCGAACGCACCGAGGCAAGAAAATATTTCATTACACTGTTGACTTTATTTTTCGGGCGGAGTCGTAAGAAAGCAAAACCGCGAGGACGAGCTCCCCCCGGTGGACATTCAAATGTTTGCGCGACCGCAGTGGACCGCAGGCACGCGTAATTAAGCACGATCCATCTCCTCCTCCGAGGCACAAACAAGCGGAGTGCCCATACCTGCGTCGATGGACTTTTTGGAGGTGCACCTGCGGTTGCGCGTCCAGCTCTCTCGACTGCTGCTTCGCCCCCCCCCCCCCTTGCAGCCGCGCGCGGAGAAAAACTCGTCCGACCGGCCGGAGATGCATCGGAGCAAGAAGGGCGCGAAGAAAAGGGGAGCAGGGCCAGGACGAAAAAAGTGCCCGCGACGCACGCGGAAGGCGCTGCCCTGGAGGGACGGGACCGAGGAAAATTGCGGTCAGAAGAGGACGCGACCCTGATGGACTTATGACATTGTTACCGATTATTCATTCAAAAATTAATTTTAAATAAACGTGTTTGCAAATTTCTTTTTAATTATTTTATAATTCTATAATCGTAGTAATTGAAATTTTTAAATTCAGTCATTAAAAATTGCATTCTTAAATCAAAAGTTACTATTTACTACAAACAATATATATCTTAATAATTTGTTGAAATCAATAAGAGTAGTCGATAATTAGATTTTCGTAATGTTGTCGTTTTAAAGTTTTTCGGATAGTAGACGTACCTCATATCGTTTCAACCTCGGTTTCTACTTTCGGATTAACTCATGCATTTTTTTGCTGCTTTATATTTGAAGTCTATATATGGATATCAAAAACCAACAAAAGTTTAATCATTTACAAAGCGAGTCATTTACATTAAGTATTCTACTCGATGAGTACTCATATTAAAATTAGAACTAGCTTGAGCCTAATGTGCAACAACTGCAGTAATTAAGAATCTATAATAATGAATTAGTAAAAAAAAAAACGGTTTGAAATCCTTAATTTATCGGTCAATGAACGACTTACTGCAATTACTCTGAGCAAAGAAGAGTGAGGCAGCAATGGGTAACAGTTTCAATAAACAAAAGACGTCATTATGCGACCAGCGCTCTTTCTCATCGAAAACAATGGAGTTCTTTAATTGTACCTAGAAAATAATTCGCTAAAGAGATGTTTTACGTTGAGTTGCAAATTGCGTGTATTCTAATTAAACTCGCGGGTAACACGTGCTCGTCGATGCGAACACTTTTATGTCTTTAATACGGATATGTGCGAATAAAAAGAGTATAACGTTTTAAATAATTTTTTTTCCAATTTTTTTTCCATAAAAATGCATTTATAGTTTTATGCTGCAATCATTTATTAGATTATCGGTTTTAGTTTTACTTAAAATTAAGAGCGAAAATCTATTTCAGCAAGAAGCCTTATTTACATAACGTGGCTGCAGAGAACCTGCATCTTATAAGTTTGCATTAGGATCAATAAATTCAAATTAAAACTCGGTGTAGGTTAAAAATTAAAATTTTAATTTTACTTATAAGTTGCAAACTTGAAAACAACCTGTAAAATACAAAAACTTAATTAACAGCTCAAAGTTACGAGAAAAAAATTTAAATCTCGATCAAAAGAAATTTTAACAGCATCACTACGTAATTCCACGTGACAGCTAAATTAGCCATGACTTTGTCGCTCCGAATTCGAACGTTTTTTTAGCCTCATTAAGAACAAAAAACTTTAAAAATTAAGCACGCGTCACGATAGATAAACACGCGAAGCCACCGCACTTACGTCGATGACGTACAAAAACACGTGTAAGGCGTTAAGCCCCATAATAAGGAGGTCGCGATCATCAGTCACGAAAACCGCCTCCTCGGGGCGATCCCAAGTCGGCAGCCTCGTCGATCCGTCGCCGACGGGCGTCTTCTTCGGAACACCGTAAGAACGCAGCCCCCCGGTGTACGTACGCCGATTACGCAGCCCTGCATCCGCTTAATAAAAGAGGTATATTTATCGCGAGTGTCTTTTTATGCGCGCAAATCGAAGGACGACGCGGTACGTCCGATTTGCGAACGAAATGGAATAATTCTCTCGTATTTTCTTTGTTACTAGAATAAATAGAAATTATTTTTGTTTTCCAGTGACGCAATGCAAGGAGTAATTATAGCACAGAGAAATATTATGCAAAATAGCATTTCAGCTCAGTTTATAATTATCATGCTGCAGAGCTTTGGCTTAAGTAATACACTACTTCATATCCAAAAAAAAATTATTTCTTTTACCTGCATAAAAATAGAACAATCAATTATGAAAAGATTTCCAGTAAATAATTTATAATTATTTATAAATACAAATATTAATGTTGATATTATTTTTTAAATTGATGAGTTTTGTAAACGCATATAATTGAAAAATTTTATGTAAATTAAAAAGTAACATTTGAAATTTTATTTGAAACCATTTCTCCTGCTGGGAAAGAAATGTTCTTTTACTTATTCATAATCCAGAACAAAATTAATGGTATATATCTTTGAGACAGAAACAAATATGAAGTAGAAATTAATTTAGCTTTAATTATATATATAGCGCAAACGATGAGTTATTACTACCGAAATTTATCTTCTTTGAAGATGTATTTCTAAATATTTCTAATGACCATTAAGAATTGATAAATTATATTTTCTTTTTATATTGTTACAAACTATTTTCACATTTTTTTACCACAATTTATATGAAAAAAGCGCACAATATAGAAAAATATTTAATAAAAATAACATCATTCAAATAAACAAACCCTACGTATAATTCTTTTTGTCTATAATCTTTTTCGTTCCATAAATCTACCCTTTCAAGTTCAAACGAACCCTGCGCAAACAGCCAGTCATTCTTATCGTCTAGTGACACGCAGCCGACATATAACTGTCCGGCCCGTCGAGTAAAGATCGACGTCCGAGGAAGTGGGACGTCGGTTCGCGACATCGCGACCTCACCGCCGTGCGTACAAACGCGTCGGCACAGAAGGCAAACTCCTCGGGCGACAAACCGGTTGCGAGTCTACCAGGCGGTACTCCCCCGGCCGAGTGCCTCCGCCGCGTCTGTTTCCTCCGTCCGCACGCGCAGTCGAATCGAGCAAAGTCCTTCTCGCGCATCTTTTTTAATCCTCTTCTCCTCGAAGAAGATGCGGAGAAAAGGGCGGGAGAGGCAGATGCTCCGAAGGCGGAGGTAAATTGCGGGAGTGATAAATTGAGACGGATAGAAGAGCGCGCGTTTTAAATTTCTCCCGCCGCGAGAAAAATGACGCAACGCCTTTTTTTCGGGCCGCATCTCGATGATGGGTGCTGGCGGTCGGGGTTGCGCTTCGAGCGCGTAATGGTCAAGGGGGAAATATCGAATGTTTTCTTTCGTGCTCGGATTAATCACGGACGGAGCGAAGTTGTGACTCGAGCGTAATGTGGACGAGAAAAAAAGTGACGCGTTTGTAGCGTGCATTGGCCTCTTTCTCACACAGCGGAGGAAAGTGCAGTAAATGTAAATGCAGTACTTGGCCCAATTTATCCCACTCCAACATTTTTTCGGCCATAATTGAGGATTAATGCCTCCGTTGTGAAACAAAATATCTACAGCAAGAAGACTAAAAAACTTATTAATTAAACTACTTAAAATTTGTTTAGAAATATGCATCTTAACAAAGTGATTACTTGCGCTAATTATGGTATACCGTATTTTTATCACAAACGTGAAGCAAATTCGTTCCAGCATCACATATTCACCAAACGATTTCAATAGTTCTAAAAAAAGAGCTTAATTTACGGATCAAAAATGTTCGAAATCAAACAATTTAAAATAATTTCCATATAACGACCTTCATATATAGGCTCACGCCGTTGATTCATTTTTAATGCGACTTTTATTTATTCTCTCAAAAACGTTATACCATAGCCGCATTAAATCGCCGTTAAACGGTCGCGGTTATTAAAATTCAATCAACCGAAAACTTATTCCTCGAGCTTGTAAGTTCACGCACGGCTATGAAACGCGAGAAAGAAGCTGTCGAAAAAAAAATCCGCCGGGGACGCGAAGGTTGCAGCGCAGAAAAACGGAGAGACGCGGATAAAGAGCCGGAGAGAGAGAAAAAAGGGTATCGCACGAAAAAAAGCGCCTGAAAATTAACGGGACGCGAGCGCTATACTCAGCTGCCGTCTCGAAAATCACGACGTCGGAGTCGCAATAGTTTCCACCTGTAATTACGGGAAAGGAGAGGGGCGACGTTGCCCCCGACGACTCGTCTTATTCTCTTTCGCCGCTCCTCCTCGCCTCGACTTTTGCGCGAGCGCGATCCTTTCTTTTCGCTCCTGGAAGTTACGATACTGCCGATTTTTGTGCGTAAAACGCAGCCGGGAATCTTAATTGACGAAGCTGCCCAAGGGTACTTATTGTCAGGCGCTCGCCCAGCTGATTGCAGCGCATAAAAGCTTAAGTGTGATAAAGTTTTACACTTTGCACAGCTTCAATGTATTGAATTTTTGAAACTTTATCCGTCTCTTCTTTCATTGAGGTTTAAAAACCGCTGTTATTAATTTTATTTTTGGTTTTTTTTCTGGATAATAACTGAACATCTACTTTTAAAGACCGTAAATTTTAACGTAAAATTTCTTTCATAATGTAAAATACTGAAAAATTGGAAAAATCACTCAATTCGAGTGAAGTTATTCTTTTTCAACAAAAAATTGAGTCACTAAAAGTTCCATTGTAAGAGTGTCCTATGATTTTTCTAAATTTTAGATAATTATTGATTAATCATAACTATAAAACAATCTGATATTGCTGTTACCATAAAAATTCATTTCGATTTAATACTTTTAACGTATTTGTATAAATTATACAAGTACGTTGTTCCTAGTTCGGTATGAGATGACTAAATGTTCACGCTTGTACATTAACTTGTTACAGTTACAATCATTTTCCATCTCATTTTCTGAAATAACAATGACGGGAGCAAACTTTAAGTTACTACTATAAGCGCTCACAAACGAATTATTAGAACGTGCTACTGAGCCTGCTGTAGAACGGTAATGCGGTTAAAACTGTTTAAAACTTATGCTGCAGATTAAACAAAAAATACTTTTGTACTTTATTATATACTTGGTAGTTGAAAACTAGTTTTTAACAATGATTGTACTTGCAAGGATACACTGAATTAAAGACTTATTTTAATTGCATCTCCTTTAGTTTCATTACACTACTTGCAGGTTTTAAAGTTAAAAGAAGTATACATAAGCTTAAACTTTGCGACCATTAATTGGATAGGAGCATGCATCGTTAATTATGTAACTTTGTGACATTGATCGAGCGCACAAACCGTAAGTTATAATGCATAGTAAATATTATTATGTTCTCTTTCAGGCGCATAAAATGATACGTAAAATTTATAAAACTACATTAAGATTAGTCTTAAACTGTATTAAGAAAAGAGAAAAATACTGTTTTAAAAACGTATTCATCACGCGATTAATACGTAACATCATAAATTTAAAACATAAAAAAGTGTTAATTCAAAAGAATGTACAGCAAGTAATTTTTTGCCATAAAGTGAGTCACAACTGTTTCACAGATTATTTGGTAATTTATTATATTTTTATGAATACGTAATGCGCTAATTAGAGAGGCGCTTAAAGCCACTCACAATACTAACGATGAATCACAAAACTATGTCAGTCATAGTTCCTTCATTAAACGGCAAGCTAAGCGCCCGAACCGCCCAGGATGAAAAAAACCTCCAAATTATTCAAAGTAAATCCTGCTCGCACCGAAGGTCAGCCGAGGAACTGCGTCACGCGTAGGTGCCTCCATTAGAATAGGGTACCTTTCAACGCGCGCTCCTTAAAGCCTCCAGAAGCGGCGTCGTGATTTACGCCGCAGGCCGCGCTATATTTAGATTTAAAAAAGCGAGAAATGCCTTTTTTTTTCTTGCCAAAGGGAATTTAAACCGCGTGCGCGCCTTCGTTATCTCCGGCTCCTTCGGCCGTCCCTTATTGCGCGCGTTTTTCCTTTTTTTTTGTTCATTTCGCGCGCGCACGCCACGCGCGCCGCGGAGCTCCGAAGAGCCTCGTTCGAAATCCTCGATGATTTACGATTTTTAGGGCCCGGCGTGCACGGGGCCCCCACCGAGATAAAAACCAGTTTTGCGGCCGGAGCGATTTTTTCGCGAGGCAACGGTGAAACGGGCATAACGGCCGAGGGACGCGCCGTCGCCGAATCTCTCCGGCCGCTTCTTGTATCGCTCGTCCCCGGCCTCGGCGCTGCTTTATGGATCGGCTTTGCGAGAAAATACGCGGAACCCGCTCATTCTTAACGTCGTGGCGAATTTATTTTTGGGCTCATTAAGTTTCCCGCAGGGGCTTTGCATAATTCAAGCTGAATGTTATTTAATCGAACGGAACGGAGATACGCGTTTTGTATGACAGGAATTTTGGATTTATCGTAATCAAAAGAAGTGGTTTAAACATACGCGTTTGGTACTTTTTCGACCGGATTCTGAGGTAGTATTTCCTCTTTATTCGTGAGTATAAACGATGTCTTCTCTGTCCGATATTTTATACATGATGATAATCTAAAACTGGAAAAGTTAGTTTACTTCGCAAAATGTTAACCCATTTTTGTTTCATTTATGCTCTTTGAAAATAGATAAGGCCTCGATTTTATCTGTCTGGTAGTCACCGGATTTATTTTCTGACGATCCAATCAGGTCAATTTTGACTGAATATTAAGCTATTTAATTTTTATCTATACGTACATATACAAATAAGTATATATTTACAAATAAGTATTACCGAAATATTAGGTTCATAATAAGGTATAGATAGTTCACTTTCGAATAACTAATTCCATTATTGTTGAGTTTAAAATACTGAAATTTTCTATTTAAAATAAGAAAAATAATGGATAAAAATCGTCGTGTATGGTAACAATTAAAAACGCTTATTATCTTCTTTTTATAAAAAGTTTAATGACGTACTTTCTCACGCTTAAAAAGGTGTATAAAAACTTGCAATTGAAATTCTTAAAGTCTCTATCATACTCGTGCCGCCTACAGCATATCCGCGATTTAAAACCGAATTAATTTAACGTTACCTCGTGAAATCGTACAATCAACAAATATTATTGTAGAGGCTAATTGCAGTCGCGTTTAGTTCACTGACCGTTTGTAGCATCAAATTTTTAAAACGCTGAATAAACACTCTTGCATGTTATACAACGCTTAAATACCCAAAATATTATAACAAATAAATAAACTGCTAAAAAAGCTCCTTATCTCCGTTACACCATACGTATGAACAAAAAGATAAAAGCTTTCATATAGCGGTATACCTATTATTACACTGTGACTAACTGTAATTGAAGGAGAGGATCATAAAATCCGCGATAAAAGACGCATTTCGATAACCGAAAAAAAAATTCCACACGACTCGATCAAAAAGCGACAAGACCTCGCGTCGCAGCGATTCTCGCGCAAAATGAATAACGCGCGCGCTCTCATTTTTTGGCAAGAAGCGTGCACCCACACACTGCGTCTCGCGCGGCGGGAGCGGTGCAAAAGGGTCTTTTTTTCGAGCGCGTGCCACTTCGATGCGCCGAGCGACCGGTCGGAGCGAGGAGAGAAAGAGCCGCTCGAAAATTCAACGCACGAGCGAGTCCCGCCTTCGCGGACTCTCCTCCGCAGCATCCGCGAGGAGGCGCGACGCGGGAAACCAGCGAGCCGGAAAACTCCGGCCGCGATTTCCCCTCCCGCGGCTACTTTGCATCCGTAATGCGCGGCTTCGATCCTTTATTTTTCGGAGCCGCGGGAGATCAATGGGCGGCCAAGGATATAATTTTTGCGCTCCGGTTGGCCTTCTTTGCAGGTAAATTCGTTGATTAGATATAGTTTTGTTTTATTCCATTTATATTGTTATTTATTGCTGCGGGGATAAATTTAAACAGCTTTATAGAAAACCACGTTGAAATTTTAAAAAATTTTGAAATTGGGTCTTGCTACTACAGTGAGTATCGACTTTCAAAATGTGAAAGAGAAAAGCTATTGAATTGGATTCCGGTAAAAATTGAACCAATCGAGCTTAGAGTGGCTTAATTTTTTCTGGAATAAAAAGATTTTTCACAGAAATGGAGTAATTTTACTTTATAAGAGGATTAAAATAAAAAATTTAAGAACTTAATTAAAGAGGAGATTCTAATGATAAAAAAAATCTTGTTTCTGTCGAAACTAATCAAACTGCAAGGCCTATTGTTAAATATGTTTCGTGAACCGTGGGCATACACCAGAAACTGAAATACAAGCACGCGACGGTAACAAATGTCATTCGATATAAATGCGAATAGTCGCCAAGTCAACGAAATCTTCGTTGAATCAATAGCAGCGACTTTGTACCGCCGCAAGTCCGGCAAACTCTATGCATACTTTAAAAGCTGGCTCCTTTTCGGCAAGGAAAAAGACTTTACTTTTGACTTTCTGAAGTTGCTGCGAAAAACGCCTGAAACATGAAAAGGAAAAGGCTCCGGCCATCGCGGAAGTTGCGCTAGATGCTGTTTCCTTGTTTACTTATGTAATACAAAATTTTAAATTTTCGTGAATACGAAGTTTTTAATTATAGTTTTAGTCTTATAACTCGCTTAAAAATAAAGTTGTATAATAAGTAATTATGAAAGTTGAGCACACCGTTCATGCCTTATAGTTATTGACTTGGGATATTTGTAATTTAATTAAAATCTATTTTTCTTTATAATTTTTTAATTTACGTTATTAAATTAATTCGTTACTATTAGAGACAGCCACCGAGACAGTCGTAATAGCCATTCACCGAAGAAGTCTTTCTTCGAATATTAGAAAATATAGTATAATACTAGATACTTTTTGTCACGTCACGATAGTTGATTATCTTTTAAAAATGTCACCACTGCGGATAACTAGCTCCATTTCTTATAGCTAGTTATGTAATAAAAATTCAAGAACCAAATATTTATAAAAAAAGAAGAATAAACCTCGTCTATTTCAATTGACAGATTAATTTAAACATAGAAAGTTCGGTGACCCTTCGAAACACATTTGCTAGTACGTCATCGATAATCTAGTTTCAAATTTCAAAACACTCGTTGACTCGTGATGTTTCTCTCGCTGATCTCGAGTGCTTTCTCTCAAAGGAATTTTTAATGATTATCTATTGATGCACGAAGAAAAAAGTCCTACCGAAAATTACAATAGAGTAGTGTGTTCTTCCAGAATACAATAGTTTTTAATTTTTCGAATAATACATTAAATTTTGGCAACTTTTACCGCAAATATTTCATGTTATTTTTTGGTTAAAAATAGACTCAGCCCTTCTATTTCCAATTTTAGTTGTTTGCGCAACGGCGATCGAAGTGGTAAGTCACGTTCGTAATTGATAATAAGTTTAGAACTCGATAACTGCTTGTGTCATTCGGCAGAAATCGCCAGTTGGAAACTTCGATTTTGCCGTTTCAAAATCCACCGTCACAATAGTCATCTTACGAAAAGGCAATTGACTTGGTCCTCGAAGAAAGGAAAAGGAGCGCCGAGGGCACTTTTGAATTCTATGGTCAACTCACGAACACTGTCGGACATTCGAAAGGGGCGTTTCTCTCGTGCTACTGTGTCACGACTGTCAGCTGACTATTTAATGCGCACGCGCTATTCAAAAATTAAAAAAATCACCGATTATTAGTATTCATTATTATCGTATTAATAACAAATTTAACTCTTTTATTATAATTTTTAATTACATCCTGCACACTACAACTACACCCTTTGTCCGCGTGAGCGTACTAACCAGCGTAAAGTAATAAAAAGAAAAATCACAGTTAACGCACTGTAAACAATGACTCTTTTTCTAAACGGTCAAACAAAAATTCCATTGTTAAAATAAATACTTCCCTTTAAAAGTCCCGAGCACCACTAATTGACCAAGAATTCGAAAAGCAAACAAAAGGCGCGTGCAGACTCGCGATAGCCCCGCGGCGTCGGCTCGAATCGATCGACCATCCCGAAACAACTTGTAATGGCAACCCTGCGCGAAATCACTTAGCCGAGGGGATATAACCCTCGAGCCGGCTCGGACGCAGCGCATCAAAGTTGCGCTCTCGTCTTATAATACCGCGGGAGGGGCAGAGCGGATCCCCGGAACTTTATCAATGATCCATTGCGCGGCGGCCGCCTGCCTCGCGTAATCTATTTCGAAACGCCGAGCGGACGGAGGCGTGGGCGGGAAGCTCCCGGCGAGCGGCAATATTATGCACGCGCACAGCGGAATCCGCGCGAGGGATAGTATTTCGCGCAGCTGATAACTCGACTTCTATTAGGGGCGCGCTCTTTTTTCGAATGAGCTTTTTGCGCGAGGGCGCGCTTTTCTCGAATCGCCGAGCGACCTGGATGTGGAGCGGCACAATGGAGGACTTTGAGGATAAGCTCACGGTAATTGCGCGCTGGAACTGGTATAGTGAAATTTTCCATCGGTCGCCTTCCAGATTAATTTTTAATAAATGACTGAGAAATAATAGAGGAAAATTTACTAAAAATTCTTGGAGGTGCCCTTTAAAGTTGAATTAGTGAAAAGGTACTATAATCAGTTGAATCTGCTTCACTAATCACTAAATAGTGGATCGGTTTTCAATAATTTTGAGTGAAATTTCGCTAATTCTAGTAGTTTTTCACTAATTCAATGTTAAGTAGTAGTGGACGAACTTGATGCACGATAAAAATTACCATAAATAGTTCGTAAAAATTACCGTCAAATTTTACTACAACAAATGTCATTTTTCCAAGGAATATAGTATTATTTTTCTCAGATTTGCATTACGCCCTCCATCCCAAATAATAATTTATAAGCAAATTTATCTATTTATATTATTTTCAGTGTGGATTTTTGTTTATTCTTATTTTTGTCAGATGAATGAAAATGAAGTACATATTTTTGCGAGAACTCATGTTATATATTATCTTTATTCTCTCAAAAGAAGGATAATTGAAGGAAAAGCTTGGTGGATATAACGAATTAAAGGTTAAAAAGGCGAGCGAAACGGCCGAAGCTAAATTTAGCTCACGTACGGGCTTTGATTTTCTCCCTCGTGCCTTGGGCGAATGACGCGACGTCTTATCGGCAGTTTCGAGTAAAACGTTGAATTACGTCCCTGCTTGAACGTTATTCCAGTCTCGGAACAACGAGTGTACTTACTTCGGCGCGGGAAAAAAAAACATGAAGGAAAAAACTTGAGCGTCAATAATTTTATCGCAACGCTGCTGCCCTTGGTGAATCAGCGTCGAATTCACCTATTTTTTCTCAACTTTTGTCGCAACTCGCGTTTAAAATTGAGTCACTAGGCATTCTTATTTTTCAGTGAAGTATAATGCGCGAGTAGAGTAGCATAATATTTTATATTTTAAATTATGTAAATTTCTCAAGTCTGTTTAATGAGATAAAGAATCTTCAATTTGAACAATGAAACTACAAATCTTTTAGTTATAATATTCGTATACACTTTCCACAAAATCGTCCTTTTTTAAATGTCTTTTAATGAAAGTTATTAAAATATCAAAAGCGATTAAAAACTTTAATTAAACATATTAAAAGCCATAAAGACACGAAGCACGTAGCAATGAAAGTTTCACGAGATATAAATTAAAACGACGAAATAATAAAATTAATAAGCTCTATTTTACGTCAAATCTTATTCCATCATTTAATCAATTTAATTACAGTCTTCAATTTTCCACTTAATTTTCCATTTAATTTTATACAAATACTCCTCACTTCCACTCCCGCTCCATTCTCAACTAAAAAAAAATGTAAAATCTAAACAAAATGATCAGCGTCATCGTCCCGACTGCCCGCATCCAGGCGCATCTTCAATCAAACCTCAGCGCGACCCCGATTGTTGAATTCCTGCAAAAATGTCTCACGCCCGTTTCACGGAGAAAACGAGCCTCGCGCTCGCGCACGGCTTAAAAACGAAAGTCACATTTTTTTCTGCACTCCGCGCGAGAGACCCAATTGTCGCCGCGGCGCCCCGGATAAAGAGCGCTGCCGCGACTTTTGTTTCGACTAGGCGGACGCGCGCAAAAAATGCGGGAGAGTATAGAGTGCGAAGTGCACGAGAGGCGGCGGCGGAAAATGAAGTTTCCGCGCGGAGAAGCCGCGCGGTGATCAGCCGACGTGAGAGTCTCTCACGTGTGTCACCGCGATTCAGAGCAAAGTGCGAGCTAGAGAAAGAGAGAGAGAGAGAGAGAGAGAGAGAGAGAGAGAGAGAGCGATCTCCTCACTTCGGCTGAAATGAATCAGAAGTATAACTGCGAGAGCCTCATTTCGTTGCTCGACTATGTACCTCGCGAACTCCTCATTTCTACCTTGAGAATTTCATTCGGAATTTCATTTGTTCGAGTTAATCGATTACAATTATATTCGTTAAAGAATGCGAGTTACTTAATTAATATATCTTCTTTTTAGCTTTTGAGTTCAAGGTAAGGATTGCTTGGGATGAAAGTAAATTGTTCGTTGCTTCAAGTAATACGTTTTTCGTTTAAAGAAAACACAAGTAGTCATTATTATTGAATAAGGAATAAAAGATGATTAATTAATAATAAGTAAGTATGCCATTGAAATTCATTGTATTTAAAGCAATGACTGTATAAACAGAAATGGAATTATCCGGCCGATTAAAAAATATATGAAATGTTCCTTGTTATTACAATTTAACGAAAGAACGTGTTTAAAAGATTGTATTACACCTGAAACAATTTTTACCTTCAATAAAAAAAAAACCGTAATTATTTTAGCAGAGTTTAGTAATCGTACATATCACCGAATATTTATAATTAGTAAATAGAACACTTGAAAACCAAGCCATTACAATAAAACTACTTATTTTATTTCTTCATGCGGCAATGAGAACCAACAATACTCCCAACGCAGCCTATCCGTTACGTTAGTTCTTCTTCATTGTCCAATCATTGCGCAACGCAGCAAAAGCCGAACCAAAAAAACAATACCGTCCATCCCATTCTTTTATTTTACGTAACGCAAAATATAAAGCGTGCACCTATGCGAGCTAGAAAAAAAAGAGATCGAAACCCATCCTCCGGCACGCGATCCTCCGCGCGTCCTTCCCCCCCGCAATCCGCGCATCCGCGGATCGGTCAACGACGCGAGTGTCTCCGCGGGCACACAATGAGCGCTGCGGCGCTAATGAAAAGCGCGCGCGGAGAAAGTGAACGCCGGGCGCGGCGGAACAATGCGCCTCCCCGGAAATTGAAAAAGGCCGTCGACACGGACGATCGGTCCCCCGCGGCCGGGGTGCGGTTATCGCGCCGCTGCAATTTGTCGCGTCGCGCGTTATCGCGACGGGGCCGCGTGTGTATACGGAGCATTGTTGCACGCTATCGTGCGTTTGCGCAAGGAGCACGGCGCTTCGAAGGGATTTTGTTAATTTTTTTTCTTTTACTTCTTTTTCTGCGCGCGCGGGAGAACTTACGGTGACTGCGCGCTAATTTCATTATCGGCGACTTCGCAGCGCGTGGGCGGCATTGTCACGTTTCAGGTATTTCGAGGTGTGGGTAAGGGGATATTGTTCGGGAAATTCTTTTTTCTTTAAGTTTCAAGTGAATTCACTGGGATTTTAAAGCTGTGATTCATTTTTTGTTTAAAAAAGGTTACTGATATCTCGTGTTTACCGTTTTTCAACTTCGTTAGTTGGATGAATAATTTTAACTAATTTGGTTGAATAATACAGATAATTAAATTTTTTTATTTTATGACAGTGTTATCTATAAATGTGAAATGTAAAATTAATTTCAAAGCTTTTCTAGTCGTAAAAACAGTTTAACGGCGTTCATCTAATTTAATTAATCTCGTTAATCAGTTTTGATGAATTATTCAAATTAAAGCGAACGTAATTATTTTCTAAAAGAAAAAAATAAAATCACTAAACAGAAAAAGCTAAATTGAATGTCATCCCATCAATAAACTTTTCATTACCAATAAACTTTTAACCTTCTTATATTGCCTGAATTCAATCCATTACACTTTTTACCTCTTACAACATTAATTTCCCTAACGCACCTCATAAATATGCATAGCGCACTTACGAAACGTCAAAGTCGAAAATTGAACCAGACCCCGGCGTCAAATATATATCCGTTAATGATAGTTTACAAAATGCAGCGGCACAATTTACAGGGACCAATACGAGGGCGAGCTGGCTCCTGAATTATGGTCATCACTTCCGGAAGCGCGAGCGGGAAATTCCGATAATCTCGCGCGGCGCGCGCTACTGGCAACTGCGAGGGGCCAGTTTGAAGCGATAATAAATCCATTTAGGAGCCGATGGGAATGTTGAAGCGGAGGCAAGTCCAGCGTAAAGATGATGACTGCGTGGTTTGCTGACCTGCGGTCGCGAGCTCCACTGATTCCCCACCGGCGCGTCTCCACGCCGCTGCGCCGTGTCGCTTGTCCCTCTGAATTACGAGCGCGCGGGGTACTAATCATTCAGAAATTAATTTACGCACCCGTTCTGCCTAGTTTTGTTTTATTACAGTCAAACTAACAGCGACAATTTTATTTTTTAATGATATGGCAATGAAGTCGGTTTAAATTGTTAATTGATTATTTTTACAAAGAGGCTCTTTTGCAGACATGAGTTGAGTGTTTGTTACTATTAAAAGAATCTGTGTTCACTGATTTTTATTGAACCGCGTATATTGCCTAATCAAATTTAAATACATTAGGTACGCTGCTGTTGTGAAATTTTGTAGAACTTTATTACTTAAAAAAGAAATTACAAATATTTTAGAACTGATGAAACAGTTTGTGTAATTGTAACAAAATAATGTGAAGTAATAAAAGTTTTTAACTATACTTTATGTTATCTGTAAACAAAACCTCTCGAAGTACGGGAGGAATGCATAATTAATTGGCGTATCCTAGAAAACTTGACTTCTTCAAATCATGCCTTGAATTAATTAGCGATACTCTTCAAAGGAAAATATTTCATTAAATTTAAATTAAAGCGACTGCATTAATTGCGACTCTCCCATGATGAATCGCGCGTAGGGAACCGAAGCTTTTTTTACACCGCGTCAAAGCTTTTTTACTCCCTGGAGACTTTCGAAAGGTCGACCACCGAATCCGCTGCCACAATGCTGAAGCACAATGCGAGGATGGGACGAACTTTTTCTTAGAGCAGTTTTTGCTCTTACAGTGTACGCGCATTTTCATTTGCTCGACTGTGAAATAATCTAATAACGAGTAATCCCTAACTAGTTGCTAAAGGAGGGCAGCGACACGATGAAAATGTCATCGCACTGAAGTAAAAGGCCGATTTACTAGCGGTACTATATTGTGCTCGCGAGGATTTTAAAAATAAATAGACTAATTACGTTCTAATATTTAGTATTGTTATGCTTAAAATATTGACATTAATTTTTTATTTATATATTATTAATGACAACTCCACTTAATATCCAATACCTGCTAATTCGTTGGTCACTAATACATAGAGCGTTTAGTTATAATGAAATTTATTTTTAAATAGTTTGTTTAATTCTTTTACAAATAATCATAAGAAATAAGAATAAACACTTCTCGTTTTAGCGAGAAAAAATTTAACTGTAAGTGCAAGTAAAAATTTCATTTATTTAATTGCAATTTTTACGGAGAAGCTGACCTCGTTAAAAATATGATTAAAATGATTAAATGCAGAAATCTAATATTTTCTACGCTCCATAGAAGCGTTAATGAAATTAAAACAGTAACAGCAATGTACATTTACTTCTGACCTGGATGATGAATTTTTTTAATTAACAAAGATTCAAAATGCACCGCGCCTATCGCTCTTTCTTATACAAACTGCAATTTAAACATCAAAGATATGCGCGCTCTTTTAAATTTACTAACCATTACACAAAAGAACAAAGCGCATTTCTTATAGAAAGTCCAACATTTTATGCTAACAATCCTACAATATTGTAATAAATTACGTAAAAGTTACCACGACCGCAACTTTCGTAAAAAATTACTCGCTTATTTTTCACGTGAAAAGAAGCAAAAATTCTCACCCACCTAAAAATCAAACACAATGAAAACGCCGATTCAGCGTATCGCGGAAAAAAAATCACCAACCAAAATTGGCCGAGCTACACGGCAAAGCCGGTGGGCCCACGCGTAAAAAAGGCCTCGTGTTTACCCGCGGGCCGGGCCGCGCGCGCCTCGTGTCCGGTGCGCGCTGCCCGCTCCCCTCCCGCCGTCCGAGCGGAAGTTCAGTCGGCCGCCCCGGTTAAAAAACCATCGACCTCGCCGAAGACGAGGCCGGGAGTCGCCGGCGGCGGCCTTCGCCCCGGCCGGAAGTCTCCCCGGACGATCCGCTTTTCCCAAGCCCGCTTTGTTCTCCCACCAGCCCGACAAAGTACCCATCCGAGTACCTACACCCAACACCGAAGACAAGACAAGAGCACAGGGGGATAGATTCGACTTTCCGAGGGGTAGGATATCGCGTGCGCTTTTCGCGTGCCGGGATCCCCCCCGGGGGCGCGCGCCACTTCGAAACATCCGCGCTTCGTTATATCCGCGCACACGCCGACTGACAGCTAAGTACGACCTACGGCTGTAATGTGTAAAGTAAAGGAAAAAAATCGGAGCACGAACCTCTCGCGTCCCTCCGAGCTGCACACCCGCGGGCCGCTTCAGAGCTGGCTGGTGAATTCGCGGAGGCACATCGCACGGGCACACATGTCACCAGAAAAAAAAGGAAGCGTAGCACTCGCGCGGGGGCCTGTTTAAGCGGGCGGCGGCGAAAAGCGGCCGGTGCACGAGGTAACGCGGCTCGAGCGTCCCGAGCGGTACTGAGCGGCGGCGCGCACGCGAGATCCGTGGCGCGGCGGCGGCGCGCGCGCCATCGCCGGTGACTCGCGGCCGCCGCCGCCGCCGACGCCGCAGCCGGACGGTGCGAAGACCCGCCGGCTGCTGCGGCGAATCGCGGCTTTGCGGATTTTATAGCACGAAGGAATCATTTTTTAACCCTCTCGGTACGAGGAGCCGGAAAGAATGATGCGACTCTTTTGGGGGACGAACGGAAGTGATAGTAGACTTTTTTATCAAAGTGATATAATGATTGTGTTCCTGATTATGTGCAATTTTTTTATCTAAGGTAACAAAATTGTTATTATGTGGGTCTAGTAAGTATCATAGAATTGCCTGACTATTCACCGATTGGTTATACTTGAAATAACTAATTAGTAGTAACAGCCTGTAATAGCAAGCCGAAATAACTCAAGTACTGATACTTGTACATTTCTCGGTATTCTACCTATTTTTTCGAACCACTTTGAAAATCTAAATTAGAAAAAAGCACTTTTATATATGTAATGTGCATATACAACATTTCAATTGTTACTTTTATGAAGCTTTTAAAAAGTTGAAAACATTTTTTCCAATACTGACTCGAGAAAGTAGGACAAATCAGTTTTAAACTTCATGTATGCATTTGAGTTTTACGTCATAAATTTTTTCACGTAAAATTAGTACCCGTATTTTACGTAAAATTCTCTTTTATGCAAACGTCAAGAAAAAAGTATGCACAGAAGTACCCAATTTCGCGTGAAAATTAAAATAAAAGAAATTAAAGTCAAAATTTTAGTATACGTATTTTACATAAAATTCTCTTTTATGCAAGTGACAAGAAAAAAGTACCCAGTTTTGCGTGAAAATTAAAGAAAATTAAGGTAGAAATTAAATGTTCCATTTTAAATAAGACTCATAAAAAATTATAAGCTTTGGTTATTATGGAGGAGATCATTTCTGCTAATATTCATAATTATATTTAATGATCGATTTTTTACGGGTTTTTAAAGTCAACCATTTACTTTTCAATTAAGTGCAGTTAATGAAAGCTTATCTTAAAGCAAAAATGAACGATTTTAATAAAACAATCAAACAGCTTCACCTCGCTATTTTTCTTTGTTGTACACGATAATAATTGAGAACAGTTGAAGTCAATCAATACCTCAACATTACTTCATACTAAATATTAAGGAACTTATTTAAACTTATTAAATAGAAAATGCCACTACTAATTCACATCTGAAAATATACACGTCCATTGTTACCCATTTTAATAAAAGTTAAACAAGTGAGGTCAGATTTTTCTTTTTTTGCGATAACATCAGCCCCGCTCAAATAACAGGTGAGAAATAACAAAGCGGTAGGGTATCCTCGAAGAAAATTGGATGGGTTCGTGTATAGGGTGGTTTCCAGTAAGCTCTCAGGGGCTGCGTGCGTCCGCCACGTGCGCCTCGGCCTGAGATAGCCATTCAACCTTTCTGTCTGGCCGCCTATTAGTGTTTATTCTCGTGACTGCGTTTGACTCGGACATTTACGTTTTTATTCAGAGATAAGTTAAATGGACAGATTCTAAATTATCTTACATCTCATTTTTTATTATGCAGATTCTTCTATTATCTCGCTCTTTACTACTATTTTTACGAAACGTGTACTACTTTTAATTAAAAAAAATGTAATTACAATAAATACAAATTCAAACTAATTATAATAAATAAGATTCTTTTTAAGTTACAAATTTTTCTTCAACACTGAAAGTGGTGTATAAAATTCATTTTAAAATTATTTTAATTATTGTATATTTAAGTGCATATATTAATTGTAAAATTTTTATAAATGTTTTCCTGGTAAAAAACAAATTTATTAAACTAAACGCCGTTATGTTATTAAATGGCATAAAGCGTTATCAACCAATTAAATATGCAATTCAAGAAAATAAAATTAAGGAATGTTTTGAGATTTAATTACTTGCGTAATATATTAGATTAAAGTTACTTACTAAGTCTTTTTAAATCTTGTTTTAAGATCCGTCACTTGGCGAGTTAAATAACTGAAATACCAGATAAAGCTAGAAAAAATTCTATTTCCCTATCTGCGTCACTTGCTGATTACTTAAAAAAAGTCTAACTAACAAGCCTAGCAGAAAATTGAGTTATTGACAGCAGCAATCGCGTAAAAGCTTAAAAGCAAAACGTTGCAAAGTGCAAGCGACTCGCATGAATATGCAATTGCATCCTCGACCAGCATCCAGACGTAAACAACCGAAAAATCGACAAAGTGTAAAAGAAACGCGAAATCGCCTCCTTTGACTCGATCCCCCCGAACGTGTCGATAATAATCGGAGGCTGCGCCGAGGTCCGGCCCGGATATACTTCCGCGAGTGGACGCGATTTCCGCGTGTTCGCGGAATGCGCTCAGGTAACTGCAAACTTCCGGCAGGCCGCCGGCGAAACGCCGCGTCTTCCTGTTTCTTCTGGAGCCGGTCGCGCGGCCGCGTCATCCGCTCGCCCGGTCCGCGGCTCCGACGAACTGCCCCTTCGCGGCTCGTTCCCTCACTTTTCCCTCTCCCTCCTCTCGCGTTCTTTCGCTTTCTTTTCCGCTCGATCTTTCGCTTTTTCCTCGCTGCTCTTATTTCCGCTTCTGCTCCGCTTTATAACGAGGAATCGCGGGATGGTGCTGCTCCATTGTTTCATTGAAATCGTTCATTTTGGCTTATATAGTTTATCGATTGGCTTTTTTTATTTAATTTGAAAATAAAAAAGGTGATTCTAACGTACCGTAAAAAAATCTAACAATTTTAAGCGCAATTTTTCTGAAATTATAATGCACCCTAAGTAAATTTTAATTAAAAAGATTTGAAGTTTCAATTCAAAAGACAAAGTAAAGTATAACTTTTTTATTTCTATCATGATATAATAAATATTATGCAGAAAGAATGGATCAATAAAAATTACTATGCTTAGTAGGGATCAAGTGACCTGTTTGGTCAAAATTGTCACCTGTGTGTTAATGTTAACTGTCCAGATGACTTGATCCCAAGATTACTAACTAAATAGTAATCTTCATCAATTAATTTCTCAGAGTATAAAAATTTAAATTTTTTGTGTAATATATTTCAAAACTAATGTAACCTTCCGCGGAGCCTACATTAACTTAAAAAAAAACAAATTATATTATAATTGTTGAAAAAGCAATTGTGCATATCAATAATAATAGTAATAGCAATAAACTATGAAAATGTATCGAAAATAATATTGTTAAAATTAAATGTTAGAGGGCGTTGTAATTAGAAAGTGTACATTGGTATACTTACAACAGTGCAACGTGGCGTACGCGACGATCACTTGCGGGCATGTAGGTGCGAAAGGTAAGTAGGAACCTGAGTAGCCGCCGAGTTCTGTGCATATTTATACTTAAAAACTGAAACACAAAAAAGTAATTGTCTATTTAAAGAAGTGATAAAATAATAATTAATAATAATATAAAAATAAAATTAATTAAAAAATATAAAAACTAAAAAATTATGAGTGAAAAAAGTTACTACATAATGTAGAAAAAAATACTAAAAAATGTTTTTAAATTGAAAAAAAAAAGGAATTTTCATAAACCGAAACTATGAGTTGTTAAGAACTCCTAAAAATATACAAACACGCGAAGACGTATCAAGCCGCACTTGCATCGAACGAAAGAATGCTAAAAATATGATAACGGTAACGTGTCAGAATGTGTGGGCTCAGATTACCCAGTCTCTACTGCTTCTTAGACAAGTTGTCGTCGTCGTCGCCGACATTATCGAAATAAAATTTTATCGAGGAACAGTGTAAAAAAATACATCGACTTAAATTCTGGTAATACACGTTTCGATATTAGAGTTTTTTGCTAGAAACGTCATATTAGAGTTCAGTACAGTGGCACACGTGCAGATATTAATTTATTTTTTATTTTAATTCATAATTTTATAGAAAATACCGGCATCTAATGCAGTGTGTCCTGAATGAAACGTAGACTATGTACATTCACAGTAGCGGCGAGCACGTGTTTTTAACAAGTAAGTTTTATGTACAGAAAACTGTTTAAATATTTATTGTTGAATATTCTTTTTTAATACAATGGAGGTATTACAATTTTTAATTTACATTCGAACTTGCAGATTAAACAATGGCCAACGAAGAAAACAATTCGAATCGGCCAGACATGAGTGACAGCGAGGATTTCGATGTCATTGAGGAAAATATTATGAAAATATTAGTCGCGTCAAATATTAATTTAGGTTACGAGCAGACAGTAAAAAGAGGTGATTCATTTTAAAAAACACAGATTTACTAATTGCTACACTTCACTTACTAAATTATAATATTTGCATTACAATTTTAAACGGTTATTAACAAAATCTCCTTGACTTAAAAGTTTTCATTTGCAGACCAAGAGGATGACAGTTTTCGAACTTTTGAAGAAATCCTTCAATATGCAAGAGACTACGAAGTTGACGCAATTCTTCTCGGAGGAAACTTGTTTTACGAATCGAGTCCTCCTCTTAGTGTGATTACCAAATGCATATCTTTATTAAGGAAGTACTGTTTAAGTCGAAAGTGAGTAATCAAAAGCGAGAGATTCTATTTATATCATTTCCTTGTTGACTGCATTGGCAAATTATTATTTTATAGATGCGTGAAAATACAATGTCTAACAGACCCAGAGTGGATTTTCAGTCACTGCCCGCATAAAGTAGTTAATTTCGATGATCCAGATTTAAATATCGGAATGCCAATTTTTTCTATCTACGGACATCGCGATGCTTCGAGTAAGACACATTTCACCTCGAAAGCTTTTCTTTTCGAGTTAAGTTAGTCCATCTGAAAATTTTTGAATTACAGTTTTTGGACCAGCGGGATCGCTGGACCTTCTTGCCGCAACTGGTTTAATAAATTATTTTGGAAAGTGGACAGCTGACGATGATATCATGATTCCTCCGTTACTACTTCGCAAAGGATTGACTACGGCTGCGCTTTACGGACTTAATCACATGAATGATAAGAAGCTATCAAAATACATTAAATTTGATAAGGTACGTAATAAGACTTTTTAGTTAAAGTTAGGGATAATTTTCTTTGATTATAATTCAAATTATTTGTTTTTTTTTATTATTTTTTAATTATTTTCTAAATTCTTTTAGTTCGATTGAAAATTAACAAATAAAATAACATTTGAATTCTTTGATTGAATTTTAAAAAACAACTTTCTTAATTTGCAGTTTAAGTTATTGCAAGAAGAATCACTTTCTAATGTTTTCAGTATAATGGTTTTACACCAGAATCGCCCTCGTAGAGGTAGAGCAGACGGCACTTTTATCTCCGAAAGATTACTGCCAGATTTTTTGGACCTTGTAATATGGGGTCACGAACCTGTATGTCGCATCAAGCACGAGAGGGTGCCAAACAAAAGTTTCCACATTTCTCAGCCAGGTATGCATGAAAAATCATATCGCAATTTCGATGATTTAATTAATAATCAAATAGATCAACAGTACATTGCTTTTACAGGTAGTACAGTGGTAACTTCGTTGACTCGAGGTGAAGCGGTGCGCAAGCAAGTTGCAATATTAAATATTTATAAGGAATCGTTCGAAATGAAGTATTTGAAGCTAAAAACCGTCAGGCCTTTTGTGTTCGATCGACTCAACCTCAGCGAGCACGCAGCAGCAATTCGAAATTTACAAAAAATAATGATATTTGGAAGACCGACTGTGAGGAGTAAAAAAGAGGCTGTGCACGATTTTATTATTAAGCATATAGACGAAACTTTAATTCCGATGGTTGAACAACAAATGACAGGTAGCTTTAATATTACTTATATTTAACGTAAATATAAAATAAAAACAAATTGAAAAATGTTTAAGTAGATAATACGTTTTAGGTCATCCAAGACAACCTAAAAAGCCTTTATTACGACTAAAGCTTTATTGTGATGAAGGATTAGATAGATATCAATTAGTTAGGTATTGATGTCTTACTTAGCATATAGTAATATGTTCAACTTCATTTTTATACGAAATCCAATTTTATTTTAGAAAATTAACTAAAAACTATGAAGAGATCGCGGCCAATCCCGCGGACATGATTTCCTTTGTTGACGAAGGAATGAATGACTTGGAAATCGAAAGCGACGACGACTACGAGGATCTGTCGTCTTTATACTTCGAAAACGTAAGGTGCACTTTATCCGCTAGAGGAAATTTGCGTTAGTCGAGGTAACAGTTTTTACTTCTTTCAATTTTAGGAGCCCCGCGAGTGGTCGCGCACCGTTGAAAACGGTATGGCCGAGCACTTCAATCGAGAGGAGAACAAGAGAAATCTCAAAGTTTTATCCGTAACGAAGCTCAACAAAGCTCTAGTTAAATTCAAAAACTGTGATAACAGAGCATTCGATCGAACAGTGAGGTGAGAATTTTCGTACAATTCAATGGGATTTTTAATAGTACCGTTATATATATATTTTTTAGTTTGATATTATTCAATATATTTTTACAGAAAACAAATGCGAAGAACTGTCGAGCGATTATTAAACGATGATGTAGCAGTGGAAGATGCCGCGGACGCTGTTGAAGCGTATTGCGAGGAAAGATTAGTTGCAGAAGCCCAATAAAAGAAAATTATTTCCTTTTTACCCGAAGTATTTTCTCTAAAAATGTCGCTAATGCTGTTGATAAATCGGGACAGAATAATTACAATAATAAGCAAAGAAAGGAGTTAATAAAAACTGTGAATACGACTAACACCTGTGCATGTACAGTGTGCGGTAAACTTTTGTACCGTGTAGAAACAACCTTACACCGTATACAAATAGCAAAAAAGAATGTTATAGATTCATTTTAATAACTAAACTTAAATTAAAAAATTCCAGCAGTAAGTTTAGATATTAAATTAACTGATTTCTGATTGGTCATTAATTAAGCTTCCGGGTCTAATTACAAATTCTAAAATTTCAATTTGTAAAAGGAAACTTATTTTGTCATATACTGTAACGTAATAGTAATAATTACGTTAATCTGAAATTTAATAAGGTTGTTTTTTTTTTCAAGTCATATCCCTATGTGCCCATGATTTTTCAAAAAGAAAATCTTGTAGATTTAAAAATAATGTCCCATACACTCTCCACTTCGAGTATTATCTAAATAAATCCGAAAAATTCATAAATTTATATTGCAATATAATATTATTATATTATTTATTCACTGCTTGTATTTAAAAATATTTTAAAAAGTTAAAGTGTTACTAAAATGGATTTTGATAAAATTACTGGGAAAATTTAATCAGATTTAACACAAAATAAAACGTTAAATTATTTGTTTCTAAAAATTTCTATTTATAAAATAAGCACAAATAACTGTGAATCACATTCATTATAATAATTATGGATTAAAATGACATCAGTATTTTCGCAGAAATAATTACAAATTGAGCATCTGAATTAATTACAGCAGTTTTTAAATATAAGTTTTTAAATATAAGTTTTTAAATATAACATAGATTAAAAAATAACAAAGTTAAGTTTTAAAGTCCAACTATTTACAATCTTAGTCTTGTCTATGTTGCCAATATTTAATTTTCTTCTGGCCAGGGTTTTCCGATTCCTTGCGATGCACCCATTCTGGATGGGTCTTGACTCGGGTAGTGTATACCAGTCGGAGCAGTGCCTGGTGGAAATAGTGGCGCTGTTGGAGGCGCCATTGGAGGACCAAACATGAATGCAGGTGGAGGCATTGGTGGAGGTGGAATCATTGTTGGCATCATACCAGGTAAATTGAAGAAGTTATTTGCCACTGCTTCAGGTGGCGGAGGAAGGGCACCAGGTAACCCTGGAACTGGTTCCAAAACTTCTCTGACTCCTTCAATGGCTGATACTGTTTGTCTACCCTGTGATCTTCCCCATTTAATGGTCAACCGTCTTCCACCAAGTATCAGTTTATTAAATGTCCTTTCAGCAGCTGCTTCTGCAGCACTTCGTTGTGTATATTGGATAAAAGCACACTGCTGTCTTGGCACCATTGTGACTGATCTTATTTCCCCATATTGATAGAAATGATCCCTCAGTATTTTTTCAGTTATTACTTCTCCTAAGTTACCAACATAAAGTGTAGTTATTGATTTATCTTCAGGAGGCTCTAACTTTGGCATTGCAGCGGCCCTTCTCATTAATTTGTCAGCCACTGGATCATTTACACCATAATAACGATCTTTGATGTTCTGATCAGCCAACGGATCATCCGGATCGGTTGGTTTTTCGTGCCTGTACGGACACTCTTCTCCTCTTTTGCACGCTCCTTTGACCCAAAACGAACAGATGTGTGGCCTATTTCTTTTATAATAAGGACTTGTTCTTGCAAGTTTCATTAACAAGTCACTGGCAGCTGCAGATTTGCCAACAGCACCTGCAGGCGT